>JAESUZ010004184.1:0-522335 GCA_017311185.1 Proteles cristata cristata
ACAGCACGTGCATGGAAAGTAAAGGGAAGGGTTCTACACTCAACTTTATAGAAAGAACACTGTTGGGATCACATCGTACAAAGGAATTCCTCATTAACTAGCCGAGTCCTATACGAAAACGGCTGCGGAGACCAATGAGGGATGCGCAGTGCCCTCCAGTCTCTGAATACCCCACGGTTCCAAGCATCTTTGAGTGACAATCTTGTTCGCCAAGTGAGTTATGTTTGAAATTCATGCTTACATGTGGATTGGAAGGTGTATGTACCCTGGTCTGTGAAAAACACAGTGTGGATAGCAATATTCAGGACGCTCTACGTGCACTTATGCAGTCATGCTGCAAAACAGTAGTCCAGGAGCATGAGGGAAAGCCTACGTACTCAACACAGTCAACGCACACTCCACACAAGGCGTCATTCAATGAAACCTTCTTTCACAAAATTCGCAATGTTGGAAACACACGTGGGAATGTATGTAGGAAGTGATGTATATGCAACTCCGTAGAAGAACGATACCCAGTGCTTTATTTCGTCACATAAAAGGGACAGAAATGCTTGAAAACACAGGCTTAGAAGAATACTGCATGGGTTCCTAAATCAGGTATTTGAAAGAGCAGTATGAGGAACGCAGTATTCCGTGTCCGCCTGATTCCGTAAAACAGGAGTGGTCCACAGTAAATTCACGAAAGAGAACATAATTGACAGATGCTCAGTTCTAGGAAGAGAGCTTACGCGGAATGAATATTTCCGTTGCCGTTTGTTGCCCTTAGGTGGCAATGCATGAAAGCACATCCGTGGAAGGTCAAGGGAAGTGTTCTATTCTCAAATTTATGAAAGGAGACTATTGGGAACCCACCGTTTATTGGGAAGAAATGAATTCTTCATTCACCGGGTAGGGCCTTCTCCGGAATCGGCTGCGGAGACCGACGGTGGACACACCACACTTTCAGCTCTCCGAAATACCCGACCTTCTGTGGCATGATTCATTGACCATCTACGTATGGTCACGACGGGAGTTGCGTTTGAAAACGTAACTCTCGGGAGCAGAGCGAATGGTGTACGTGGCCAGACCGTGGCAAACATAATACGGAAAGTCCGATTCCGGTTCCATCCGATTGCACTATGGTAGTATCGGTAGAAAACTCTCTGAGAGATGCATGAGGAAAATGTACACTCCGAGTTGAAAGAACTCGGTGCGCAATGCATCCTTCGGAGCATCGTATTGCACGAGGTTACTGGCTTCTGGGAAACAGATGTGGAAGAGTCTAAAGGAAGGCCTCTGGTCTCCACTCCGTGAGGGAACACGGAGGGGACAGCATCATGCGCGGTGCCTCTTGTGTCCCGAAGTTAGGAGCGTCTGAATCTCATTTGTCACACGGCATGGGAAGCGGGATAGGCTCCGCTTGGACAGAGAACACTGTGCGGAGAGCAACGTCCCGTCACCACACGTCGTCACTCAGCTAGGAAGACGCGGAAAAAAAAAATGCATGGAAGACTTAGCGACGTGTTCTAGGCTCAATCAGGTGAAACAACACGGTGCGCCATTCGGCAATCAGTGCCCATGTGGTTTGACTCCGGCGGTCATGGTGGAAAACCCACGCTTGCAGGGGAAAGGTACGACTGATCTACTCTCTCTAGCCTCTGAAAAGCACCATGCCGAGTGGAGGATTCGCCGGCTCCGCCGTTTCTCCAAGTCAGATATGGGAGACAACCCACGGACCGAAGCATTCTGAAGGGTATTCGGCTCAGCACCGTGAGAGGGCACTGTGCGCAGGGCAACAATCACTGATCGCATGGTTTCCCAGCCTAAGTTATGTGGGAAGTATACGTGGAGAAGAAGATGGGAAGTGTTATTGACTCAGCTCAGGGAGAGACTCAGCTCAGGGAGAGAACACCGTGCGGATGGAAAGTGCGGTCACCATGACGTCAATAGGAGAAGAATGTTTGAAAACACGGACTTGGAACAAGAATTCCGGAAGGGTGCTCTACAGAATTCCACGAAGGAGCAGTAATGCGGGATGAAAATTTCAAGTTCCATCTGATTCCCCGCCTTAGGAATGTTACCAAACAGACACGGGGAAGGAGAGGACAAGTTGGAGCTGCTCTGTTCTTCGAAAGAAGCGCACGCGGAAAGAAACAGCCTTTCCGCTGCCTTTTGTCGTCCCGAGGGTAGCAATGTGTGGAAGCACCTGCGTGGAAGGTCAAGAGAAGTGTTCTGCCCTCGAGGTTATGAGAGAAGAATACTTCTGGGGACCCACCGTTTGTTTGTAGGGCACAAATGACTTCTTCATTCCCTGGGTTCAGTCTTCGCCGGACTGAGACACTTGGACGCTTGGACAGAGAACACTTGGACCGAGAGCCTTGGACGCTTGGACAGAGAACCCTGAGCGGAGTCACCACATGTCGTCACTCAAGCTAGGAACGCTTGACAAAGGAACACAATTGAGAACTCAGTAGTGGACCCAAAAGGATACAGCCAACTGATATTTGACAAAGCAGGAAAGAATAGCCAATGGAAAAAAGACACCATTTTTAACAGATGTTGTTGAGAGAAGTGGACGGCAACATGGAGAAGAAAGAAACTCTACCATTTTCTCACACCGTGCACCAAAATAAACTCAAAATGGATAAAGGACCTGAACGTGAGACAGGAAACTATCGACACCCTAGAGGATAAAGAAGGAAACAACCTCCTTGACCTCCACCGCAGCAACCTCTTCCTTGACACATCCCCAAAAGCAAGGGAATCAAGAGCAAAAATGAACGATTGGGACCTCGTCAAGGTGAAAAGCTTCTGCGCGGCAAAGGAAACAACCCACAAAACGAATAGGCAACCAACGGAATGGGAAAAGATAGTTGCAAATGACATATCAGATAAAGGGTTAATACCTAGAATCTATAAGGAACTCACCAAACTCCACACCCGAAAAACAAACAAGCCAGTGAAGAAATGGGCAGACGATATGAACAGACACTTCTCCAAAGAGGACAATCCAGATGGCCAACAGACACATGAAATGATGCTCAGCATCCCTCCTCATCAGGGAAATACACATCAAAGCCACACTGAGATGCCACCTCACGCCAGTCAGAGCGGCTAACATGAGCAAATCAGAGACCTCTAGATGCTGGCGAGGATTGGAGAAACGGGCACCCTCCTACACTGTTGGTGGGAATGTAAACTGGTATCGCCCCTCTGGAAAACAGTGTGGAGGTTCCTCGGGAAATTAACCCATGACCCATTAATAGCATTGCTAGGAAATTACCCAACACACAGAAATGCTGATGCATAGGGTCACATTACCCCAATGTTCACAGCAGCACTCTCCACAAGAGCTAAAATATGGAAAGAGCTTAAGTGTCCGTCAGCGGACAAGGGATCAAGAACATGTAGTTTGTCTTATATACCATGGACTACTACGTGGCAATGAGAAAGAAAGGAATCCGGCCATGTGTAGCAAAATGGATGGACATTGAGGGTGTTATGCTGAGCGAAATAAGTTAGGCAGAGAAGGACAAATATCATATCTTTGCACGTCTAGGAGGATTAGGAGGAACTTAACTGAGGACCATGCGGGAGACGAAGGGACGAAATGGTGGGGGAAAGGCACAGAGGCAAACCTTGAAAGACCCTTGAATGCTGACAAAAACTGAAGACTGATGGATTGGCATGGAGGAGGGCACTTGTGGGGATGATCACTGGGTGTTATCTGGAAACTAATTTTACGATCAACTATTTGTAAAAAAAAATATATATATGTGGCAACGTCTAAGGGAAGGGTTCTATCCTCTACTCAGTGAAGGAACACGGTGGGGACAGCATCATTCAGGGTGCATCTTGTTTCACGATGTTAGTAATGTCTGAAACACGTTTGTAACACAATAGGGGAAGTTAGATATACTCCTTTCGGACAAAGAACACTGCGGAATGCAAATCCTGTCACCACATTTTGTCAGACAGATAGAAACGTTCGAAAACACACTTATGGAAGCATTTGCGAAGTGTTACGTACTCAGTTAGGTGACAGGACATGGTGCGGTGGTCCGCAATCTGTGTCCGTGTTGGCTGACTCAGGCAGCAATGTTGGAAAACACACGCTTACATGTCACAGGTAAGATTTCTGTACTCCAGCCTGTGAGAAGCACAGTGCTGAATGTAGGATTCCCTCTCTCCGCTGTTTCTCCATGTGAGGTATGTTAGGAAATCCACGGACAGAAGTATTCTGCAGGGTATTAGGCTCAGCCCCGTGAACGATCACTGTGCGGAGTGCATCATGCGGTGATCATCTTGTTTCACAAGGTTAGAAATGTGGGAAACACATGTGGAGAAGAAAATGGGAAGTGTTGTAAACTCAGCTCAGTGAGGAAATACCGTGCGGAGGTAACGTGGAGTCACCATTGCATCAGTAAGAGAGAAATGTTTGAAAACAATGGCTTGGACGAATTCTGGAAGGGTTGTATACAGAACTCTGCGAAAGAGCAGCATGCGCAATGGCGTTTTCAAGATCCATCTGATTCCCCATCTTAGCAACATTCCTAAACATATGCGTGGAAAGGGAAGACAGCTTTTAGATGCTCAGTTCTAAGAATGGTGCGTATGCGGAATGAACCTTTCCGTAACCGTTTGTTGCCCTGAGGTAACAATGTTTGACAGCACGTGCATGGAAAGTAAAGGGAAGGGTTCTACACTCAACTTTATAGAAAGAACACTGTTGGGATCACATCGTACAAAGGAATTCCTCATTAACTAGCCGAGTCCTATACGAAAACGGCTGCGGAGACCAATGAGGGATGCGCAGTGCCCTCCAGTCTCTGAATACCCCACGGTTCCAAGCATCTTTGAGTGACAATCTTGTTCGCCAAGTGAGTTATGTTTGAAATTCATGCTTACATGTGGATTGTAAGGTGTATGTACCCTGGTCTGTGAAAAACACAGTGTGGATAGCAATATTCAGGACGCTCTACGTGCACTTATGCAGTCATGCTGCAAAACAGTAGTCCAGGAGCATGAGGGAAAGCCTACGTACTCAACACAGTCAACGCACACTCCACACAAGGCGTCATTCAATGAAACCTTCTTTCACAAAATTAGCAATGTTGGAAACACATGTGGGAATGTATGTAGGAAGTGATGTATATGCAACTCCGTAAAAGAACGATACCCAGTGCTTTATTTCGTCACATAAAAGGGACAGAAATGCTTGAAAACACAGGCTTAGAAGAATACTGCATGGGTTCCTAAATCAGGTATTTGAAAGAGCAGTATGAGGAACGCAGTATTCCGTGTCCGCCTGATTCCGTAAAACAGGAGTGGTCCACAGTAAATTCTACGAAAGAGAACATAATTGACAGATGCTCAGTTCTAGGAAGAGAGCTTACGCGGAATGAATATTTCCGTTGCCGTTTGTTGCCCTTAGGTGGCAATGCATGAAAGCACATCCGTGGAAGGTCAAGGGAAGTGTTCTATTCTCAAATTTATGAAAGGAGACTATTGGGAACCCACCGTTTATTGGGAAGAAACGAATTCTTCATTCACCGGGTAGGGCCTTCTCCGGAATCGGCTGCGGAGACCGACGGTGGACACACCACACTTTCAACTCTCCGAAATACCCGACCTTCTGTGGCATGATTCATTGACCATCTACGTATGGTCACGACGGGAGTTGCGTTTGAAAACGTAACTTTCGGGAGCAGAGCCGAATGGTGTACGTAGCCGGACCGTGACAAGCAGATTACGGAACGTCCTATTCTGCTTGCCTCCGGTTACACTATGGTAGCTTCGGTAAAAAATCCTTGAGAGACACACGAGGGAAATATCGTCCACTCCGAGTTGAAAGAACACGGTGCGCAATGCATCCTTCAGAGCATCGTATTTCACGAGGTTACAGGCTTTTGGAATACAGATGTGGAAGAGTCTAAAGGAAGGCCTCAAGTCTCCAGTCCGTGAAGGCACCCGGAGGGGACAGTATCATTCGCGGTGCCTCTTGTTTCCCGAAGTTAGGTACGTCTGAAACTCATTTGGAACACGGCATGGGAAGTGGGATAGACTCCGCATGGACAGAGAACACTGTGCGCAGAGCAACCTCCCGTCACCACATGTGGTCACTCAAGCTAGGAAGGCTTGACAACACATGCATGGAAACAGCCTTAGCGACGTGTTCGAGGCTCAATCAGGTGAAAGCACACGGTGCGCCGTTCGGCAATCAGTGCCTATGATGTTTGACTACGGCGGTCATGGTGGAAAACCCACGCTTACAGGTCAAAGGTAAGACTGATGTGCACTCTCTCACCTCGGAAAAGCACCGGGCCGAATGAAGGATTCCCTGACTCAGCCGTTTCTCCAAGTCAGATACACAACCCACACACAACCCACGGTTGTGTCAGGAACACAACCCACGGACCGAAGCATTCTGTAGGGTATTCGGCTCAGCACCGTGAGAGAGCACTGTGCGCAGTGATCACCTGGATTCACAAGCTAAATCATGTGGGAAGTATACGTGGAGCACAATATGGAAAGTGTTGTCGCGCCTGGGTGGCTTAGTCGGTTAAGTGTCCGATTTTCGCTTAGGTCGTGATCTCGCGGTTCGTGTGTTCGAGTCCAGCGTCGGGCTCTGTGATGACTGCCAGCTCAGAGCCTGGAGCCTGTTTCGAATTCTGTGTCTCCCTCTCTCTCTGACCCTCCCCTTCTCACGCTGTCTCTCTCTCTCTCTCTCTCCTAGAAATAAACAAAACATTGAAAAACAGGTTTAAAACAAAAGAATATGGAAAGTGTTTTTGACTCAACTCAGTGAAAGATTCAGATCAGTGAGAGACTCGGCTCAGTGAGAGACTCCGTGCGGATGGAACGTGCGGTCACCATGGCATCCATCAGAGAAGAATGCTTGAAAACACAGACTTGGAACAAAAATTCCAGAAGGGTACTATACAGATTTCCGCGAAGGAGCAGTGATGCGGAATGAAGATTTCAAGTTCTTTCTGATTTGTCGCCTTAGGAATGTTCCCTAACAGACACGGGGAAGGAGAGGACAAATGGAGATGCTCGGTTCTTCCAAAGAAGCACTCGCGCAATGAGCCTTTCCACTGCCGTTTGTTGTCCTGAGGGTAGCAATGTGTGGAAGCACCTGCGTGGAGGTCAAGACAAGTGTTCTGCCCTCAAGGTTATGAGAGAAGAATACTTCTGGGGACCCACCGTTTGTTTGTAGGGCACAAATGACTTCTTCTTTCCCTGGGTTCAGTCTTGCCCCGACTGAGACACTTGGACACTTGGACAGAGAACACTTGGACTGAGACCCTTGGACGCTTGGACAGAGAACACTGTGCGGAGAGCAACCTCCCGCCGCCACATATCGTCACTCAAGCTAGGAAGGCTTGACAACACATGCATGGAAGCAGCCTTAGCCACGTGTTTGAGGCTCAATCAGGTGAAAGCACACGGTGCGCCGGTCGGCAATCAGTGCCTATGTGGTTTGGACTCCGGCGGTCATGGTGGAAAACCCACGCTTACAAGTCAAAGGTAAGACTGATGTACTGTCTCTAGCCTCGGAAAAGCACCATGCCGAATGAAGGATTCCCTGACTCCGCCGTTTCTCCAAGTCAGATATGGGACACAACCCACGGACCGAAGCATTCTGTAGGGTATTCGGCTCAGCACCGTGAGAGAGCACTGTGCTCAGGGAAACATTCAGTGGTCACCTGGATTCCCAACCTAAGTCATGTGGGAAGTATACTTGGAGCAGAATATGGAAAGAGTTGGGGCGCCTGGGTGGCTTAGTCGGTTAAGTGTCCGACTTTCGCTTAGGTCGTGATCTCGCGGTTCGTGGGTTCGAGCCCCGCGTCGGGCTCTGTGCTGACTGCCAGCTCGGAGCCCAGAGCCTGTTTCGAATTCTGTGTCTCCCTCTCTCTCTGACCCCCCCTGCTCACGCTGTCTCTCTCTCTCTCTCTCATAGATATAAACAAAACTTTGAAAAAAATGATTAAAAAAAAAAGAATATGGAAAGTGTTTTTGACTCAACTCAGTGAGAGACTCAGCTCAGTGAGAGACTCGGCTCAGTGAGAGAACTCCCTGCGGATGGAACGTGCGGTCACCATGGCATCCATCAGAGAAGAATGCTTGAAAACACAGACTTGGAACAAGAATTCCAGAAGGGTGCTATACAGCATTCCGCAAAAGGAGCAGTGATGCGGAATGAAGATTTCAAGTTCTTTGTCATTTGCCTCCTTAGGAATGTTGCCTAACAGACACGGGGAAGGAGAGGACAAATGGAGATGCTCGGTTCTTCGAAAGAAGCGCATGAGCAATGAGCCTTTCCGCTGCCGTTTGTTGTCCTGAGGGTAGCATTGTGTTGAAGCACCTGCGTGGAGGTCAAGAGAAGTGTTCTACCCTCAAGTTGATGAAAGAAGAACCCTGGTTGGATCCCACCGTTTGTTTGTTGGACACAAATGACTCCTTCTTTCCCTGGGTTCAGTCTTCCCCCGACTGAGACCCTTGGACGCTTGGACAGAGAACACTGCGGAGAGCAACCTTCCGCCACCACATGCTGTCACTCAAGGTAGGAAGGCATGACAACACATGCATGGAAGCAGCCTTAGCGACGTGTTTGAGGCTCAATCAGGTGAAAGCACACGGTGCGCCATTCGGCAATCAGTGCCTATGTGGTTTGGACTCCGGCGGTCATGGTGGAAAACCCACGCTTACAGGTCAAAAGTAAGACTGATCTATTCTCTCTATCCTTTGGAAAGCACCGTGCCGAATTAAGGATTCCCTGACTCTGCCATTTCTCCATGTCAGATATGGGAGTCAACCCACATTGACTGAAGCGTTCTGAAGGGTATTCATCTCAGCACCGTGAGAGAGCACTGTGCACAGGGCAACATTCAGTGATCACCTGGATTCACAACCCTAGTCATGAGGGAAATACACGTGGAGCAGAATATGGGAAGTGTTATTGACTCAGCTCAGTGAGAGAATCAGCTCAGTGATAGAACACTGTGCGGATGGAACGTGCGGCCACCATGACATCAATAAGAGAAGAATGTTTGAAAGCACAGACTTGGAACAAGAATTCCGCAAAGGAGCAATAATGCGGAATGAAGGTTTCTAGTTCCATCTGAGTCCCCGACTTAGGAATGTTGCCTGACAGACACCTGGAAGGAGATGACAAGTTGGAGATGCTCGGCTCACGGAAAGTTTATGAGAGAAGAGCACTGCTGGGAAGCCACCGTTTATTTGTTGGGAACAAATGACTTCTTCATTCCCTGGACCGAAGCATTCTGTAGGGTATTTGGCTCAGCATGGTCAGAGAGCACTGTTCGGTGGGCAACATTCAATGATCACCTGGATTAACAGCCTAAATCATGTGGGAAGTACACGTGGAGCAGAATATGGGAAATTGTACATACTCATCTCCGTGTGAAAACACCGTGTGCTGTGTTACATAGAGTCACTAATGTGTCAGTACAAGAAAAATATTTGAAAACACGGGCTTGGAAGAATTCTTCAAGGCTTTTATGTAGAAATCTCTTTTATTGCGGTATGTGGAGTTCATCATGCAGACTGAAGTTTTCCCCTTCCGTCTGATTCCTTCCTTTAGTAATATTTAAAATATGTCCTTGGAAAAAGAATACTAGTGTTAGATACTTAGTTTATGAATGACGCGTATGCGTAGTTAATCACTGTTAACTTTTGTTGCCCTGAGGTAACAATGTTTCAAAGCATAAGCATCGAATAATAAGAAAAGTTTTTAATACTCTACTGTATATAAGCAGCGTGTCAAGAACCCGTCATTTAACTCACATTTTAATTTGCTATGCTGGTTCTTGGACAAAACTAATGAAAACACCAAAGAAGTAAAGGCATTAAGGGGCGCCTGGGTGGCTTAGTCGGTTAACTGCCCGACTTTCGCTTGGGTCATGATCTCGCGGTTTGTGGGTTCGAGCCCCGCGTCGGCCTCTGCTGACTGCCAGCTCGGAGCCTGGAGCCTATTTCTGTCTGTGATTACCTCTTTCTCTGACCCTCCCCTGCTCATGCTGTCCCTCTCTCTCTCTCTCTCTCCTGGAAATAAATAAAACATTAAAAAAAAAAAAAACTTTAGAAGTAAAGGCATTAACTCCCGTATCCGAAATTACCCAGTTTGTGATTCAGCAATCAGGTACCTTCTTGTTTCATCAGCGATGCTGGAAACACATGTAGGGAAGCATTAGCGAAGTGTTATTACTCAAACTCAGTGAAGGAACTCGGTGCTCATGTTGGCATTCAGTGTCCATGTTGTTGGTTCTGACAGTAATGTTGGAAAACACACGCTGATATGTTAAAGGTAAGATTTATATATTCTAGCCAGTGAAAAGCACAGTGCCAAAAGGAGGATTCTCTAACTAGCTATTATCTAAGTCAGATATGATAGGACTTAAACATCATGCAAGTGTACTACGCTGAACATAGTGAAAGAACACTGTGCCCAGTGCCTCGTTCAATGATCACCTTGTTTCACAGCGTTAGTAATGTTGGAAACACATTTGGAAATGAATACAGGAAGTGTTATATAATCAGCTCAGTGAGAGTACACCGTTCGGAGTGTTACATGGAGTCACTAATGCGTCACTAAGAGAGAAATGTTTGAAAATACTGGCTTGGAAGAATTCTGGAAGGGTTTTATACAGAACCCTTGATATAGCTGTGTACACACACATATACAACATATACACCCATAAAGGTTTCTTTGATATAACTATACACACACATATACAACTTATATACACAAATATAGGTTTCCTTAGTATAGCTTTATACACACATATATACAAAATAAGTTTAGGTTATGTTATCCATTTGCATTTTTTATTTCTTTACATTTACCTTATTCCTTGATGTATTTTTGTTTACAAAATACATAAAAACTTGTTAATATACATGTTAAGCAAAAAAAAAATAAAATCTTGTCATTTGCTACTATGTGGATGGAACCAGAAGGTATTATGCTAAGTGTAATTAGTCAGAGAAAGAAATACCATCTGACTTCCTTCATATCAGGACATTCAGATACAAAACAGATGAACATAAGGGAAGGGAAGCAAAGATAATATAAAAGAAAGTGGGACAAAAACTTAGTTTTTAAATATGGAGAACTTATAGAAGGTTACTGAAGGGGTTGTTGTGATGGAGAATGGGCTAAATGGATAAGGGGAATTGAGGTATCTACTCCTTAATTTATTCTTGCACATTTGCTAACTAACTTGGATGCAAATTTGAAAAACAAAAACAAAAAAAAATAAAACAAAATTTAAAAAATATTGTTTTATACATTATATAAATCCATTATATAAATGTATCTTATTTAAGAAGTACTTTATCGTTGGAAACTGAGTTCTTTCAATTTTATGTAATTATATGTAATAGACTTGTTTGTTTACCGGTCTCTAACATCTCTTGTTAGCCCTTTCGTAGCAATTCCTAGAAGAGCAATTTCTACCTCAGGAATTAAACGTGTTAAAATTTTGACACATATTTTTAAATTTCCCTTCAGGAGGCTTTACTAACTCACATCACTATAATCGGAGTATGTTTATATCCATTTCCTTGCATCTTGACCAAAACTATTATCTTAAAAAGAACAGGCTACCTCTTTAACATGTAAATCAACTAATAATTTGATATTCTCTCCTGTATTAAGTAATATTACCAAGATAATTTTGGTTCATTTGTTTTACAATGTTAGTAATGTTAGAATACACATGAGGAGACCTATGAGGGAATTGCAGAAGGCTGGGCTCTGAAACAACACTCTGGGGAAGGCAACATTCAGTCACATGGTTATTTGACTAAGGTAGCAATATTTGAAGACTCACTTCTGGGCTCCAAATAGTACAGGAAACTTTTTTCCATTAAGTAGGCCCGACTATCAATCCCCTAATTGGCCTCTATCCTAGAATGGTCCCGCATCCAGAGGCTGTGAGACTTAAGGCCCAGTGCAGCCAAACTGCCAGTGACAGAAAAGGCAGGCCTTGATTGCTTTGTTCACTTACTATGCATTCAGAAAATAGATGGTAGACTATGGAAAGAGGAAAGTGCTGGCCAACACTCTCTCATCTCCCAAGCTATGGATTTTGTCATTGCTGTATTTGCCTTGTGTTACAGCAAGTGAGGATTGTATTTGTGATTGATGGCAGCATATGTACAATTTATTCTGCTGTTTATTTCTTATGGTGGTTAATGCGGCAGTAAATGCAGCCAAAACTCTTGGCTAAGCATTTGCTAATATCTACTATTGACCAAGACACACAGGAAAATTTTCAAAAGTCCATGACCACAGCCTTCTAATAGAAAAGGGGCCCAGGCTGCTTGGAAGCTTCACTGCCCTGAGACCCAAGAAAGGGGTGCCAGGCCCTTGGCACTCATTATCCCATGTATGCTTGATGATCAGGGATGAAGCAAGTGTGATTTCTCCTACTTCGTTGAAGCAGGTAATTTTTTTCAAGACCACACATCTGGTAAATATTGAGCTAGGGTTTGAGGGCAACTCTTCTGATATCCACTCTTTCTGCTAGCCACACTACCTCAGTATGTAGAATCTGGTTTTCCTTGAAGAAGACTCTCAACCAATGATTGGTTAAGGAGATGCTTTAAAAAATAAGCAAACAAAAACACACTAGTAAAGGTATGTAGGAAGCAAGTCAGGGATCATAATTAAAGCAAGAATATTATTTCAGGTGAAATCCTAGCCAAGATTCATCCCAGGAGGAATAAACTCTGGAACATAAATTACACCTCAATGTTTGTCCTTTTTAATTTTTTTAATGTTTATTTATTTTTGAGAGAAAAAGCTAGCACGAGTGCGGGAGCTGCAGGGATAGAAGTAGACACAGAATCTGAAACAGGCACCAGGCTCTGAGCTGTCAGCACAGAGTCCAACATGGGGATTAATCCGCAAACTGTGAGATCATTTTCTGGGCTAAAGTCAGATGCTTAACCAACTGAGCCAACCAGGCACCCTAAGATTTGTCTTTTTTAAAGTGAAGGAGTTGAGTTTTGTAGTCTCATACCAGTTAATCTTCAGCTCCTCATCTTGAAGAGAGGAGAGAGAGCATTTCCCATGGGCAGGCAACACCAGAACTCAAAAGCAGTCCCATTAGGAAGGTATAACAAAGCACAGGGTAGAGAGTACACATAGTCAGTGACAGCGTTCTGAAGAGATCTATTCAGGACAGAATCAGTGTGTCAAAGGGAAAGGGTGAGGTTGGGGAAAGATCCTGGATCCAAAATTAGAGGACTAGAACTTTGAGCTATCTCTCAACTAAAAATGACCTTCAGATCAGTTTCCTTAAGCCCTGAATTTAACAGAGACAGAGCTAGGATGTCTTGGGAAGAGCAAATGAGCCCCACTGCTCTGAACCTTACCTGTCAGAGACATGCTGTAAGTATTCCAGTGTTCCTTTTTGACCTACTATGAATATCACTCCTCCACTTACAAAATATTCTTAAACTTGTAGCTGTAATATTGGTAATAATTAAGAAGCCTTACTTTACCTAGACTGGAATGATCTATTTTACATAGACGGCAAAGAAACATTTGATTTTTTAAATAAAATTTTCATTTTTATAATAATTTTACATTACAAAAGACTTACAAAGTTAGTACACAGTTCCCACTGAGCAGTTAGTACACTGATCACACAATTCTATAATGTTAATAATCTTTTATTACCATGACATTGACACATTATGATTAATAAATTTAATCTTTTTTTTTTATTTCTCTAAGTTTTCCACTGATGTCCATTTTCTGCTGTAGGCCCAATCATGGATACCACATTGCCTGTAGAAAAAAGTTGATTTTAATAGTGCAAGACTTATGGAGATTAATGCATTTTCTTAATTTGATTCCTTCCACTCTGAATGTGATTTTCCTCCCTTTGTACATGTTGTAGTTCTCTCAACCAAGAGTGAGCTCTAAAACCAACCTACATATATATTAATTTGTTCCTTCAGGCATTTAAGAAACCATATTTATTTGAAACCTACTAGGTGCCAGATATTAAATCAATTTTGAGACTACTTTGAATGAACAAGAACATTACTTATCCATACCCAAATAATGAGGGAGGTTGACATCAATGAGTTAAACACATAAATATACATGAAATTACTAACTAAGACAAGTGCTGGAAAGGAAAATAAAAGGACATGATACAAAATAATATGAAATAAAATAATTTTAAAACATTTATCTGTGGGCAAGAGAGAGGAGATAAGCATAAAGGGTATCTTCCTTGTATGCCAGGTGGTAGGTGGTACTTTTCTGAGAGACAGGATGTGAGAGAAGCCCTAGATTTATGGAGAAGAGCCTCATGAATATGGTTTGAGGTATTGAAACAGAGATGTCTAACAGGCAGTTGAACATATGGGTTTGGATCTCAGTGTATAGCTAGCTCTGTTTATTCCAGGTAAAATAATTCTTTTCTCTTTAAAGTTCTATTACATTCTGTTTATATCTGTTTTGTGGCACTATCTTAACCTGATAATACAAACAATGTAACTTTAGAGGTTTTTTTCTTGTTTTATCTTCTGTTATAGCCTCCAAGTCTCACGGAAGTTTTTTTTTTTTTGACCTAACTTCTTTCACACCATCCATCACAACTTCTGTACCCAGTAAGTGCTTAATAAATGTTTGTCAAATAGAATTGTAAGGCATGTCAATTGACAACATGGATTTCTGATGACGTCTATGGAATGGGTGTGAACACCTAAAGAGGAAACAAGGCCAGTGTTTTCCAAACGACATTTCACAAATTTATGAAACGCTGAGTTAAACATTGTTTCTTTACTGTTAATGGTGAGGTAACTTTAATCGGACCAGCTTAAGTCATGATGGCCATCTGCATTCATTGTGCTATATCTGGATATATGGAGACAGCCAGTTAGTATAAGTGATCAAGTCCCTCTACTGGCATTGGGGATAGGATGAAACCCTACTATAATATGCTACTAAGAATGGGGAAAAGGGAGTTTCCCAAAGAAATTTCAGTTAACCTGGTGGCAAAAGAGAATAGACACTAAGCGTCACTGCCTCCACAGAATTACGAGTTTTTTCTGTAGGCAGTTTCCTCAGAAGACCTTAAGACCCCTGCCCTCTAGTGGTGATAAGGTGGGTTGGTGAAGTAAACTTTGGACTGTCCCTTTCAGCCTTGTGCCTTTTCCTAGTTCTGTTTCAGCTTTGTTTGGTCTTTTACAGATCAAAATACCTTCAGGCTCCTCCATGACCCAGAATTTAGGGGCAGGTTTTAAGTGTTTCTATTTTTTCCTCCCACTCCTTTTCTTCCCTTTATGTTTGATTTACATTACAAATTGAAGTGTATCTAGAATGATTTCTGCACATATATAGACTGCTTGTTTCCTTTTTTTAAAGACTATTTGAGTCCCACTGACCTCACTAGGAAGAATTGGTATAGTGTGTGTCTGTATTTTGTTTCTCTCAAAACCGAAAAAGGAAAACTAAACAGTTGTAGCCAAATCCATCTGTGGGAGCAGACAAACAAGAGAAGAAAGGGAACCCAAACCAGAAGAAACTGGCACTTCAATGGAGATGTTATCAACAGCAATCAGATAAATATGGGGTCAAGTAGTCCCCAAATAGCTGGGAGAATTTACTGTTTAATATAAAAGATTCAGGATGGCAAGTAGACTGCCTTGCATGTATCCAAAATGCTGGCTGCTGCTAGACAGCAAAGGCCTTGTGATGGCTTTTGTTGTAATCAGAAGCTTTCTAACACTCAGCTCAAACTGGCATAAACAATAAAGGCATTATTTAGGTTGTGTGAGAGAAAAGTATAGTGGTAAAAGCCGTCAAGTAAGGCTTGAACTAGGAACTCAGTAAAGACTCAGTTTTTCTCTCCTGCTTCCCATGTTACCAACTTCATCGGAAGGCTAACGTTTTTGTGTGTGACTGCAAGGTGGCTGCCATGCTATAAAGGCCAGTGCCTTCCTTGTTTAGAAGTAGAAGAGAGATCATTTACCTGGTAAGACAGAACTGTGTGCAGTGGGTGAAGTGTGAGACAGTAGAGACAGGTGGAACCTGTGACAAACTTGACTTTCCATGTCTTGCCCAAAGGTATTGAAAAGAAATAACACAGGCACAAGACACGCAGATACACCACATTGTTATTTTGGAAAAAAAAATTTTAAATGTCTATTGTTTTCAATTGCCTCTGGGCTGTTGGTTTGTGAGAGTTTGAGTAAAAGAAAGTCTTGCAGAAGACATGAGCAGACTTTTCCAAAGAGGACATCCAGATGGCCAACAGACACATGAAACAATGCTCAGCATCCCTCCTTATCAGGGAAATACAAATCAAAACCACAATGAGATGTCACCTCATGGCGGTCAGAGTGGCTAAAATGAACAAATCAGGAGACTGGAGAGGATGTGGAGAAGCGGGCACGCTTCTACACAGCTGGTGGGAGTATAAACTGGGTGGCTGCTCTGGAAAACAGTGTGGAGTTTCCTTAAAAAATTAACAATAGTGCTCCCTTATGACTCAGCATTACCAGTGGTAGGAATTACCCAAGGGTTACAGGAGTGCTGATGTATAGAAGCACTTGTACCCCAATATTCATAGCAGTACTTTCAACAATAGCCAAAACATGGAAATGGCCTAAATGTCCATCAACTGATGAATGGATTAACAAGATGTGGTTTGGGGCTTCTGAGTGGCTCAGTCAGTTAAGCGTTTGACTTCAGCTCAGGTCATGATCTCACAATTCATGGGTTCGAACCCCAAGTCGGGCTCCATGCTGACAGCTAGTTTAGAGCCTGGAGTCTGCTTCAGATTCTGTGTCTCCCTCTCTCTCTGACCCTCCCCTGCTCACACTGCCTCTCTCTCTCTCTCTCTCTCTGAAATAAATAAAACATTAACAAAAGAACGATGTGGTTTATCATTACAATGGAATACTACACAGTAATAAGAAAGAATGAAATCTGGCTATGTGTGGCAACATAGATTAAACTAGAGGGTATAACACCCTGAGCGAAATAAGTCAGGCAAAGAAGGACAAATACCATGTGTTTGCACGTATATGTCAATTAGGAGGAACTTAACGGAAGGAAAAATAGTTTGGGAGAGGGAGGGAGGCAAACCATGAGAGGATCTTGAATACTGAAAACAAACTGAGGGCTTATGGGGGTGGGGGAGAGGGAGAGAGGGGAGATGGGCATGGAATAAGGCACTTGGAATGAGCACTGGGTATTATATGGAAACAAACTTGACAGTAAAATATTTAAGAGAAAAAAAGGAAGGCTTTTGCCTTTTTGCCTCAGACTATCATCTACCAACAGGACTCACTATATAAGTTTGTTTTTACAGTTAAGCAAGCTAATCACCATAAATAATTCAATATGGTGTCTGGCACAGAGAAACCACGAGATTCGATTATTCCAGCTATTATTATAATAATTATACCAGTTTTATAAAAACAAACATAAAAAAATTACACCAACCTTAAAGTTGGTGCTACTTAGCAGGTCTTGCTTCTGGTTATGCTAGGTCTGTCTTTGATGACCATGAACCACTACTTTAAAAAATATTTTTATGGAAGGAGGCAAGATGGCGGAGAAGTAGGGAGTTCTGTGCATTTTGCCTGCACCCAGCTCTCAAACGGAGAAGGCCTGAAGTCGTAGGACACTGAGCCACAGGAGTTTGGGAAGAGAAAGAGGCAGAGTACACTGGGAAGGAAACCTCATAAGTGCATGAGTGTGAACTGGGGAAGATAAAAGCGGGACGGGACCCAGAGATACTGAGGGAGGGGAGGGAACAAAGGTTGTGTACAGCTGTGGTGAGTGATAAACTGGCAAGTGGTGGTGAGCTTCCGCGAGTCCCTGGGAAAGAAGGAAATTGCTCATAGAACCATCCCTGGAGAAGAGAAAAAACTTCGGCTTGGAAAAACAGTGTTTTTTTTTAATCTCTGGCTGGGGTGCTGACTTTAAATTAGGTGCCCTGACTTTAAATTAGGCACAAGGAAAAACTGAACTGCCATGAGCTGGGCACCATCCATGGCGGCGGTGGCCAAGTGAACCAGCAGCAATGTTTGTGGAGGCAGTCCTGGCACCCGATGAAGAAGCAGCAGCGCGCGCGACAGTGGCCCGCTGAAGCTGCGGAGGCGCGCTGTAGCGACACGGACTCTATGGACCTGAAGATGCTACGTTCCCCGAATGCACTCGGGTTGTACCCCTCCTTTACCCCAATGGATCAGAGGCTGCGACACTTCCCCTACAACCCACTCAACCCCCAGGCAACAGGGAGGCAGCCACCTGCGGGACTGTTCCGGGCAGTATAACACAGCCTGCGTACTGGGACCTGGAAACAGGTGGGATGTGGAGCACAGAACTCAGGCAACCTTGACTGCATCCTCAGCACAGGGGGATCTGACCGAAGAAGTGATTTGCAATGCTTGGTTGAGAAGGGACTGGGGCAACGCCATTCTTCTCCCCACAACCATTAGGAGGGATCTCAGGGAGGCCAGAGGACACAGTGGAGACAAGACCTTCCTACACCAAACCACGCTCATCCCCTCCAGATAGCTGTTTTGTTGTTTTTGGAGCTGTTTTTACCTGAGCCTTGGTTTGCGTGTTTATTAGTTTTGTCTGTGTGTTTGTGTACCTGTACTCCCTCTGTGGTTGTCTGTATTGTTTTTCCAGGGCTGTCTCAAGAAACAAGCCAAACTACACATGGTGGAGAGTCCCAAATACCACTACCAGTAGGGGAAAAAAACAACCAAACGCTCAACAAGAGAAACCAAGAGACACCATCCAAAGAACACTTCCTGAACAGGCAGGCCCTGAACGGTCAATAGAGCCCTCTCTAATACAGCAGAAATCACAGGGACCCTGTGTACAACAAAGTTTTAAAAGTAACAAGAGATAGAAAGCTAACCAAAATGAGGAAACGGAAGAACTCTCCTCCAAAGAAACTCCAGGAGAAACGACAGCTAGAGAACTGCTCAAGACAGATATAAGCAACATAAATGAATAAGAATTTAGAACAATAATCATAAAATTAATCGCCAGGCTTGAAAACAGCGTGGACTACATCAGAGAAACCATGGCTACAAACAACACAGAGATTAAAAACAGTTATGGTGAATTTAAAAATGGGATAAATGAGATACATAATAAACTGGAAGCGTCCAATGCACGGATTGAAGAGGCAGAAAGGAGAATAAGCGATTTAGAAGACACATAGAAAAAGAAGAAACAGAAAAAGAGAGATAAACTGATCAAGGAACATGAAAGAAGAATTCAAGAGCTTAGTGATACAATCAAATGGAACAATATCCGTATCATAAGAATTTCATGAGAGGAAGGGGGAAAGATGCTGAAGGAGTCCTGGAGCAAATTATAGCAGAGAATTTCCTCAATCTGGACAGGGAAGTAGAAGTTGAAATTCAAGAGGCACAGAGAACTCCCCTCAGACGTAACTTGAATCGCTCTATCGATATATCATAGTGAAACTGGCAAAATATAAGGACAAAGAGAGAATTTTGAAAACAGCTAGGGAGCAAAAGGCCCTAACATACAAAGGGAAACCTATCAGAGTGGTGACATCTATCCATCAGGAAGAACTAACAATTATAAATGTCTACGCCCAAATATGGGAACACCTAAATATTTAAAACAAGTAATCACAAAAAGAAACAGTCTTATAGATAAGAATATGCTAATAGTAGGGCACTTTAACACTCCACTTACAGTAATGGATAGATCAACCAGAAAGAAAGTCACTAATGACACATTGGACCCGATGGATCTGACAGATATATTCAGAACTCTACATCCTGAGGCCAGAGAATTCACTTTCTTCTCAAGTACGCGTGGCACATTCTCCAAGATAGATCACATACTGGGAAATAAAGCAGCCCTCAATAAATATAAAAGAATTCGGGTGCCTGGGTGACTCAGTCGGTTAAGCGTCCGACTTTGGATCAGGTCATGATCTCACGGTTTGTGGGTTCGAGCCCCGTGTCGGGCTCTGTGGTGACAGCTAGCTCAGAGCCTGGAGCCTGTTTTGGATTCTGTGTTTCCCTCTCTCTCTGACTCTCCCCTGCTCACTCTCTCTCTCTCTCTTTCTGTCTCTCAGAAATAAAGCATTAAAATTTTAAAAAATAATTATAAAAGAATTGAGATCATACTGTCAGATCATACTGCTTTGAAACATGAACTCAATCACAGGAAGAAGTCTGGAAAACCTCCAAAAACATGGAGGTTAAAGAACACCCTACTTAAGAATGAATGGGCCAATCAGGCAATTAGAGAAGAAGTTAAAAAATATCTGGAAACAAATGAAAATGAAAATACAACAATCCAAACTCTATGGGATGTGGAAAAGGCAATAAAAAGAGGAAAGTATATTGCACTCCAGGCCTATTTCAAGAAATTAGAAAAAGTGCCAGTGTAAAATCTAACACCTCACTTAAAGGAGGTAGAGGCAGAGCAACAAGAGCACCCCAAACCCAGTAGAAGAAGCAAAATAGTAAAAATCAGAGTAGAAATAAACAAGATTCATACGAGAAGAAATTCATACGGGAAGAAATAGAAAATCTGAACAGACCCATAACTAGTGAAGAAATTGAATCACTTATCAAAAATCTCCCAACAAATAAGAGACCTGGACCTGATGGCTTCCCTGGGGAATTCTACCAGACATTTAAAACAGAATTAATCCCAATTGTTCCCAGGCTATTCCAAACAATAGAAATCCAAGGAGAACTTCCAGACTCATTTTATGAAGCCAACATCACTGTGATTCCCAAACGAGACAGAGATCCAGCAAAACAAGAGAACTACAGGCCAATATCCTTGATGAATACGGATGCAAAAATCCTCAACAAGATCCTTGCAAATTGAATCCAGCAGCACATAAAAAGAATCATCTACCAAGATCAAGTGGGATTCATTCCTGGGTTGCAGGGCTGATTCAATATTCACAAATAAATCAATGTGATACATCACAGTAGCAAAAGAACAGATGATCCTGTCCATAGATGCAGAAAAAACATTTGACAAAATATAGCATCCCTTCTTAATAAGCACTCTAGAGAAAGTTGGGATAGAAGGAATTTAAACATCATAAAAGCCATCTATGAGAAGCCCTCAGCTAACATCATCCTCAGTGGGGAATAACTGAAAGCTTTCTCCCTAAGAAACACGACAGGGATGTCCACTCTCACCACTGTTGTTTAACATAGTGCTGGAAGTCCTTAGCATATGCCTTCAGACAACAAAAGGAAATAAAAGGCATCAGAATGGGCAAAGAGGAAGTCAAACTTTCACTTTTCGCAGATGACATGATCTTCTACATAGAAAACCTTATAGACTCCACCAGATGCCTACTAAAACTGATCAAAGAATTCAGCCAAGTTGCAGGGTACAAAATCAAAGTGCAGAAATCGGTTGCATTCTTATACATCAAAAATGAAGCAACAGAAAGAGAAATCAAGAAACGGATCCCATTCACAATGGCGCAATAAACTATAAAGTACCTAGGAATAAACCTAACCAAGAATATAAGAGATCTGTGTGATGAAAACTATAGAAAACTTGTGCAGGAAGTTGAAGAAGACACAAAGAAATGGAAGAACATTCCATGCTCATGGATTGTAAGAATAAATATAGTTAAAATGTCAATACTACCCAAAGCAAACTACACATTCAAAGCAACCCCAATAAAATTTCACGAGCATACTTCTCAAAACTAAAACAAACTATTCTAAAATGTGTATGGAATCAAAAAAGATCCCAAATAGCCAAAGGAATACTGAAGAATAAAACCAAAACGGGAGGTATCACCATCCCAGACTTTAGCCTCTACTACAAAGCTGTCCTCATCAAGACAGTATGGTATTGGCACAAAAACAGACACATAGACCAATGGAATAGAATTGAGAACTCAGAAGTGGACCCAAAAATATACAGCCTACTAATCTTTGACAAAGCCAGAAAGAGTATCCAATGGAAAAAAAGACAGCCTCTTTAACAGATGGTGCTTGGAACACTGGACAGGAACACGCAGAAGAATGAAATTAGATCATTTTCTCACTCCATACACAAAAATAAACTCAAAAGGGATAAAGGACCTGAATGTGAGACAGGGAGCCATCAATACCCTAGAGGAGAAAGCAGGAAGCAAACTCCTTGACCTCCACTGCAGCAATTTCTTACTTGACACATCCCCAAAAGGAAAAAGAATCAAGAGCAATAATAAACTATTGGGAACTCATCAAGATTAAAAGCTTCTGCAAGGCAAAGGAGACAATCCATAAAACTAACAGGCAACCAACGGAATGGGAAAAGATTGCTGCATATAACATATCAGATAAAGGGTTAATAGCCAAAATCTATAAGGAACTCACCAACTCCACACCCGAAAAACAAACAACCCAGTGAAGAAATGGGCAGAAGATATGAACAGACACTTCTCCAAAGACGACATCCAGATGGCCAACAGACACAAGAAACGATGCTCAGCATCCCTCCTCATCAGGGAAACACAAATCAAAACCTCACTGAGAAACAAACAAACAAACAAAAAACCCAAGAAAGACAAAACAAAACAAAACCACCTCATGCTAGTCAGAGTGGCTAAAATGAGCAAATCAGAGGTCTCTAGATGCTGGCGAGGATGTGGAGAAACGGGCACCCTCCAACATTGTTGGTGGGAATGTAAGCTGGTACAGCCCCTCTGGAAAACAGTGTGGAAGTTCCTAAAAAATTAACAATAGAACTCCCCTATGACCCAGCAATAGCACTGCTAGGGATTTGCCCAAGGGATATAGGAGTGCTGATGCATAGGAGCACATGTACCCCAATGTTCATAACAGCACTCTCAACAATAGCCAAAACATGGAAAGAGCCTAAATGTCCATCAACGGACGAATGGATCAAGAAGTTGTGGTTTATCTATACCATGGAATACTCATGGCAATGAGAAACAATGAAATCTGGCCATGTACTGTAGCATCATGGATGGACCTTGAGGGTGTTATGCTGAGAGAAATAAGACAGGCAGAGAAGGACAAATACCATATGTTTGCAAGTATAGGATTAGGAGGAACTTAACAGAGGACCATGGGGGAGATTAAGGGGGAAAATTGTAGGGAAGAGGGAGAGAGGCAAACCATGAGAGTCTCTTGAATGCTGAGAACAAACAGAGGACTGATGGGTGTGGGGAGGGAGCGGGGAGATGGGCATAGAGGAGGGCACTCATGAGGATGAGCACTGGGTTTTGTATGGAAACCAACTTGACAAACTATTTGTAAAAAATTTTTTTTAATTAAAAAAAAAAGAAAATAAAAAATAAAAATAAAATTAAAAAGATTGAAAAAGAAAATATATTTTTGACAAAGTCCTGAACTAATTGATTTCAAACTTCCCTTTCTCCTTCCCCACAAAAACCTAATTTATATTTTAATTTAATGGTGGCAACTGGTCACTACAATGTAGATACCCTATAATGGAAACTTTACTAAATCACCGCACTAATGAGTAGGCACAGAGCCCTTTTCTGGATAAAGTTCTATATTCTGAAGCATTTTCAAAACAATATACAAAGCTATAAATATTTCATGGTCAGTTTTAAGCAGTGTTTGGGGTATAGTCATGGATACCAACAAGGCACATTGGAGTATGAGAAGCAATTTTTCCTGAGTAATGAGTTCTGCTGTGGATGAACAACTAAATAGGGCAAAGGCACTCCAGACAAGTGTCTGCCAGGCATGGGTAAAGGCCAGGAACTGCCCAAGATGACCATGTGCTCTTCGTCTGTAAAGTGAATACACAGTTATTCAAGTGGCTATTGTTATTATCACACTGGATTGGTATAATGACACTCGAAATCAGACATTTCAGTAGTCCCGCACCTTTTCTATTAGGATTTTCTTCTTTTTTTTGCATTAAAATTTTTAAAGTTTAAAGACATTACCCCATAGCAATAGAAATCGTGCAGGGTCATAAAATGTCTAGTTTTATTTTGACTCTGTCTCCATTATTTTACTAATTATTTACCTGGAATTTCTCAGACAGGAATAGACCACTTTTCCCCTTCTCATCCAATACCCCTCTCCTGTCAGCCCCTCTCCATACAGTCCAGCTCTCCTGCCTGATAGTACAGACTACATTGCTCTCACAACCATATGATAGCCCAAAGAAAGCAGGATGAGTGCCTGCGAATAATTATTAACTTGGGCACTGCTTTCCTTAGATATTATATACACACTAGAATGCGACAGTGGACAAGTTCCTGGCCAGAAAAGTCTTGCCCTAACCCTGTCACCACTGCCTCTGTGTGAGCCTATAAATATCTCTAATGCACAGATGACCACCAACACAGTCAGGGGTCCTGCCAGCATTCTTGTTGGTCTTATCCTCAGGCCTACCAGAGAGCATCCAAGAGAGAAGCCCTGTTCTATGCACCTTGGATTGTACCTCTGTCCCTCCCTGAATTCAAAAATGTAAAATGCCACTCACATTTTCTTGAGTAATTTCTGTGTCATGGGCCATTTCCTCTCTTCTCTCTACCTTCCGAGCTTAAACTTCAGCTAAGATATATACCAGCTTTAAAAGGTTTGGATTTTATTGTGCATGAAAATTTTTAGAATATAAACGTCATTTTCTGCTGACTGCCCAACTCCTTTGCAAGTTAATTAAGAAATGTCACAAAAAAGGATAGTCTGGTCTTTACATTGAGTGGTCCCTTGCCCCCACATTAGGTATTTTGTCCATATCAATGGTTTTAGTGTCCCAGGGTGATGCAATACATCTACAGCCACCTTGGTGAGTGGAGAAGAAGCCACGTGAATAAGCTTGGGAGACCCTAGGGCCCCTTAGGTGGGCACTTCTTCCTTAATCAGCCCTCCATTTCCTCCATCTCCTCTTACCGTACGTGGTCTCTCATATCCTCTCAATAGTCAGTCTGAATGTTTCTGGATTTAAATCCCTTCAGTTTGCTTTGCAAATTTAATGAAAATCTAATCTGTACCCTACCATGACCTGAGTGTTGTGGTTTCAGGCAGCAAAGAATAACTATGCTCCCTGCATTCCAACTGCTACCAGATTAAGGAGAACTGATGATCTCAGAATCAATGTCTTCACCCTGAACAATTTTAGTATGAGAAAAGTTTTTAAGGGCATAAAGGTGATCAAATTGACACAAACTGTAGGAGCAACATGCAAAGATGACAGGGGCATTCTAGGCAGAGGTATAGAGTGGACAAAGACACAGAAACATGAATGTCAAGCCCAATGTAGTTTGCTCAGTAAGAGATAAAGTTAGAAGGCTTGTGGAAGGGGACTGACATAAATCAAATGTAAAGATTGTATGGTCAGCAGAATTTTAAGATGGCCATTAAGATCTTCCCCTCTAGTATACATACCTTTTTCACATTATTTATCAAATAAGAGTATATGTACTGTTCTTGAATGCCTAGAACAAACTGAGGCCTGATGAGGGTGGGGGGGGAGAGAAAGGGGAGTGATGGGCATGGAGCAGGGCACTTGGGATGAGCACTGGGTGTTATATGGAAAACAACTTGGCAATAAACTATTAATAAAAGAGTATATGTACTGTTGTGAAGGGTTTTGTAGGTGTAATTTAAGTTCCAAATAGTTGATCTTAAAATACAAGGATAATCCTGGGTGGGTCTGACCTAATCAGGTGAACATTTAAAAGGATCTGGGTTTTGATGTGAGGAAATTCTTTGTTGTCAGATATGAAGACAGCGGGAATTAAGTGGTATGGAACATGGATAGCTTTTAGGATCAGAGGGCACCCATGGCTAAAAGCTAGAAGGAAACAGAGGTTTCAGCCCTGCAACCACAGTGAATTGAATTCAACTAACACCTGAAGGAACTTGGAAGAAAATTCTATCTTAGAGCCTCCAGAAGCAAACAGCTGGCCAAAATTGATTTAGCACTGTGAGACCCTGGGCAGAGAACACAACCACACAGTGCCCAGACTTCAGACATAAAAATGATTGAACTAATACATGGGTACTGTCCTCTAAGTTTGTGGTAACTTGTTACCACAGCAATATAAAATCAATAAAGATTATATTTCCCAACAGTGAGTCTCCCCCCAAAAAATGATCATAAAACTGAGATATGAAAGCTAAAAAGAAGTAAAAGTAGGCAAAGGTAGGATAGGGGTAAGGAGACCATTCCAGGGGAGGAAACTGCATGCACAAAGACCTTGTAATAGACATAAGCCTGACCTGTTTGAGAAAGTGAACAGTGAGTTTGGGTTTCAAAGAGCAAGAGAGAAGATGTAATCAGGTAAAGTCAGAGGTAGCAGGGCCAGATCATGCAAGGTCTGGTAGGGTCACATTATGTGGGAGGGCAGGATCTATGTGAATGTCTGAAGATCCTCCTATCAAACAAATGATTACTAGAAGGGAGGTGGGTGGGAGATGGATGAAATAGGTGATGGGGATTAAAGCGTGCACTTGCAATGATGAGTTCCAGGTAACATACGGGATTGCTGAATCACTATATCGTATACCTAAAATGAATATAACACTGTATGTTAACTATACTGGAATTAAAATAAAAACTAAAAAAAAAATCCTTCTGTCAGCAGCATTGGGTTGGTATTGGATTAAGTAAGGGAAGAGGGCCGAGTGAGGAAACAGATTTCTAGATTAGTCATATAAATGGGTGGCATCATTCATCAAGGGCCAAGATTGGGGAAAGAGCACATTCAGGACATAGTGGTGATCAGAGCCTTTGGCAAATCTAAGCAGATGCTAATTGGGGAGCAGTGGGCACAGGCTAGTGTTCAGGGATAAGTCTTTGCTAGAGGTCTGGTTTGTAGGTGGTAATGGATTCTTTAGGAAATCATGAACTTGCTCAGGTAAGGGACCAGAGTAGTAAGTGGAAAAGGTAGGGTCAGGACCTGACTGTGTAGCAGTGGTTCTCAGAGTTAGGGTTGCATCTCAGTTGCCTGCATGAGGTTCTACAAAATCAGTACTGGGGCACCAGACATAAATAAAACTTCTGGCTCAACAGGTCTGAGATGGGTCCCAAGAACTTGGTTTCTAACAAGCTACGAGGTTTTGCGGTGCTGCTCATCTGGACCCCACACTGTGAGAACCCCCTCCTTATGCTGATTGACCCTTAAGGAAGTGGAACCAGTAAAGAAAATAAACAATGGCCAGAGAGTAGCCGGGAAAATAAGGAGTGTGGCAGAGATTTATGCACTTCTCTTGTGGGCTCTACTTTGGGTAAAAACTCTGATCTCTTCTAATCTTTTCTCCAAGTTTCTTGTTTTCTAGTCCACTATTCACTTTACCTTCTGTCCGTCCTTACCTGGGTCAATTATCAAAGTTAGTTCTGGGCCCATTTCTATGTCTCTACTGGGGATGACTGTCCTGAGACAAGCTCTGGGCCCTCATTTCTCATCTGCACCTTCCCTGAGTGATGGCTGGATGCTCTGCTACAGGGATCCAGAGACCAGTACAGGGATCCAGAGACCAGTAAAATATAATCCCGGGCTTCAAGGAGCTCTTAGCTATTTCAGGAGATGAAAGAAAAATTAATAACCAATTAGCCAAAATGAAACTTAGTTCTTGCCATTAAAAGAGTGAATACAGTTCATCACAAAAAATATTTAGGCACTCATTATAGCATGAGTTCAAAAGTATATTTGTCCTCAGGGATCTCACACCCCACTGAAGAAGACAAACATATAGGTGACTATTTTGGCAATTGCTTTCATCATATATTGTATTTAAATGTTCATGGAGGGAACAGAGGCAGAGCAAAGAGCACCTGTTATCTCTACCTGGAAATGAAGGAGTGGGAAAGGGCTATGGAGAGGTCATAACTGAAGAGATTATTTCTACATTAAGAAATTTAAAAATATTAACGTAATATAATGTGCATCCTTAATTCCATCATCCAGGTTATCAGATATTAATATTTGTCATACGTGCATAGGTTTTATTTAAAAAGTAAAAATAAAGCTAAAGCCTGTGTCAAGTAACCCAAGTCCCTTTGTTTCCCCCTCTCCAGAGGGAATCATTGTCATATATTTAATGTATATCTTTCCAACCTAATTGTGATATTCTGTATGATATATATGTTTATATATAGAAGTATTGATTTGTGTGTGATTTTATATATACATAAGTAGCATGCATACTATAATTTTCACTGTGAAACTGGCTTGTCACTCAATATTATATTCCTAAAATGTCAATATATACATGTATTTATATTCATTTTCTCTATCTATCGTCTATCTATCTATCTTCTATCTATCTACCTACCTACCTATCTACAGAAAGAAAATGAATACATGAGGAAATTATGTGAATTTGCAATGTACTAGATCAGGGTTGACAAAGGTTTCCTGTAAAGACCTATGTATTAAATATTTATTGTTTCTGTTGCAACCTCTCAACTCTGTCATTGTAACACAAAATCATCTGTAGACAATACATAATGAATCTTATGGCTCTATTTCAATAAAACTTTGCCTACAAAACTCAAGCAGTTAGCCTAGATTTGGTCTGTGGGCTGTAGCTTGCAGATCCCTGTACTAGATGCTGCCAAACAGGAGTAGAAAGTGGAGTGAAAGTAGAAGTCAGTTTTAGAGACTGAGATAGAGTTCATCAAGTGTTTGGTGTGTATGTGTGTGTTTGTGTGTGTGTGTGTGGTGTGTGTGTGTGTGTGTGTGTGTGTGTGTGTGTGTGTGTGTGTGTGTGTGTTGGGATGGGGAGATAAGAAATGGCAGGTATTTTACAAGAGAACTGCATATGCCAGGGGACGGAAAGATAGACATGTAATGTATTATGGATTGCAGTGAATACCACATGCTCACGAGACAGACTTGGAAGGGAATGTCAAACCATGCGGTTGGAAGTGCTATGGTCATCCCCAAACTAGGAAGTTTGGGCTTTAGCCTACAAGTAAGGGATTTTTTTTTTTTTTTTAGCCTTACTGAGATATAATTGACAAAGGTTGTGTATATTTAAGATTACAACTTGATATTTTGTTTTTTTTTTTTTTACAAGTAGTTTATTGTCAAATTAGTTTCCACATAACACCCAGTGCTCATCCCCACAAGTGCCCTCCTCCGTGCCCACCCCTCCTCCCCCCCACATCCACCAGTCCTCAATTTTTGTCAGCATTCAAGATTCTTTCATGGTTTGCCTCTCCCCCTTTCCCCCACCATTTCCGCCCTTCTTCTCCCCCTTGGTCCTCTGTTAAGCTCCTCCTAATCCTCCTATACGTGCACACATATGATATTTGTCCTTCTCTGCCTGACTTATTTCGCTCAGCATAACACCCTCAAGGTCCATCCATGTTGCTACACATGGCCAGATGTCATTGTTTCTCATTGCCATGTAGTATTCCATGGTATAGATAAACCACATCTTCTTGATCCATTCATCTGTTGATGGACACTTAGGCTCTTTCCAGGTTTTAGCTATTGTGGAGAGTGCTGCTATGAACATTGGGGTACATGTGCTCCTATGCATCAACATTTCTGTATCCCTTGGGTAAATTCCTAGCAGTGCTATTGCTGGGTCATAGGGGAGTTCTATTGTTAGTTTCCTTAGGAACCTCCACACTGTTTTCCAGAGGGGCTGTACCAGTTTCAAGTAAGGGATTTTTTAATGGGGGGTAAGGGTGGGCAGGTCAGATGTGTGTTTTAGACAGATTGGAAGAGTACAGAGTGACTGCAAGAGTGGAAAATAGATTGGAGAGAAGAAGGAATGGAGGCATGGAAACCAATTATAAGACTTTTGAAATGGTCTGTGAGAGAAATGACAAGCATCTTCGGTAAGGCAATGGTAGTGGGGAAAGAGAAGGGGATGAGTTTAAGAAGTATTTTGCAGGTAAAATCAGCAAGATTTATATGGCAAACATAGCTCCCTGTTTTTATTCTCCAGTTTAAAAATTTGAGAAGATGGTGGTACCCCTAACCATTATAGGAAATGTGGAAATAATTTCAAATATGGAGGAGAAAATTATTGACACAGCATGCTCAGAAAATGCCAAGAAAATATTTAAGTGAAGAAGATATCATAAAGGGCATAGCTTTTGGGCTGAGTTTAAAGGATGAGATCAATAGCAATTAAAGTTTCTAGAGGAATAATTGGGAAAAGGAACTCCATGGAAGGAAACTCATGCCCCAAAGCATGCAGAGATGAAAATAAAAGATGTATTTGGGGACTACATTTTGGTTGCAGGTGTCTATTATGTACGGAGAAGACATGGTGGTGGAGAAGGAGACTAGAAAGAAGGTCAGAAGCCAGTGAGGGAAGGGCCTTTTCCAGTGCAGAAGTATCTGTACTTGTTCCTTAGGGGCCAATGGAGGTATTGGGGTGTGTAGTTTGCATTTGTAACATACTAGATGTTGCTGAATTGCTTCCAGAGTGTAATGAAAAAGGTAGGGGGAGTCACTAGCAGATCAAAAAGAATGAAATTTTGCCGTTTGCAACAACATGGATGGAACTAGAGTGTATTATGCTAAATGAACTAAGTCAGAGAAAGATAATATGATTTCACTCCTATGTGGAATTTAAGAAACATAACAGGAACATAAGGGAAGGGAAGGGAAGGGAAAACAAGATAAAAACAGAGATGGAAGCAAACCATAAGAAACTTTTTTTTCAAGTCTTGTACTTTTTTATATAAAGCTTAATTCTTAAATTGTATTCCCAAGTGTTTAATTCTTTTTTTAAAAATAGTTTATTGTCAAGTTGGTTTCCATATAACACCCACTGTTCATCCGACAAGTGCCTTCTTAAATACAAAGAGCAAACTGAGGATTGCTGGAGGGGAATTGGGTGAAGACATTGTCTAAATGGATGATGGACATTGAGAAGGGCGCACTTGTTGGGATGAGCATTGGGTTTTATATGTAAGTGATGATTCACTGGGTTCTACCCATGAATGAAATATTACAACTAATTGAATTTAAATAAATTAATTAAAAATTTTAAGAAGAAAAAAAATATTACCTTCACAACCATCAGACTGAGGGATAGAAAAGTAAAAATTAATATATGATAAGAGAAAGGGAGAAGAGAAAAAGAATGTAAAAATGAGAAAGAAGAAAAGGGTATTTTTGGAGAGAAGATATGGGTAAAGAAAGTCTTTACAGAGCCTTACAGACAATCCCAAATCCAGGAGGCAAGGTGAACTCTGATTTTCTGCTTCTGAGTGCTCATAAAATGAAAGATCTGTCTTCAGGCATCAAAGAGTGCAAGAGCTGATGAAAGTATGAACAGCTATGTTTCTCCACCTACCTGCTCTCTCAGACATCAAGGAACCCCATCCCACTGAAAATGGAATCTGTGTGGATTTTCCTCACAGCATGAATAATGGCTCCATGTCCAGAGTGGCTGATGTTTTCCTCTTGCTGCACATAAGCCCCTCTATGTATTTACGTGACACACCTAGAAGAGATGTAAGCTGCTAGCCTCCTGTCAGGAACCATTCTGTGCTGCCTTCTATTTACATTTCCATGCTCCCTCTCTACTCTTCTCCATACTGTCTCTGTGTCAGAAGGCAGGGTGTGTGTCTAATACATCAATAGGCCCTGAACCCTGGGTTGAACTAACAAGAAACTAGCAGAAAATGGAGTTTTAAGAAGAGTATACTTCCTTCCTGTGGTCTCACCTTGGTCTGTCTCTGCCCTCTGAGGAAGGTTTTTGCTCCCTTCAAGGTGACCTATGCTCCAAGGGTCTGTAACCACTCTCCTCTTGTCCCTTTTGGTCTAAGGCTGTGGACTACTCTGCACCACCTAGCTCAGTTCCTTTATTGCCCTTGTGTTTTCCCCACGTGAAGCTCCCTCAACTGATCCTAATTTGAGTGTGCCCTTTCCTGATGGAATTACACCTGACACAGGCCCCACTGAAAGGGCTGATCTGCATGGTGACATGACAATTTCTCTGCCTGTAATCTGGTAACTCTGAGAAGAATAAGCTGCACTTATGCGCAGATGTAGCTAGCAAAAATCAACTTTAAACAAAGTCCATTTTTCCACTGGCGTATATTTTGAGTAAGGCATACATTTGTCACAATCCTGGGTGGGAAGAAGAGGACTTCTCATAATATATGGTAACAACCTTGGACTAGCTGAGTTCTAGAGGCCAGTTATCCTCTTTTCAGTGTTTCATCATCCTCTTTTCAGTGTTCCATCCTAACATCCTGTCCATTAGCACTCAAACTCCCACTTTTACTGGAACATGAAAAATTATCCAACTTTTCTCCTTTTTGCTGAGGCCCTACACCTCATTCCACATTGTTATTAGGTACAACTTACTCATCAACATAAAACTTTGATGGGCTTTGCTAATAGTACCCTTAAAGTTACATGAAATAAAGAGTTTCTCAAAGTCATTAACCATAGGAGAAAAGGCAGTATTAGAGGAGGCTATGGACAGAGGCCCACATTTCCTCCTGAGATTAGAATTATGTTAAATATTTGTATAAGTGAAAGCTTTCCTCTCTTGTACTCACCCCCACCTCCCCATCCACTTCCAAATGTACACAATCATTTGTAGAGATCCTGTAGTGATAACTACTATTAAGATTTCATGCAGTATATTTTTAGTTATACTACCAATTATTGTTTAATGGTTATTTTAAAATTTTTTGGTGTTTTTATTTATTTCTGAGAGAGAGAGAGAGAGAGGCACCGCGAACAGGGGAGGGTCAGAGAGAGAGGGAGACCCAGAATCTGAACCAGGCTCCAAGGCTCTGAGCTAGCTGTCAGCACAGAGCCTGTCACGGGGCTTGAACCCACAAACCGTGAGATCATGACCTGAGCTGAAGTCGGACGCTTAACCAACTGAGCCACCCAGGCACCCCCAATTGTTGCTTATTACACTGAAAGAAAACAAGTTAAAAATCAATAAAGATGAAAGACATAGGGCAGGGTGCAGGAGGGACCAGGTACAAGCTTCTATTTTCCCACTCTCAATGGAGGTATGGCTTATCTTCCAAGAAACAGTGTCTGACAAAACAGGTGAAGTACTACCATCCAAAGAGCACTAGCATCGTTCACATGTGCAGAGAGTGTCTGTGTGGTTAATCTTAGTTGATCAGTCTCCAGCCCCTCTGAAGGTGAAGCTGATATGGTATGGCCCACGGCCCTCACCAAATTTGCATTTTTAGCATAAATTATCTGCCATGGTTCAAGCCTCATGTATAGAGACTCTCTTCTCAGGTAGGATATTCCAACAGCTCAGAAGTTATCTCTCACATGAAGATTAAAGGCCAGTTTCGTTGTAGTGTGCAAGTGTTGAATGCTCCATATCTGCTAAGTTAGCCCTTCACAGCACACATACTGAATAGAGAAACTGATGAATTTAAAGTGAGGCATTAAATTCAGAGACTAGAGAATCATGTGCTCTTCCAGCACTTACCAGTATGTAGTTTCTGCCAGCCAGAGAATCCCTAATTTTTTTTCTTTTTAAAAAATTTATTTATATTGTACTTAGTGAACCTGTAGTGCAATATGGGTTTCAGGAGTAGACTTCAGTGACTCATCCCTTACATACAACACCCAGTGCTCATCATAAGTGCCCTCCTTAATCTCATTACCCATCTAGATCATCTCCCAACAATCTACCTCCATAAATCCTCAGTTTGTTCTCAGTCATTAAGAGTTTACAATGGTTTGTTTCCTCTCGCCTCTTTTTTTTTTTGCCCCTTCCTATATGTTCATCTATTTTGTTACTTAAATTCCACATATGAGTGAAATCATATGGTATTTGTCTTTCTATGATTTTTTTTTCTTTTTTTTCTTTCTTTTCTTTTTTTTTCTTTTTTTCTTTTTTTAATTTTTATTTATTTCTAGGAGAGAGAGAGACAGCGTGAGCAGGGAGGGTCAGAGAGAGAGGGAGTCACAGACTGAAACAGGCTCCAGGCTCCGAGCTGGCAGTCAGCACAGAGCCCGACGCGGGGCTCGAACCCACGAACCGCGAGATCATGACCTAAGCGAAAGTCGGACGCTTAACCGACTAAGCCACCCAGGCGCCCCTGTCTTTCTATGATTGACTTATTTCAGTTAGCATAGTACATTCTAGCTCTAACCATGCCATTGCATATTGCAAGATTTCATTCTTTTTGATGGGTGAGAAATATTCCAATATATATCACATCTTCTTTAAAAAATTTTTTTTTGAGACAGAGAGAGACAGAGCGTGAGAAAAGGAAGGGCAGAGAGACAGGGAGACACAGATTACAAAGCAGGCTCCAGGCTCTGAGCTGACAAGACAGTCCCGGTGTGGGGCTCGAACCCACGCACGTGAGGTCATGACCTGAGCCAAAGTCAGAGGCCCAACCGACTGAGCCACTCAGGTGCCCTTATCACATCTTCTTTTTATTTTAGAGTGCATTTTTATTTATTTAATTCAACTTAGGTAACATACAGTGTAGTATTGGTTTTAGGAGTAGAACTGAGTGAGTCTTCACTCACATACAACACCCAGTGCTCATCCCATCAAGTGCCCACCTTAATGTCTATCACCCACTTAGCCCATCCCTTCACCCACCTCCCCTCCAGCAACACTCAGTTTGTTCTCTGTGCTTAGGGTCTTTTATGGTTTCCCTCCCTCTCTGTTTTTCTTATTTTTCCTTCCCTTTCCCTATATTAATCTGTTGTGTTTCTTAAATTCCACAGAACATCTTTATCCATTCATCAGTTGATGGACATTTGGGCTCTTCCATAATAATTTGACCATTGTTTTAATGTCATTTTTAAGGGAGAGAGAGGCAGAGTGTGAACAGGGGAGGACACAGAGACAGGGAGAATCCAAAGTGGGTTCCAGGCTCTGAGCTGACAAAACAGAGCTCAATGTGGGGCTCAAACCCGTGAAACATGAGATCATGACCTAACCAAAGTTGGATGCTTAATGAATTGAGCAATCCAGATGCCCTGATAGTGCTACCATAAACATTGGGGTCCATGTGCTCCTTCAAAGCAGCATTTTTGCTTCCTTTGGATAAAAAACTAGTAGTGCAATTGCTGGGTCATAGGGTGTTCTATTTTTAACTTTTTGAGGAATCTCTATACTGTTTTTCAGAGTGGCTGCACCAGTTTGCATTCCCACCAACAGTGCCAAAGGGTTCCCCTTGCTCCATATCTCTATCAAAAACTGTTGTTTATTGAGTTAATTTTAGCCTTCTGTGAGGTGGTATCTTACTGTGCTTTTGATTTATATTTCTTTGGTGATGAGTGATGTTGAGAATCTTCACATATCTATTAGCCATCTGGATGTCTTCTTTGGATAAATGTCTGTCCATGTCTACTGCCCATTTTTTCACTGGGTTATTTTTGGGTGTTGAAATTGATAAGTTCCTTATAGATTTTGGATACTAATCCTTTATCTGATATGTCCCCTGCAAATATCTTCTCCTTTCTGTCGTTTGCCTTTTAGTTTTGTTGATTGTTTCCTTCACTATGCAGAAGATATTTTTCTTGATATGGTCCTAATGGTTAATTTTTGCTTTTGCTTGTCTGGCTTCCAGAGACATGTATAGTAAGAAGTTGCTGCAGCCAAGGCCAAAGAGGCCATCACCAAATGTAGGGTGTGTGGAGGTTTGTAGGGCAAATACTGTGCATAGGACCAACGAGAGAATTGGAGAGGAAGAACAAGAGATGCATACGTCCTCCCTTGACTTGCCCCATGTCCATATGAGTGCAGGACTTAGATTTATCCTTCACCCTTCCTATCTCATCACTGCTTTTCTCAGTTTACACTCCAAGACCATGGGGCTGCTCTATATACAACCAAGGTGCAAGGACTGGAGGTAAAGCCCCTGCAGGACTCTAAGGCCCTGAAAAACCAGAGGACATTTAACCCTCCTTTCCTGAAGCTTCAGTGCTTAGCAGCCTAGAGTCATCATAGGAATGGGTGGCCACAAACACTTCCATCCCTAAATGATGGAGATACCTTCTTACTGAGAACATATAGGATTGGTGTGCGCAGTCACTTGTGCACCAAAAGGCTTTTGAGTAAATCGTGCAGCCAGCCCCTGGAAGCACATTCTTCATATCTCAGTGCCACTGCTGTCCCTGTCTCCTGCTCCCATGGGCAGAAGCTAATCAGAAACCAAAATTTCCCTCCATTTCTTAGTGTGGATCTCTTGCTCACAGAGCTCCAAGCGGCATCCTTTGGTGTAGTCCAGTAACCTCGCCCCACAAAAAGTTCCTCTGATTCCTGAGCATGCCAGCATGTTAGCATATTGTGCTAGTCAGTACACCTAAGCTTTATCCAATTCTCATCCTTAAGGAGGAATTCTGGCCCCCTCTCTTTCAATTTACAGCACATTGACCAACATCCACCACGTTTCCTCTTGGAGTGCATACAAATTCAGGCTTTCAGAGTACTTGCAAAGGTCCAAGGTGGACCAAGCCTTGTGCCTGTGGGATAGTTTGAGCCAAAGATGCCCTGGAATTTCGTTTCACCAGTACATGGACATTCGGAGCCCTAGGTCATTGGCAGGATGCAGCAGAGAAGTGTTGTGTGGATGCTGGGTCAGGGGTATTAGTGGGAGCTGGCCTCCTCAGTGGGTCCAGGGGGCATGAAATGAAACATTTACTTTCCACACCGAACACCTTGTCATTGGATGGAAATATTGAATGAACTTTGATGCCCTTGCAGCTATTCACTTTCCCTCCCCCCCCTTTTTTTGACTCAACATGTGATCAGTTTATTTTTCCAGTGAGCATATAGGAAGATTGTAAAAACAGAATGAAGTGGTGCTTTCTGAAAAAGCAAGGAACATAAAGAAATGGGAGATGTAAAAGTTGTATATAGAAGGTTAATTGTAACACTGCTTGTGTCTACTTTACAATTTACATAAGGTAAATTCAATGATCAGTCATAATTTACTACACATACATAGAATGAGTAGAATACAATTGCCTGCAACAAACATGTAAAACAAGCTTAGCAGCAATCATAACCTCAAATGTAACATTTAATTCCACCCAAATAACTAATGACTTTTTGTAAAGAAGACTGTGCATACTTTTTAATATTTTTCAGCAAGTGAAAAATAGCAAAACTATCCTTTACATATGGCTTACACTGGGCAGGCTCTGTTCTAAGTGTTTTACCAGCATCAATCCTCAGAAATAGGTATTTTTATTCCTTTTTTATCTACACTTTATAAGTGAGGGAACGGAGACACAAAGAAACAAACCAACTTGCTTCAAAATCATAAAACTAAGTAGAGCAAGTATTCTGTCCAATTCATCTGGCTCCAATGGTCATCTGTTATTAACCGCTGTGCATCCTACCTTTCTATATATAGCATGCCAAGAGCTCGATTCTACTTTACCATTATGAGGCACAAAATCCACAAAATACTATTTTAAACAGTATGCTCATTACTGCCACCACCTCGACAAACCTATTTATTCACGTGTCTTTATGACATCTATTTGTAAATGTTTTTTAACTTTCTCCTTTTTTGATGCAGAAAACAATAATGAGTAGACCCATGTTTACATTTTCAAAAGCCCGAGTGTAAACATTATCCTCTGCTTGTTACTGTTTCTCATTTTAGTTTCCCTATAATTTTTATTAATTTTTAAAAATTTACATCCAATTTAATTAGCATATAATGCAACAATGACCAAGAATAAATTCCTTAATGCCCCTTACCCATTTAACCCATCCCCCCTCCTGCAAACCCTCCAGTAACCCTTTGCTTGTTCTCCATATTTAAGACTCTCTTATGCTTTTGCCCCCTCCTTGTTTTTATATTATTTTTGCTTCCCTTCCGTTATGTTATCTGTTTTGTATCTTAAGTCCTCATATGAATGAAGTCATATGATATTTGTCTTTCTCTGAATAATCTCACTTAGCATGATACACTCTAGTTCCATCCATGTAGTTACAAATGGCAAGATTTCATTCTTTTGGATTGCTGTGTATTACTCCATTGTATATACATTCCACACCTTCTTTAACCATTCATCCATCAATGGACATATGGGCTCTTTCCATACTTTGTCTATTGTTGATAATGCTGCTATAAACATTGGGATGCATGTGTCCCTTTGAAACAGCACATCTGTATCCCTTGGATAAATACCTAGTAGTACAATTGCTGGATCATAGGGTAGTTTTATTTTCAAATTTTGAGGAATCTCCATACTGTTTTCTAGGGTGGCTGTAACAGTTTACATTCCCACCAGCAGTGCAAAAGAGATCCTCTTTCTCCACATCCTTGCCAGCATCTGTTGTTGCCTGAACTGTTGATTTTAGTCATTCTGATGGGTGTGAGGTGGTATCTCAGTGTGGTTTTGATTTGTATTTCCCTGATGAGTGATATTGAGCATCGTTTCATGTGTCTGTTGGCCACCTGGATGTCTTCTTTGGAGAAGTGTCTGTTCGTGTCTTTAGACCATTTCTTCACTGGATTATTTGGTGTGTGTGTGTGTGTGTGTGTGTGTGTGTGTGTGTGTGTGTGTGTGTTGAGTTTGATAAGTTCTTTATAGATTTTGGATACCAACCCTTTATCTGATTTGTAGTTTGCAAATATATTCTCCCATTCCATCAGTTGACTTTTAGTTTTGCTGATTGTTTCCCTCACTGTGCAGAAGGTTTTTATTTTGATGAAGTCCCAGTAGTTAATTTTTTGTTTTGTTTCCCTTGCTTCTGGATGTGCGTTGAGCAAGAAGTTGCTGTGGCCAAGGTCATAGAGGTTCTTGCCTGCTTTCTCCTCAAGGACTTTGATGGGTTCCTGTCTTACATTTAGGTCTTTCATCCATTTTGAGTTTTTTTGTGTGTGTGGTGTAAGAAAGTGTCTAGGTTCATTTTTCTGCATGTCACTGTCCAGTTTTCCCAGCACCATTTCCTAAGGAGACAGACTGTCTTTATTCCATTGAATATTCTTTCCTGCTTTGTCAAAGATGAGTTGGCCATAGGTTTGTGGGTCTATTTATGGGCTCTGTATTCTGTTCCATTGATCTGAGTGTCTGTTCTTGTGCCAGTACCATACTGTTTTGACGGATGCAGCTTTGTAATACAGCTTGAAGTCTGAGATTGTGATGCCTCCAGCTTTGGTTTCCTTTTTCAAGATTACTTTGGCTATTAGAGCTCTTTTCTGGTTCCATACAAATTTGAAGATTGTTTGTTCTAGCTCTGTGAAGAATGCTGCTGTTATTCTGATACACATTACATTGAATATGTAGATAGCTTTGGGTAGTATTGACATTTTAACAATATGTACCTTCCTATCCAGGAGCATGGAATATTTTTCTTTTTTGTGTGTCTTCTTCAATTTCTTTTATGAGCTTTCTATAGTTTTCAATACATAGATTTTTCACCTCTTTGGTTATGTTTATTCCTAGGTGTTTTATGGTTTGGGTGAAATTGTAAATGGGGTCAATTCCTTGATTTCTGTTTCTGTTTTTGTTTTTGTTTTTGCTTCATTGTTAGTGTATAGGAATTCAACCAATGTCTGTACATTGATTTTACATCCTGCCAATTTGTTGAATTCCTGGATCAGTTCTAGGAATTTTTTTTTTTTTGGTGGAAACTTTAGGTTTTCCAGGGATAATATCATGCCATCTGTGAAGAGTGAAAGTTTGACGTCCTCCTGTATGATTTGGATGCCTTTTATTTCTTTGTGTTCTCTGATTGCTGAGGCTAAGACTTCCAATACTATGTTGAATAACAGTGGTGAGAGTGGACATCCCTGTTTTGTTCCTGACCTTAGGGGGAAAGCTCTCAGTTTTTCCCCATTGAGGATAATACTAGCATTGGGTCTTTCATATATGGATTTTATGATCTCGAGGTATGATCCTTCTATCCCTACGTTCTTAAGGGTTTTTATCAAGAAAGAATGCTGTATTTTGTCTAATGCTTTCTCTGCATCTATAGACAGGATCATGTGGTTCTTGTACTTTCATTTATTGATGTGATGAATTGTATTGATTGTTTTGTGGATATTGAACCAGCCCTGCATCCCAGGTATAAATCCCACTTAGTCATGATAAATAATTTTTTGGCTGTATTGTTGGATCCGGTTGGCTAGTATCTTGTTGAGGATTTTTCTGTCTATATTCATCAGGGAGATTGGTCTGTTGTTCTCTGTTTTAGTGGGGTCTTTGCCTGTTTTTGAAATTAAGGTAATGCTGGCTTCATAGAAGGAATTTGTAAGTTTTCCTTCCATTTCAATTTTTTTGGAACAGCTTAAAGAGAATGGGTGCTAACTCTTCCTTAAATGTTTGGTAGAATTCCCCTGGAAAGTCATCTAGCCCTGGATTCTTATTTTGGGAGAGTTTTGATTACAAATTTGATTTTTTTACTGGTTATGGGTCTGTTCAAATTTTCTATTTTTTCTGTTTCTGTTTTGGTTGTTTATGTTTCTAGGAATTTTTCCGTATCTTCCAGATTGCCCATTAAAATGGGCAATACATTATTATTAAATATTAAATATTAAAACGGGCAAAATTGGCGTATAATTGCTTATAATATTTTCTTATTGTGTGTATTTCTGCTGTGTTGGTTGTGATTTCTTCTCTTTCATTTTTGATTTATTGATTTGGTTCCTTTCCTTTTTTTTTATCAAACTGGAAAGGGGTTAATCAATTTTGATAATTCTTTCAAAGAATCAGCATCAGATTTTATTGATCTGTTCTACTGTTTGTTTGTTTTGCTTGTTTGTTTGTTTTTTGTTTCAATAGCATTGATTTCTTCTCTAATCTTTATTATTTCTTGTCTCCTGCTGGTTTGGGGACTTATTTACTGTTCTTTTCTTCCCTCTTTGAAGTAAAAGTTTAGGTTGTGTACCTGAGACCTTTCTTCCTTCTTTAGGACAGCATGGATTGCTATATATTTTCCTCTTATGCCAGCTTTTGCTGTGTCCCAGAGGTTTTGGTATGTGGTGTTTCATTTTCATTGGTTTCTATGTAATTTTAATTTCCTCATTAATTTCTTGGTTAGCCCATTCATTCTTTTTTTTTTTTTTTTTTTTTACAAATAGTTTATGGTCAAATTAGTTTCCACATAACATCCAGTGCTCATCCCCACAAGTGCCCTCCTCCATGCCCATGGCCTTTACCCCCTACATCCATCAGTCCTCAGTTTTTGTCAGCATTCAAGAATCTCTCATAGTTTGCTTCTCTCCTTTTTCCCCACCATTTCTCCCCCTCTTCTCCCCCTTGTTCCTCAGTTAAGTTCCTCCTAATCCTCCTATACGTGCAAACATATGATATTTATTTTTTTTTGCCTGACTTATTTCGCTCAGCATAACACCTGCAAGGTCCATCCATGGTGCTACACATGGCCAGATTTCATTCTTTCTCATTGCCATGTAGTATTCCATGGTATAGATAAACCACATCTTCTTTTTTTTTTTACTGATGGATAATTAACATTTTTTAAATTTTTTATTTATTTATTTTTTACAAATAGTTTATTGTCAAATTAGTTTCCACATAACACTCAGTGCTCATCCCCATAAGTGTCCTCCTCCATGCCCATCCCCCCCGGCCCCCCACATCCATCAGTCCTCAGTTTTTGTCAGCATTCAAGAGTCTCTCATGGTTTGCCTCTCTCCCTTTTCCCCACCATTTCCCCTCTTCTTCTCCCCCTTGTTCCTCAGTTACGTTCCTCCTAATCCTCCTATACATGCAAACATATGATATTTGCAACATGGATGGACCTTGACGGTGTTATGCTGAGCGAAATAAGTCAGGCAGAGAAGGACAAACCACATCTTCTTGATCCATTCGTCCGTTGATGAACACTTAGGCTCTTTCCATGTTTTAGCTATTGTTGAGAGTGTTGTTGTGAACATTGGGGTACATGTGCTCCTATGCATCAGCATTTCTGTATCCCTTGGGTAAATTCCTAGCAGTGCTATTGCTGGGTCATAGGGCAGTTCTACTGTTAGTTTCCTGAGGAACCTCCACACTGTTTTCCAGAGGGGCTGTACCAGTTTACATTCCCACTAACAGTGTAGGAGAGTACCCATTTCTCCACATCCTCGCCAGCATCCAGAGTTCTCTGATTTGCTTATTTTAGCCACTCTGACTGGCGTGTGGTGGTATCTCAGTGTGGTTTTGATTTGTATTTCCCTGATGATGAAGGATGCTGAGCATTGTTTCATGTGTCTGTTGGCCATCTGGATGTCGTCTTTGGAGAAGTTTCTGTTCATATCTTCTGCCCATTTCTTCACTGGGTTGTTTGCTTTTCGGGTGTGGAGTTTGGAGAGTTCCTTATAGATTCTAGATATTAACCCTTTATCTGATATGTCGTTTGCAACTATCTTTTCCCATTCTGTTGGTTGCCGATTAGTTTTGTGTGTTGTTTCCTTTGACGTGCAGAAGCTTTTAATCTTGATGAGGTCCCAATCGTTTATTTTTGCTCTTGATTCTTTTGTTTTTGGGGATGTGTCAAATAAGAAGTTGCTGTGGTGGAGGTCAAGGAGGTTGTTTTCTGCTTTCTCTTCTAGAGTGTTGATAGTTTCTTGTCTCGTTCAGGTCCTTTATCCATTTTGAGTTTATTTTTGTGCATGGTGTTAGAAATTGATTTAGTTTCATTCTTCTGTATGTTGCTGTCCAGTTCTCCCAACACCATCTGTTAAAAAGGCTGTCTTTTTTCCATTGGATGGTCTTTCCTGCTTTGTCAAAGATTAGTTGGCTGTATACTTTTGGGTCCACTTCTGAGTTCTCAATTCTGTTCCATTGGTCAATGTGTCGTTTTTGTGCCAATACCATACTGTCTTGATGATGACAGCTTTGTAGTAGAGGCTAAAGTCTGGGATGGTGATACCTCCCGTTTTGGTTTTATTTTTCAGTATTACTTTGGCTATTCGGAGTCTTTTGTGTTTCCATACAAACTTTAGGTTAGTTTGTTCTAGCTTTGAGAAGTATGCTGGTGAAATTTTGATTGGAATTGCATTAAATGTGTAGACTGCTTTGGGTAGTAATGACATCTTAACTATATTTATTCTTCCTATCCATAAGAATGGAATGTTCTTCCATTTCTTTGTGTCTTCTTCAATTTCCTTCATAAGGTTTCTATACTTTTCATCATACAGATCTCTTGTATCCTTGGTTAGGTTTATTCCGAGGTATTTTGTGGTTTTATGTGCAACTGTGAATGGGATACGTTTCTTGATTTCTCTTTCTGTTGCTTCATTGTTGGCGTATAAAAATGCAACCAATTTCTGTACGTTGATTTTGTACCCTGCAACTTGGCTGAATTCTTGGATCAGTTCTAGTAGGCTTCTGGTGGAGTCTGTCGGGTTTTCTATGTAGAATATCAAGTAGTCTGCGAAAAGTGATAGTTTGACTTCTTATTTGCCCATTCTGATGCCTTTTATTTCCTTTTGCTGTCTGAAGGTTGATGCTAGGACTTCCTGCACTATGTTAAACAACAGTGGTGAGCGTGGACATCCCTGCCATATTCTTGATCTCAGGGAGAAAGCTCCCAGTTTTTCCCCATTGAGGAAGATGTTAGCTGAAGGCTTCTCATAGATGGCTTTTATGATGCTTAAGTAGGTTCTTTCTATCTCGACTTTCTCTAGAGTCTTTAATTAGAAGGAATGCTGTATTTTGTCAAATGCTTTTTCTGCATCTATTGACAGGATCATATGGTTTTTATCTTTTCTTTTGTTGATGTGATGTATCACATTGATTGTCTTGCGAATGTTGAACCAGCCCTGTAATCCAGGAATGAATCCCACTTGATCTTGGTAGATGATTCTTTTTATGTGCTGCTGGATTCGATTCGCAAGGATCTTGTTGAGGATTTTTGCATCCGTATTCATCAAGGATATTGGCCTGTAGTTCTCTTGTTTTGCTGGATCTCTGTCCGGCTTGGGAATCAGAGTGATGCTGGCTTCATAAAATGAGTCCGGGAGTTTTCCTTCGATTTCTATTTTTTGGAATAGCTTGAGAAGAATTGGGATTAATTCTGTTTTAAATGTGTGGTAGAATTCCCCAGGGAAGCCATCAGGTCCAGGGCTCTTATCGATCTATTCAAGTTACGTCTGAGGGGAGTCCTCTGAGCCTCTTGTATTTCAACGTTTACTTCCTTCCCCAGATTGGGGAAGTTCTCTGCTATAATTTGTTCCAGGACTCCTTCAGCACCTTTCCCTCACTCTTCCTCTTCTGAGATTCCTATGATATGGATATTACTGCGTTTGACCGTATCGCTGAGCTCTCGAACTCTTCTTTCCTGTTCTTGGATCAGTTTGTCTCTTTTTTTGTCAACTTCTTGTTTTTCTCTAATGGTGTCTTCTAAATCACTTATTCTCCTTTTTGCCTCTTCAATCTGTACATTGGAGGCCTCTAATTTATTATGTATCGCATTTATCGCATTTTAAAATTATTCATGCTTATTTTTATTCCATTCTGTCTGTAGCCATAGTTTCTTTGATGTCCCCTATGTTTTTTCTCAAGCCCAGCTATTAATTTTACCATTATTATTCTAAAATCTTGTTCAGTTATGCTGCTGATATCTGTTTTGAGCAGTTCATTAGCTGTCATTTCTTCTTGGAGTTTCTTTGGAGGAGAGCTCTTTCGTTTCATTATTTTAGTTAGCTTTCCGGCTCTTGTTGGTTTTAAAGACCTGTTATGCTCTCTGTATCTATGAGCGCTGCTGTTGCCAAGAAGACTCTTTGACTGTCCAGGGCCTATCCTTTCAGAGAGTGCTTTTTGAATGGTATCTCTTGGTCTCTCTTGTTGGGATCTTGGTTATTTTATTTTCCTATTCGTAGTGATATTTGGGACTCTCCACCTTGTGTACTCTGGCTTGTTTCTTGAGGTACCCCTGGAAAAGAAAACAGACAGACAAACACACAGGGAGCAGGAGCACACAAATGCACAGGCTAGTTCAACTAACATGCAAAGTGAGAGGGAAAATGAAAAAGTTAAGAGAGAAGACGGAGGAGAGAGGGCGAATAATAGAGAGTATAAAATACATTAAAGGGCCAAAAAGGAGAAAAGAAAAGAAAAAAAGAAAACCAATGTAGATAGAACAGTTTAAAGCATATAACTGGATTTCCCAGCTACAGTTAAATAGTCGTGTGTATGCAGTGCTGGTTGAAGAGCATAGAGAAAGAGAGAAGACAGGGCAGGGATCAGGCAAAATTGGAAATAGAATGAACAGGCAGAAGGGATAAGAAGCTTTTTTCAAAGAGCTAAAGGGTAGAATATGGTTGGATAGGTGAGGGAAGGATGCTGGTGTTATCCAGAGAAACTATATAGTGTAATTACCCCTGAGAGAAAGAGATGAAAATGTCGGTAGGTGTAGAATTTCTATCTACAGAATGGACTCGTTGTGATTGTTTAAGCAAGGTGGTGACCAGAGTTAATCAGGTCAGTGTTCTGAGGATAAAAGAGAGAAAAAAGAAAGAAGAAGTGAAAAAAAAGGGAGGAGGGCAGCTCTCCAGTAGGGATGGGTGTGGCTGATCCAATGCCTCAGGCGGGAGGCCAGAATGTTCCTGGCCTCCCACTCCAGCGGCCACCTGTACCTGTGTAATGTCAGCCACCCGTGCGCCTTGGCTCTGCCCCAGTACAGCCTGCTGAAGCAGTGCAAGGGCTTTGCCATCTACGCCGCCAAGAGCAAGGCACCCCGCAACTCGCTGGCCATGTGGGCGGTGGGCAAAGTCCCCCTCAACGAGTTTGCCTTCTCTCCCCAAGGCCGTCATGCTCCTGCGGGGCCTCATGAAGAGCTACTTTGGGGGCCTGCTCTGTGTGTGCTGGAGTCCGGATGGCCGCTACGTCGTGACAGTTGCTGAGGACGACCTGGTCACCGTGTGTCCTTTGCTGAGGGCCGTGTGGTGGCTCGGGGCCATGGCCACAAGTCCTGGGTTAATGCTGTGGCCTTCGACCCCTATACCACGAGGGCCGAGGAGGTGGCTGTGGCCAGCGGTGGCAACGGGGAACAGAGTGGCGAAGAGGAGGAGCCTGATGCTTCAGGGGGCCCCAGATCGGCCGGGGGTGCCCCCCTGTCCCCATTGCCCAAAGCCGGCCCCATCACCTACCACTTCGGCTCAGCCAGCCGGGACACGCAGTTCTGCCTGTGGGACCTCACGGAAGACGTGCTTTACCCCCACCCGCTCCTGGCCCGCACCCACACCCTCCCTGGCACCTGCGGCACCACGCTGCCCGCCGCCGCCCCCGTTGCTGTTGGCTCCCGGGGCGCCAAGCCGGACCCTGGCCCCCTGCCCTGTTCGCTGTCCCTCTCCAACAGCCTTCCACACCCGGCAGCAGCAAAGCGGGCGGCCCCGGCGCAGCCGCAGAGCTGGACACTCCGTTCAGCATCGGCCGCTTTGCCACACTCACGCTGCAGGAGCATAGGGACCGGGGCTCAGATAAGGAGCAAAAGCGCTACCACAGCCTGAGCAACATCAACTGGGGAGGCAGCGGGGGTGGCGGTGGTGGCGGCGGGGACATGCGGAGCGGCCCTGTCCTGCGCAGCTGGCTGGACCCCGCCAAGGTGCTGGGCACGGCGCTGTGCCCAGCATCCACGAGGTGCCGCTGCTCGAGCCCTTGGTGTGCAAGAAGATCGCCCAGGAGTGGCTCACGGTGCTCCTTTTCCTGGAGGACTGCGTCATCACTGCCTGCCAGGAAGGCCTCATCTGCACCTGGGCCCGGCTGGGCAAGGCGTTCACAGACGAGGCGGCCGAAGTCTAGACAGGGGAAGGAAGTTGGCCCAGGTCACCCAGCAAGTCAGTGGTAGAGAGCATCCCCTCCCAACCCAGCAACTCCCCGAGTGGCACAGTGGTGTGAAGCCGTGGATGTCGGGGTCCCCTCTCCGTTCCCCGCCTCCTAGCCATGACCCTCCCGCTGACCTCACGGATCAACATGTTAACAAGACTAACCATGACGGATGGACTGCTCCCATCTCTCGCCCTGCACAAATTTGGGAATCATGGAGTCCCCCAGACTGGCCCAGCACTTGGGGGGATGTAGTGGCCCCTGTGGCCACAGCCTTGTCCCCACCCAGTGCCAAGTACAATGACCCCCTTCCTCCAAAACATCAGTGTTTGCCTCATCCCTGTCCCCAGCATGTGACTGGTCACTCCTGGGGGAGACGCCCCCCCAAGCTCTGCAATGTGCCCCTCAGCCTGTGGGCAGAGCAGGGGTGGCCCACCCCTCCTCTGGCCCCCACCCAGCCCGTGCTGTCGTTTGTGCTTTTGAAGAGTGTTAAATTTGGAAGCCCCTCAGGGGGGGCCCTCCCTGTCCCCTGGGACCTCTTATTTATACTAAAGTTCCCTGTTTTCACAAAAACAAAACAAAACAAAAAAACCCGCCTTGGCCGTTGTGGGGAGGAAAGTGATGGTGCTCCAGTCCCTTCTTGAACCAAGTGCTGCACCTCGCTTTTTTGGGTGTGTAAACTCCCCATACCAGGGGCGCAGCCAAAGTTGGTTGCACTTTTCAACTCAGGCCTGTTCCAATCTCCAAATCCCAGTCCACGGGCCCCGCTGAATTTGCCTTCGACACAGCTTCCCAGGCAATCCCCTCGGGGAAATTCCAGGCTTCCTGCCTGGCTCTGGGGGTGGAATCAGAATCGCTGCTTCCTTCTCTGGGTCGGGCTGGCGCGCATGGGCGGGGGCTTGCCTGCCGGTGCGCGGAGCCCGCTGGAGTGAGGAAAACCAAGTCCCTCTATGGTTCGTCACCCGAAACACGAACTCACAGGCAAATTTCCCAGTCTTTAGCTTTTTGGCTTCCCTCTCGAGTTCCAGACAGCCAGGAGCGCGGACGCTGATGTCCACGCACAGCTCTTTCAGGGGCCCAAGCCAGCCGGGAGGACAATGGCGGCAGGCATGCGCTACTCTGACTCCAGCTAGCCAGCAGCAGCACAAAGAAGCAGTCTGTGCTCTCAGCCCCTCCAGGACCAGTTGGCGCGAGGGGACCTGGCGTGCAGGTATTTGGCAAGTACGGTCTTTCTATGCCCCAAGTGGAGTTTTTTCTGTTTCAGACTCTCTCTTTTTTTTCCCTCTCTCACTCCCCGTAGAGGGGGATTGCCTCTGACCCTGGAGTCTCCGATCCTGGCCCGATTATCTTCCCTAGTTTGCACTCACGTTAGAAGGCTTTCTCAGTGGATTCTGCGTCCTTTTTCTCCCAATCTCTCAGGTTTTGTAAGGTTTCCAGTGGCTTCAGGTCTTTTCGGTGTGATGTATGGGCGCAAGTGCAAGTACGGAACTCCTTACTTCTCCGCCATCTTGCCCCTCCCCAGCCCATTCATTCTTTAGTAGGGTATTCTTTAGTCCCAAGCATTTGTTATCTTTGCAAAATTTTTCTTACGGTTGATTTCAAGTATCATTAGCATTGTGGTCTGGAAATATGCATATTATGATCTCTACTTTCTGTACTTGTTGAGGGGTGATTTGTGTCCCCGTATATGGTTTATTCTGGAGAACATTCCATGTGCACTGGAGAAGAATGTATATTCTGCTGCTTTAGGATGAAAATTTCTGAATATATCTGTGAACTCCATGTGGTCGATTATGTGATTCAAAGCCATTGTTTCCTTGTTGATTTTCTGTTTAGATGATCTGTCCATTGCTATATGTGGAGTATTGAAGTCCCCTACTATTATGGTGTTAATATCAATGAGTTTCCTTATGTCTGTGATTAATTGATTTATAGATTTAGGTTCTTCCACATTTGAAGCATCAATTTTTTTAAAAAATATTTTTTATTTATTTCTAAGAGAGAGAGAGACAGCATGAGCAGAGGAGGGTCAGAGAGAGAGGGAGATACAGACTCTGAAACAGGCTCCAGGCTCTGAGCTGGCAGTCAGCACAGAGCCCGATGCGGGGCTTGAACCCACGAACCGTGAGATCATGACCTAAGCGAAAGTCGGACGCTTAACAGACTAAGCCACCCAGGTGCCCGAAGCATCAATTTTTATAATTGTTATGTCTTCTTGGTTGATAGACCCCTCATATCTTGTTAGAGTTTTTATTTTAAAGTCTAGGTTGTCTGATATAAGCATGGTTACTCTGGCTTTCTTCTGGTGAATATTACCATGATAGATGGCACTTCATCCCCTCACTTTCAACCTGAAGGTGTCTTTAGGTCAAAAGTGAGTCTCTTCTAAACAACATATAGATGGATCTTGTTTTCTTATCCATTCTATTACCCTATGTCTTTTGGTTGGAGCATTTAGTCCATTGATGTTAGAGTGAGTACTGAAAGATATGAATTTATTTCCATTATGTTTATTGTAGAGTTGGAGTTTCTGGTAGTGTTCTCTGGTCCTTTCTAGTCTTTGTTGCTTTTGGTCTTTTTTCCCCCATCTTTTCTCTCCTTGGAGAGTCCCCCTTAAAATTTCCTGCAAGGCTGATTTAGTGATCACGAACTCCTTTAATTTTTGTTTGTCTGGGAACGTTTTATCTCTCCTTCTATTTTGAATGAAACCTGGCTGGAGAAAGAATTCTTGGCTGCATATTTTTCTGATTCAGCATATTGAATATGTCCTGCCACTTTTTTCTGTCCTGCCAAGTTTCTATGGATAGGTCTGCTGCAAAGCTGATCTATCTTCCTTTGTAGGATAAGAACTTTTTTTTTTTCATTGCTGCTTTCATGGTTCTTTCCTTTCCTAAGTATTTTGTGAATTTGGCTATAATATGCCTTGATGTTGGTCAGTTTTTGTTGAATCTTGTGGGAGTCTTCTGTGCTTCCTGGATTTTAATGTCTGTGTTTCTCCAGGTTAGGAACATTTTCTGCTATGATTTGCTCACATAAAACTTCTACCTCTTTTTCTCTCTTTCCATTTTCCGGGACCCCTATGATTCTGACATTGTTCCTTTTAAATAATCTCATTTATTCTTAAGCTGTGCTCTTTTGTTTACTCTTCCTCTTTGTGTGCTTCATTATTCTCCATAATTTTGTCCTCTATATCACTGATTCGCTGCTCTGCTTCATCCATCCTTGCCCCCATGACATCCTTTGAGATTGCAGCTCAATTATGTCACTTTTTATTTCATCCTGACTAGCTTTTACTTCTTTTATCTCTGTAGAGAGGAATTCTAATCTACTTTTGACCCCAGCTAGTATTCTTATCATTGTGATTCTAAATTCTGGTTCAGACATCTTGCTTGTATATGTGTTGCTTAAGTTCCTGGCTGTCATTTCTTCCTGTTCTTTCTTTTAGGATGAGTTCCTTGGTTTCATCATTTTGGAGGAAGAAAAGGAATTAATAAGGTAAAAATTTTTAAATTAAAAAATTGAAGACAATAACAACAAAACACACACACACAAATAAATAAATAATGCGGGACCCTAAGTGTACTTTGTTTTGGTTATTGAAAGAAGCTTGATTGATTAGAGAAAAAGGGGGAAAGAAAAGAAGAAAACATTTTAAAATTTGAAAAGATGAATATGATGAAGTGGAATAACTTGAAATGATGGAAGTAAGATAGAATAAAAAATATACCAAAAAAGTAAGGACTTTAGTTAAAAAGGTGAAGAAAAATATTTTTAATAAAATTTGAAAATAAAAATATTTTTTAATCTTTCTGTATTGAAAGAAAAGAAACAAAAAAGAAAAAAAAAGCGAGAAAAAAGAAGATGGGATAGATGGACCAGTGAGCAGACTGAAATATGATTGATATTACATTATTTTCCCCTAGAAGTCAAACTATGAAGCACTTTATAGTCTGTAAACTAAGTAGGTAGAGATATTTGCGGTATTCCTGAAGAGCAAGGTTGGCCCAGTTTTGGGGGGGTCTTAGTGCAACAACCCCATTCTCCACTAGATGATACTTCTTAGCATACTGGGTTGGAATGTTGTGGCACCTATAGGTGTGTCTGTGCATGCACTGGTGGGGTGAAAATGTCATCACTTAGCTAGGCAGTCTAGTGTCAGGAACTCCGTGCTCTCCCCGACCTGGAATCACACCACCGTCGTTTTTCTTCAGTCTTCATCCATTTCTGCTTTTATATTGTCCTTGACTATGCCATTAGGTTGCTGAGCAGCACCTCTCTCCTGAGTTTTACTTGAGATGTAGCTGTGTTTCCTGACCCCTCACTTCTGAGGGACTGTGGCTTTGACCCATTCACATCTTCTGGGGGAAGGTCTCACTGAGCAATGGGTGGGCATCAGTTTATTGTTGATCTGGCTGTATTACATCTATGCAAGATAGAAAAATAATGCTTCCATGCTGTTCTACCATCTTGGGTCCTCCTTCTCTTATTGATTTAAGTTATTTTTTAAAAATTTACATCCAAGTTAGTTAGCATGTAGTGCATTAATGATTTCTCAGGTTATTCTTTTGAGAGATTCAAAGAAAGAGGCTGTAATGGGGAATATATGAGAAGATAATTCTGGACTCTATATGTTGTGTGTGTGTGCATGTGTATGTGTGTGTGTGCACGTGGACCTGCATGGGACTTGTTATGAATTGATCTGGCAGTGGGGTAAGAAGCTGTCACCCTTCCTACCAAGCTGCACTCTCCATGCAGAGTTAAAGCCACAGCAACAAGTAGAAGGAACAAATACATAAATTAAATCCACTTATGTATCAAATCTGGATGGGGCAGTGGATATGGGTTAGGACACTTTTGATCCTAGTTCCAACTCTCACACTTATACAGTAGCTCTGGATAAGTCCCACAATCTGGTGTCTTACTGAATACATCATTCTAGATTGTTGTATTTTATTGGTTAGGGAAAATTTCTTCCTTTAAGGTAAAAATTATTCAAAACATCATAACCATTTGGATGGAAAACTTTTTATATTTTATAGGCCTCCATACCTTCTTGCGCAGATAAGAAAATATGGCCAAACATATTTTGGAGATATTTCTGAGTTTATGTTTTTTACTCTCTTATGCCTCTGTCAATGTGTGGACCCTCAGGCACTGTCAGAGCCTCTTTTTGGGGACATGGAAGAAAATTTGCTCCTACACCATGCCTATGACTTGGATACTGTATTAGTTAGAGTTCTCCAAGAAAACAGAACCATTGGATGGAGATGCCTATCTATCTATCTATCTATCTATCTATCTATCTATCTATCTATCATCAATACACACATTATTAGGAATTGGCTCACGTGATTACAGGGGCTGAAAAGTCCCAAAATCTGCAGTCTACAGGCTAGATACCCAGAGAACTGATGGTATACTTCCAGTCTGAGCCTGAAGACCTGGAAATCAGAGTCAATGGTATAAGTTTCAGCGCAAAATCCAGGAGTCTTAAAGACCCAAGAAAAGCCAATGTTTCAGTCCATACTCAAGGTCAATGTCCCAGCTCATTTAGTCAGGCAAGGGGTATCTTCTCTTACTCTTTCTTTTTTGTTTTATTCATGTCTTCAGCTGATTGGATGGAGTCCACTCACATCAAGAAAAACAATTTGCTTCACTTAGTGTACCAATTCAAATATTAACTTCATCCATTGGGGCGCCTGGGTGGCTTAGTCGGTTAAGCGTCCGACTTTCACTTGGGTCATGATCTCGTGGTTCGTGGGTTCGAGCCCCGCGTCGGGCTCTGTGCTGACTGCCAGCTCAGAGCCTGGAGCCTGTTTCAGAGTCTGTCAATCCCTCTCTCTCTGACCCTCCCCTGCTCACGCTGTCTCTCTCTCTCTCCTAGAAATAAATAAAACATTAAAAAAATAATAAAAAAAAACAAATATTAACTTCATCCAAACATATCCTCTCAGACATACCCCAATAATTTTTGACCAAATATCTGGGCACTCAGTGACCCACTCAAGTTGACTCAGAATTAACTATAACAGATATCCCTTTAATTGCCCTATTTCCCCCCTGTTTTCCTTTTGAGATAAAATATACTCTCTCATTGTAGCTGCTTGCTTCCTAATTTGCCATCATTAATTCCCTACCATGTCTGCTCTGTACTAGCTGTGTGACCGGGGGTTTTATCTCTCAGAAACTCACTTTCCTCATGGGTAAAATCATAATGATATCACTTGTCTTACAGTACTGTAGCACGAAGTAAGGCACATGAGCTTCAAGGCTTCACTAGGGGGCCCTCCTGCAGGGCACCTTGCCTAATACTCTTTGACAGAGAGCTTTCTTTCTCTTCTTCATCACTCTTGTTGTGTGACACTTTCTTCCAATAATTCACTATATTGTAAATAGATAGTATAAATATAAAATAGATATAAATATATCTATTGTAAAAATAGCAAAATTTTGTATATAGTTGCATTAAATTCTTGTTTTGTGAGTTTGAAAGTTCTTATTTTTATTCTTGTGGCTTTATTTGAAAGGAAAGACTATAATTGCTATTATTATTTTTCCTATCTTGGCTCTTGGTGTCAAGCTCAGGAGGGCAAAAAATTACTCTTTGTGCCTGTTTAGCTGAACAATCTACTGAGTAAGATGATAGTCAGAAGGTTGATAGCAAGTATTCCAGTTCTCCTTTCCTCAGAGCACATAGTAAGATAGCACGTCCGCATCCCCGTTTTAAGTTGGTGTGGCATATAACCCAGTGCCTGATTTTCCAATGTGATCTTTCCTGACTATGCTGATCATGGAAGCAAGTTGAGATGGATCCAGGGCTTCCCAGAGTTTTCAAGTGTCTACATTAACAGAGTCTCCTTCCAGCCTGTGCTTGGACATAAAACATTAGCAAGAAGGAGCGCCTGAGTGTCTCAGTCAGTTAAGTGGCTGACTCCTGGTTTGAGCTGAGGTCATGATCTCACATTTCGTGGGTTTGAGCCCTGTGTTGGGCTATGTGCTGACAGAATGGAACCGGCTTAGGATTCTCTCCTATTCTCTCTGACTCTGTCCCATTCATTCTCATTCTCTCTCTCTCAAAATAAATAAGCTTTAAAAAAATATTAGCGGGGCGCCTGGGTGGCTTAGTCGGTTAAGTGTCTGACTTTCGCTTAGGTCATGATCTCGTGGTTTGTGGGTTTGAGCCCCGCGTCGGGCTCTGTGCTGACTGCCAGCTCAGAGCCTGGAGCCTGTTTCAGAGTCTGTATCTCCCTCTCCTCTGACCCTCCCCTCCTCGCGCTGTCTCTCTCTCTCTCCTAAAAATAAATAAAACATTAAAAAAATATTAGCAAGAAATAAATTTCTGCAATCCCTATCAAAGTAACACCAGCATTTATCACAGAGATAGAACAAACAATCCTAACATTTGTATGAAACCGCAAAAGACCCCAAATAACCAAAGCTATCTTGAAAAAGAAAACTAAAGCCTTAGGCATCACAATCTCAGACTTCAAGCTGTATTACAAAGCTGTATTCATCAAGACAGTATGGTACTGTCACAAAAACAGACACTCAGATCAATGGAACAGAATAGAAAACACAGACATGGACCCACAAAAATGACCAAATGATCTTTTATAAAACAGGAACGAATAGACAATGGAAAAATCAGGCTCCTTAGCAAATGATCCTGGGAAAACTGGACAGAAACATGCAGAAAAGTGAACCTGGACCACTTTCTTACACCATACACAAAATAAAATGGATAGAAGACTTAAATGCAAGACAAGAAGCCATCAAAATCCTAGGGGTGAAAGCAGCCAAAAACATCTTTGACCTTGCCCACAGCAACTTCTTCCTCAACGTGTCTCTGGAGGCAAGGGAAACAATGCAAAAAATGAACTATTGGGGCCTCACCAAAATAAAAACCTTCTGCACAGTGAAGGAAACAGTCAGAAAACTAAAAGGCAACCAACAGAAAGGGAGAAGATATTTCCAAACGACATATCAGATAAAGGGTTGGTATCCAAAATCTATAAAGAATTGATCAAACTCAACACCCGCCCCCCAAAAATAATTCAGTGAAGAAATTGGCAAAAGATATGAATAGACACTTCTCCAAAGAAGATATCCAGATGTTGAACAGACATATCAAAAAATACTCAAGATCACTCATCACCAGGGAAATACAAATCAAAACCACAATGAGATACCACCTCACAGCTGTCAGAATGGCTAACATTGACAACTCAGGCAATGACAGATGTTGGTGAGGATGCAGAGAGAGGATCTCTTTTGCATTGCTCCTGGGAATGCAAACTGGAGCAACCACGCTGGAAAACAGTTTGCAAGTTTCTAAAAAAAATTAAAAATAGACCTACTCTACAACCCAGCAATTGTCTTACTAGGTATTTATCCCAGGGATACAGATATGTTGTTGCAAAGGAGCACAAGCACACCAATGTTATAGCAGCTCTATCAACAGCAGCCAAAGTATGGAAAGAGCCCAAATGTCCATCGATGGATTAAAGGATAAAGAAGATGTGATACGAATATAAAATGGAATATTACTTGTCAATCAAAAAGAATGAAATCTCAGCATCTGCAACTATGTGGATGAAAATGGAGGGTATTATGCTAAGTGAAACTACTCAGTGAGAGAAAGACAAATATCATATGATTTCACTTATACGAGGAATTTAAGATACAAAACAGATTAAAAAATGGAAGGGAAACAAAAATAATATAAAAAACAGGGAGGGGGATAAAACGTAAGATACTCCTAAATGTAGAGAACAGAGGGTTGCTGGAAGGGTTGTGGGCAGGAGATGGAGTAAGTGGTTAAGGAGCATTAAGGAATCTAGTCCTGAAATCATTGTTGCACTACTGCTAACTAAGTTGGATGTAAATAAATAAATGGGAAAAAAGAGATAAACTTCTGTTATATTAAGCCCCTATATTTAGAGACATTTGTTACTCCAGCAAAACTTAGCATGAGCTGACTGATACAAAAAGTAAGTAAATAATATAGTTCTTAGAAGTCATTACTTGCACCCTGTGAAATGCTTCTTCCCCCTGCTTCTCATTTCTCTGCAAGGCCAGGCAACCTAGCAACTGGTACCAATACCCATTGGTTTTCTTTGTAAACAATTTGGAAAGAGAAATCTACAGCCCTGTCTATACTCCCCTACCTCTGCACCGTTGGTTTAGACCCAGTCAAACATTTGTCTAGTGTGCTGTGGACCTGTGTGACTATGCATTTCGTCTCTTCCTCCACACCACTTTGGACCAGAGGGAGCTTTTTCAAGACTATTTCAGCTTGTCAGTCTCATGTCAGATTTTTCATTGTGTATTTTCCCAATTAAGTTAATTAAAATGAAAAGTCCCATTGTATGAATAAGAGACCTCTAATTTTCTTAACTGCTCAATAACTTTCAACTACAAAAGCACTTTATTCTACTTTCATTTGACTTCAAACACTCTTTGCTAAGCATTTTTTATTCTTCAAATATAAAAGCAATACAACTGTTTCCCTTATCATGAATACATTTAGAACCTGTTTTTATGTGTATGTGTGTGTGCACATGTGTGTTTATATATTTGTAATTTTTAAAGCTCTAGCAAGAACTTATCTTTCCCCCCTAAAATCCCTTTAAAGTCTTCAGCCTTGATGAGTAAAGCTAGCTGCAATTCTGGACTTAGAATAGTTACTTGTAATTACCTTCAAATACAAAAAAAATTCTAATACTTCGAATTATTTTTCCACTGTATTGAAGTAAATAGAAGTAATTTATTATTGAAAGTGCTGCTGCTCTGCCAGTTTGGTGGGTGGGAGTTGACATTTGGGATATTGTGCAATGTATAATGAGTATGAAATAAGTGGCCTGATCCAGTCAGCATCAAAGGCAATTTCCCTTGTAGGGTAAAATGCTTGCAAATTAACTTGCATATTTTCATGAAGGCAGGGAATGACATAGACTGTGGAAATATTGATTTGAATTCTGCTTTTCTTAGAAATTGTTTTGGATGTGAATTCTGAAACATATTTTCCCTGAGACAGAACCCTATATTTTCTGCCAGAGAGATGTTTGAAAGACATCTTTGGTAAGGATTATTTTTCAGATGCTATAGAAATAAAATCAATAGGGGCTAATTTCTACTTGTCACTTTCTATGAATATTGCCTGATGGGGCTGCAGACCAGCTACAAAATGAGGCTGGGGATTGCTGCTCCCTGCCTCTCCATCTTTTCCTGACCAGACTAGGCTATGCAGAAAGGCTTTGCTTAAAGGGAGGTTCAGGATGGGACTTGCTCAGGAATGACAAGCTGGGAAAGTTATTGCTTGGCCATTAAGTGGAGAGGAAATAGCTGAGAAGAGGAATGGTATACGCAGGCTGCCAGGAAAATATGGAAGAGAGAGTTGCTGCTTATAAAAAAGCAACGTTATTGAATTGGAAGGTGCCAACTTTAAGATGAAGGAACGTGTGCATTTACCTGGAAATCACACTGAAATGGGGCCAATTTCTCACACCAGTTCAGGAAATATAACATGATCTGTCTCTCTTGCCTCAGTATCTCATTCTCCTTTTGACCCTTTTCCTGCCTCATTTGCTTTCAGGAATTATATTCCAGACCATGAGAAGTAAATTATTTAAAGTTGTTTTCCATAGAATCTTTTATTACTTCTGACAAAACAACTGATTTTCACAAATTCACTTAAACCTGTTACAAATGTCAGTCACGATTTCGGAGTGCTCTTTTGCTAAACTTTTCCCACACACTAGATAGGAAAACGGAGGTTTTGCAAACTTCTATTGGGATAACCATCCTCCCTACCATGGATTCAATCTTTACTAGGTCATTTGCTTCATAATCATCAGGAATACTCCAGTTACTTAACTCCCTTGAAGTACCATACAAAGTCTGCTACCAAACTAGTAGGAGTTTCAGCTTCAACACACTGCTGAATATACTCTGTAACCTACCTTCCACCTGCAAAAATCTGGCTTGCATCCTTCTCTGACCTGCTGTACTGACAGGCCCATCACTGCTGGCAACAGTATGTGGACTTCCTTTCCTCTGGCTCCCTATTGAGTTTTAACAATAAAAGACACTGGCAAGTGATGCAAGAATAGGGGGAGAGGTTAAGGTATTTCCTTTCCCTGATCCATTCCTGCTGTAGATCCGTGTTTCTGTCAGTGCCTATTTCCATGACTTCAACTTCTATTGAATAGTCCCTACTCAGTGTTTCAAACTCTCTTTGGACCCCAGTAATGCCATTCCTCCCCTTAAGCCTTCATCCCTAGGGATTAAGAACAGTTTGTTTCTAGTCTCTGGATGCTTCAATATGTCTTGTTTGCTCTCTTAGCCCTAGACACAATGCTATAAATGATCACTTGGTTAAATTATCTTCATTTGAGACACCTAAAGTTCATTTTGTTTCCTGCCTATACTCAATCTGATAGAAACATGTAGTCTAAGAGCAGTAGAAATAAGGAAACCTGGAGGTTTTAGTAGTCAGAGAAGTCTTTCTGGGAAGGATAAAGCTTGAGTTATACCTTGAAGAGGGTATAAAGAATTAGAGATAATGTGAAGATTGAGAAGGGAATAGCTTGTATCTATCTGGACTCAGTGTTATGCCATTTACAGCTAAACAGTGTGGCTTAAACAAAGGAATTTGTTGATTTTTATAACTAAATATGCAGGGGTTTTAGGAATGGTTGGATTCAGGAACTGAAAATTGTAGGAATCAGTCTCATTTTACATTTTAATTCTGTTTCTTCCTTATTGGGGTCATTCTGCAGCAAGATTTGTCTTATTGGTACAAAATTGGCCCTGGGGATCTCCAGACATATCTTAAATTGTTAGCTCATGGTCTCAGAAGAAACACAATGTTTTTTCTTCCAATACTCAGGGTGATGTCTCTGAAAACACCTCATCAGCCCTGTTTGGGTCAGACATGCATACACAAGCGTATGCATGCATGAATGTGACCAATAACTATGTGCAGGAAACTGGGGCAGCCAATGTTCTAATGCTTATGGTCAGGCAGTAGAGGCTTTTGGATTAAGTAAGCCACTATGCTGAAAAGAGGCAGCTTCCAAAAGGAAAGGACATGGGAGAAAATCACATATGTCCTCTTAGATCTTAACTTCCCTGCCTAGCTGGGCTCAGGCCCAGTGGAATGGTAAAAGCCATTCTCTAGAAAACGAGCAGATCCTGAGCCCAAATATGGCTTCTAAGTCTATCAGAAGGGCTTACATGAGATGTCATGATTTGGAGAAACACTTTGCTGAGTAAAAACATCCTCTGTCTTCTGAGACTATCTCCCAAATCTCTAGTCTATATTCTTATTTGACACAAAAGCCCACAATTCAATTCTAGAGGTCAGAGAATTGAAAGTGAAGATAGAAGAAATAAAATTTCTTCCATCCCCATCCCAATTCTTGTGTGTGTGTGTGTGTGATTTCCTTCATTTTGTTTATTTATTTATTTATTTATTTACAAATGGTTTATTGTCAAGTTGATTTCCATATAACACCCGGTGCTCATCCCCACACGTGCCCTCCTCCATGCCTATCTCTCCCCTCCCCCCTACACCCATCAGTCCTCAGTTTGTTCTCAGCATTCAAGAGTCTCTCAAGGTTTCCCTCTCTCCCTTTTCCCCACCATTTCTCCCCTTCTTCTCCCCCATGGTCCTCCGTTAAGTTCCTCCCAATCCTCCTATACGTGTAAACATATTTATTTTTTTTTGCCTGACTTATTTCGCTCAGCATAACACCCTCAAGGTCCATCCATGTTGCTACACATGGCCAGATTTCATTCTTTCTCATTGACATATAGTATTCCATTGTATAGATAAACTACATCTTCTTGATCCTTTCATCCGTTGATGGACACTTAGGCTCTTTCCATGTTTTGGTTATTGTGGAGAGTGCTGCTATGAACATTGGAGTACATGTGCTCCTATGCATCAGCATTTCTGTATCCCTTGGGTAAATTCCTAGCAGTGCTATTGCTGGGTCATAGGGGAGTTCTATTGTTAGGTTCCTGAGGAACCTCCACACTGTTTTCCAGAGGGGCTGTACCAGTTTACATTCCCACCAACAGTGTAGGAGGGTGGCCGTTTCTCCACATCCTTGCCAGCATCTAGAGTTCTCTGATTTGTTCACTTTAGCCACTCTGACTGGCGTGAGGTGGTTACTCAGTGTCATCTCCATCCCAATTCTGACAGCCATGTTCACCTACAGGGAAATAAATCTAATGGCAGTCTCTTTTTTTCCTCCAACAATTTTAAAAGTTGTGTTAGCATTTGGTCTGGAACCTTAGCTGATGAATCCAAGCTTCATCTCCTGAATTTGATTTTAATCATCTTTGTCCTTACACAATTATCTAGTGACTTCCAGGGAAGTAGACTGTGACATCCTGGAACATTCATATTTTTACCAATTTAATGTATTGGTAGCTCTGAAAGCAAAAACCAACTCCCTTAGAGCAATAGACCATTCAGCCCACCCTACTGAAAACGGCAATGCCAACTTCTGATGAATTTCACCTAGAAAATCTTCAAGGGTAGAAAATGTATGTGTGTTGTATTTTAGGGAGAACTGGGGAGTGGAGAAGGAGCAAAGAGGCACACAGTTGAGAGACTTAGAATCTGTTTCTAAGATGCTACAGCTTCAAAAGCCACTTTTCTAGGTGATCTTAAGAGATAATATACCTTAGAACCATATATGTCCAACTATTTTCTCAATACCTAGTTTTATAAGTCAGTATTTACCTCTGATTTTTTTTCTTGGTCAATTCAGCGTCATTGTTTCCCCCATAAAATAAGAATACTACCATTTGCCAGTTAATGGTATTGTGTGTGTCCTGATACAGTCAGAAATCCCAGGCTGAAGGTGGTATCTCAGTGTGGTTTTGATTTGTATTTCCCTGATGAGGAGGGATGCTGAGCATCGTTTCATGTGTCTGTTGGCCATCTGGATGTCCTCTTTTGAGAAGTGTCTGTTCATATCTCCTGCCCATTTCTTCACTGGATTACTTGTTTTTCAGGTGTGGAGTTTGATGAGTTACTAATAGATATTGGATACTCGCTCTTTATCTAATATGTCATTTTCAACTATCTTTTCCCATTCCATCAGTTACCTATTAATTTTATGGATTGTTTCCTTTGCCATGCAGAAGATTTTTGTCTTGATGAGGTCCCAGTAGTTTATTTTTGCTCTTGATTCCTTTTCCTTTGGGGATGTGTCAAGTAAGAAGTTGCTTGATATCTGAATATCAATTAATGGATTATACCAAATGAACCAGATCCCTCTCCCCAAAGAACTCACCCAATGCCAAGACGATTATCTTAATAGACAGGAAAAAAATTGGAACAGAGTCTAAAATAAATCAGCAGAAACACAGTCAATTGATTGTTGAAAGAGGAACAAAGGCAATTCAGTAGAAAAAGATAGTCTTTTCACAAAATGGTGCTGGAACTACATTTTCATGGTTTTTAAAAAATATTTATTTATTTTAAAATTAATTTATTCTTTTTACAAATAGTTTATTGTCAAGTTGGTTTCCATATAACACCCGGTGTTCCTCCCCACAAGTGCCCTCCTTGGTATAATCCATTAATTGCTATTCAGATGTCACACTAACCTTGCATTTCCTGGACAAATCCCACCTGGCCATGATATATAACCCTTTGTACATGTTGCCATGTCAGTTTTCTGATACTTTGTTAATGTATTTTGCATCTATATTGATTAGAGTTAAAGTTTGGAGATTTCTTGTGATAGCTCTGTGTGACTTTGCTATCAGAGGAACCCTGACCTCATAGAAAAAGTTGGAAGCATTTTCTCTTTTATTTTCTGGAAAAGTGGAAGAGTTTGAAAGATTTGTGATATTCCCTTAATATTTGCTAGAATTAATAGAGTTGGAGAGAGGGAGGGAGGCAAACCATGAGAGACTCTTGAATACTGAGAACAAACTGAGGGCTGTTAAGGGTGGGGGGCGAGGGGAAGGGGGGTGATGGGCCTGGAGGAGGGCACTTATTGGGATGAGCACTGGGTGTTATATGGAAACCAACTTGACAATAAACTATGAAAAAAAAAAAAAAGAAATTGCTGTGGTGGAGGTCAAGGAGTTTGCTTCCTGCTTTCTCCTTTAGGGTTTTGATGGTTTCCTGTCTCACATTCAGGTCCTTTATCCATTTTGAGTTTATTTTTGTGCATGGTGTGCGAAAATGATCTAGTTTCATTCTTCTGCATGTTGCTGTCTGGTCGTCCCAGCACCATCTGTTAAAGAGGCTGTCTTTTTTCCATTTTTTTCCAAAAGTATCCAAGGATACTTTTTCCTGCTTTGCCAAAGATTAGTTGGCCGTACATTTGTGGGTCAAATTCTGAGTTCTCAATTCTATTCCATTGGTCTGTGTGTCTGTTTTTGTGCCAATACCATACTGTCTTGATGATGACAGCTTTGTACTAGAGGCTAACGTCTGGGATGGTGATGCTTCCTGTTTTGGTTTTCTTCTTCAATATTACTTTGACTATTTGGGGTCTTTTGTGGTTTCGTGTAAATTTTAGGATAGTTTGTTCTAGATTTGAGAAGAATGCTGGTGCAATTTTGATTGGAATTGCATTGAATGTGTAGATTGCTTTGGGTAGTAATGGCATTTTAACTATATTTATTCTTTTGACCAATGAGCATGGAATGTTTTTCCATTTCTTTGTGTCTTCTTCAATTTCCTTCATAAGTTTTCTACAGTTTTCATCATGCAGATCTCTTATATCTTTGGTTAGGTTTATTCCTAGGTATTTTATGGTTTTTTGTGCAGTTGTGAATGGGATCAGTTTCTTGATTTTTCTTTCTGTTGCTTCATTGTTGGTGTATAAACATGCAACCAATTTCTGTATGTTGGTTTTGTATTCTGCAACATTGCTGAATTCATGGATCAGTTCTAGTAGGCTTCTGGTGGAGTCTGTCGGGTTTTCTATGTAGAGTATCATGTTGTCTGCGAAAAGTGAGAGTTTGACTGCTTCTTTGCCAATTCTGATGCCTTTGATTTCCTTTTGTTGTCTGATGGCTGAGGCTAGGACTTCCAGCACTATGTTAAACAACAGTGGTGAGAGTGGACATTGAATCTTCCCCAAGCCCTTTGAAGCAAGGCCTATTCTTATTTCTGTTTTACAATGGAGAAAGTTGGGGCTTGGAGAGGTGAAGGAATTTGAGGCTAAACTGCTGATTAGTGGAAGCATCAGGATTTGAACCCAGGCTCTGCTCCTATAAATCCTGACTACTCTGTCTGAGTCCTGTTATTATATACTGAATAAGGCAATTTTTTAGCAGGATCACCTTTTCCTTATGGATAGAGTGCTGGCAGTAGGTATGAAACATTTGACTACCCAGAATATTTACAAAATAGCATTTCTGGTTATTGAAGACCTTCTTTGAAGGAGAATGGGGGCACGAGGGGGAATATAAGTGCTAAGCACAATTACCAACTTCTGTGAGGGCGTACTAAGCTAAACGATGGCCCTTAAAAGATTCCCATGTCCTAATTCCTAAAAAGTGTGAATACGCTATATTACATGGTGAAAGATGCTTCGTAGGCATGATCAAGTGGAGTAATAGGTGTGATTAAGTTAATGCTCTTGAGATGGGAACTATCCCGAATTATTTTGGGTGAGCACAATTCAATCATAAACGTTTTTAGAAGAGGGAAACAGATGCTATGCTGGGTGCTGGCTGTAAGATGGAGGAAGGAGCCAGGAACCAAGGAGTTCAAGTGGCCTAAGAACATGGTCCAGGGGGTAATCAGGCCTCCCTTAGAGCCTCCAGAAGGAACTAGTCCTGCTGACACTGTGACTTTAAGCCAGTGAGACTGATTTTGGATGTCTGATCTAAAAAACTAATACAATACTTTTGTGTTATTTTGAGCCAGTAAATCTGTAGTCATTTTTTATAGTGGCAGTAGAAACCAATGCAATGCACTTCTAAATTCTAATGTGCAAATGAATCATCTTGGATATTGTTAAAATGGATATTCTTATGCAGCAGATCTGGGTTGAGGTCTTGGATCCTGCATTTCTCACAAGCTCCCATCAATGCTGAAGGTGCTGTTCCATGGATAATGCTTTTTAGAAAGAGAGGATTTATATTTCCCTTAATCATCATAGTGACTATTGGTGTATCTGGGTGGCTCAGTCGGTTCAACGTCTGACTTGGGCTCAGGTCATGGTCTCACAGTTCGTGGGTTCAAATTCCGTGTCGGGCTCTGTGCTGACAGCTCAGAGCCTGGACCCTGCTTCACATCTGTGTCTCCCTCTCTCTCTGCCTTTCCCCTCTTGTGCTATGTCTGTCTGTCTGTATCTCTCTCTCTCAAAAACAATTAAACATTAAAAAAATCATTATGGTGACTATGAAATGATCTTTAGTTTTTATTTTATAGTTGAGGAAATTGAGACTGAGAGTTTAAGTAACCTCAGAGTTGCTGAGAATATCAGTTTTTCAGGCCCTGAATCGAAGAATAAGGAGGAAGAGAAGAAGGGAAAGCAGAAGGGGAAGGAGAAGGAGGGGGAGGAAGAGGGGGGAGCCAGGGAGGAGGAGGAATGGGGAGAAGATCAGGCAACATTCCAGAGACAGAATCAGGCCACCCTGGTTTTCATACCCATTTTGACCTTACAAATATTGTGACCATGGGGAAAATCACCCATACTTTGAGCCTTTGTCTCATCATACATTTCATGGGATAATATAGGTACCAGTCTCACAACACCATTTACATTCACCACAGATAGTTCAGCTAGCAGTCAGTAAATCATATTTATCAGTTGGCTTGAGGAAGCCAGTTGACTCCAAGTTTATAGAGTTGAGGTCTAGCTTTGTTTCTACTTTTCTGTTTGCTGGTTTGCACATCCAGTCTGAACTCAGCTGCCTAGCTCTTTATTTGCATAAACCCAATTTAATAATTATTTTTTAGGGAAAAAAAGTAAACATAAACCATTTCCTTTTATTTCTACCTTAGTAGAACTGATGATGGCAAATAGAAAAACAGCCTTATTTATTTATTAACACAGAAAAAATAATCAAAACTTTAAAACCCAGCCCTACAGGAAGTTTACAACCAGAACAGAAATGAGTTCTCCATAGGGCACCTGGCTGGCTCAGTTGGTTAAGTATCTGATTCTTAATCTCAATTCAGGTCTTGAACTCAAGTGTTGTGAATTCAAGCCCTGCACTGGGCTCCATTCTGGGTGGGGAGCCTACTTAAAATGAATTTTTAAAAAGCTCTCTGGAAACAGTGTGGTGTCTTTTTCATTTGCCTGAAACAAAAAATGTGCTTACCCTTTGCAATTAATACTCTGTTAGCAAAAAGCCATATGAAAAAAGATGACCAGGTGAATCCTGAATATTGATTTCCTCCCATTTCATTGAAAGGAAAAAAAAAAACTTAGTTTTTTTGTTGTTGTTGTTGTGGTTGTTGTTGTTTGATACTTACAATTGGACTCCTATGCAATTGCAACCTTCCCAAGTGATTAAAACCCCACCAATATCCCATGTCTAAAACAAACTTTGTATTTCTGCAAAATGTTCCCAGAGACATATTTATTGTCCAGGTCAATATCTCCTCTGCCCTGACTTCCCCTTGCCAAAACACACTTCTAAAATATCAGATCTGACACTTTGTTGTATCATTTGGGGTTTGACACTCTTGCTGCTTTCATCCATGGATAGCTAGTTTCATGGTTTTATTTTGTACTTTATCTTTTTTTTCCAATCAATAAAGCTGTATAACTAGTATTTAAGATACTACAGTAGATACTGAGGTCAGCAGACAGTATATGCTAATCAATTTTTAATTATGGCTTTAATTTTATATGATGCTATTTAATTTTATTAGATGTATTAAAGTGAAGCTGTCAGATCACAGGTTCTACTCCTTTGGCCAGGGCAAGAAATGTCCCAGGGGCTGCATGCAGGTGTATGACATCATTAAAAAGATCATAAATGCATATGTATTATAATGTGCATATTGTGCACATAAACATCACAAATTCCTCAGTGGCTGGAAAGGCTTACTCATTGGCAACATCTGACTAGCAGAGCTGATGTGCTCAGTGCAGCTCAGAGACTGAATGTGACAGTGGACTGTGAGCTGACTGCAGACCCAGCATTGCCACCGACTTGTCCATGGCCTTAGGTTTAAGTATGTTATTTTGATTCTCTGAGCCCCAAATTCTCCATCAGTAAAATAAGGATCATGGCAGTTACAGTTTTTGGGTAAAAACAAGAAGCAAAACAAACACAGTCAAGCCCATTAGCATTAACCTCCCTGCTCTTGGAAATTTAAAAAAGAAAGAAAGAAAAAAAAGAAAAAGGGAAAAATGAGGAGTTTAAGGGATACTGTTGGTGCTTTGCCTGCATCTCCTCAGATGCCTCCCCTTGGCTTTCTTTTCTTTAGCTTCCACCAGCCTGAACCCTGCCTCAGGCTAGAACCCCTTTACCTTGGAAAGCAGAGCCTGGAAGCATGTTTATGCCACACCCACAAACTCCCAGGGTTACTTGTATTCCAGAGCCCTCCTCGGGATTTTCCCTTTCCAGTAAGACCTTCCCCCACTTCCTATGAGATTCTTCAGAGAGTACTTGCTTAGTAAATCCCTTGCATACAAATCCTGGATTCAGTAAATGAGAAAACCAGACCTAAGAGAGGGAAAAAAGCTAGGAGACAGAGTGTGTCACCAGTCAAGAGAAATCTTGATTCAACTATAGTTTGTAGGGGAGAGATATTTTACAGCGAGTTCTTCATCAGTGGTCATGTGCACGTGTGTGTGTCTGAATATGTGTAAAGAATTTTAAAGACGGTTTCTCTTGTAGCAGGCTTTGAGACTCCTGAAAAAGGAACCAAGTGGGATAGAATAGCATTAAGATAACACCCAACTGTCTCATAGAAATGGCACTGTCAGAAGGAATCTGTATTCTTGTGTAAAAATGACTTGTCCAGAACTGACCACAAATGCCACACGTAGTCAACCATTAATCAAATAGAAAAGTCTCACCTGCATAGAAAATAGAATGTGGAGTTTCCTAAAGTGGAATATAATTCGAGCAGAGCAATGTAATAACCGACAGCACAAAACTATATCGAATATGTTTCAGAATGGCAGAGAAATATGCAAAGTTACTTAATGCTTTACTTCCTACTTTGTTTTTATTACCATGAGGCAAATAAAAAAAAAAAAAGGTCAAAACATTCTTTGGACTCATGGAATTTTGAAGGCCTTCTTTCAAGGTATTTTCTTTGTGTGTGTGACAAATGTCTTTGGGCAGACTTAAGTTTGTTTGAATAACATTAATCCAAAGTTTGGTTTGCTATCTTCTCTCTAGAAAACATGCTATTTCATCTAAGAAGACTCTGTTCTCTTGAAAACAACAACAACAACAACAAAATACTTCCATGCTCCCTCCCATCCTCCTTTTCCCTTTCCTTGTGGCACTTAGTTCTTTACATTAACTGGATGAATACATGTGTGTCTCTCAAATGAAACTCTTCACTTTGTTCATGCATTCAATACAGTTACTGAGCACCTTCAATGTTCAGACTGTTCTCCTAAACCTGTTACATTGTTTACTGAACAAGCACCTCATGTCCACACTTTTCTAGACTCAGGATGATCAGTAATGAACAAGGCACGAAGGTTTTGTTTGGGAGCTGCAGTCTACTGAGAGGAAAATGTAAGTAAAGTAAATGGAATAATTTCTGGTAGTGGTAAGAACCTCACAGGAAATGAAAATGATGTGATGGGAAATGGAGATGAAGGTTCAAGGACACTTTGACGAATATGGGGCGCCTGGGTGGCTTAGTCGGTTAAGCGTCCGACTTTCGCTTAGGTCATGATCTCACGGTTCATGGGTTTGAGCCCCGCAACGGGCTCTGTGCTGACTGCCAGCTCGGAGCCTGGAGCCTGTTTCAGTCTGTGACTCCCTCTCTCTCTGACCCTCGCCTGCTCACTCTCTCTCTCTCTCTCTCCTAGAAAAAAAAAGAGACAGCTTGACGAATATGAATTTTACCTGAAAAGGAGCCAGGCATGAAAAGGTAGGGGAGAGTATGAGCCAGGAATAAGAAAAAGTAATTGAGCTGGAGAGAAGGTCAGTATGGCTGATGCATGGTGGGCAAAGTGGAAGCTGGTAGAAAGTAACATTGGAAGGTGGGCAGGAGCCAGACTGGCAGAGCATTGTGGCTGTTGTGGGAGGGGGCTTATATTTCATTCAGCTGGGCAAGTGAGGCCTTGTGCCAGATCATCTGGGATGCCCTACAAGATCTCTCCTCAGGAGATGACTGGAGTGTGTCTAAGTACTCTGAATGGTTTTAGATTCTGTAAATTAACAGGCAAGGGATGTGTCAGAGAGTAGACCATTCCCTTCAAGTTGGCAACATCCTTTTGGCTATAACTTTGGGCTGAGACCTATGACTTTAATTATCAGAAGATCTACCTGACAGAGGGTCTCTGTCCCAGACTCAGCTTGGAGCACCCCACTCTCCTCCCATGGCCTCTCATCCTGGGACACATTCTATAGATTCTTACCCTAACCTACTTTTCTCCTGTTGTTTCACTTCAAAAGTAGGGACTGTGCCTTGCCATTTTCTATGCTAGGTGCACAGTAAGCACACACTAAATCTGAAAGTGCAAACTCAAAGGCCCATGCAAAGCCAGGTAGGCAGAATGGATGAGCAAAGAGGCTCAGGAAGGTCCAATGTAGTCTAGGAGGTGAGATCTTGGCAACAAGAGTCAGCTGCTGGCCATTTGGACATGTCCACCTGGCATTGCCAAAACACCTGGTTTTTCATGAAAAGCTGGAAATCCACATTATTACATGAATTCTTTTGATTTGTAAATATTGATAGTTATTTCACATTTAAACATTGTGTGGGAAAGATATGTCTATAAGCCAAATAATAATAGTAAACACAAAGTAATGATAGTCACCCTTACAAACATTTGCCATGTGTGTTAACTTATGTAATCCTAGCAAGTCTATGAAGTAGGCACCATTTTTACCCCCACCACATAGATCAGAAAACTGTAGTGCAGAGAGGTCATGTAACTTGTGTAAAGCCATTCGGCAAGTAACTGATGGGTGGGGACCTGAAGCAAAGATGTGTGGCTCAGAAGCCAAATGCTGTCTGCAGGCCAAGCATACATAGCTTCTACCTGGAGTCCTTAAGGTATTTCTGGCCCTGTAAGACAACTCTGATACTTCTCTATGCCTCTACCAATTGCTTGAGAAATCAGCCTGAAGACCAAAGCTGGCTGACTGAAATTGAGCCAGGAGTGTCTCCCAGAAGGAGAGAAGCTTTACTTTGAGTGTTCTGGGTTCTTCAGGGGCTAAGATCGAATAGTACCCCCATTTATCTGGGATTGGTGCTGTGACAGCAAGGCAGCACGCAGCAGAAAGGACCCTGAGGTGATCCTTTGTTTCATCATGTACCAGCAGTATGATCTTAGACTATGTGGTTGTAGAAACACAGGACTGGGGGCCCAGTCTCAAGGTCTGCACCCTTTGTGCCCCTCCTAAGTTAAATCACCTCTCTGAAACTCACCTCCTCATCAGCAAATGAGCAAAATAATCTTTACCTTGCAGGACTTTTTACTGTGGAAGGTAAAATACCAAGGTGAGACAGAGGAGATGCTCCCTAGGGTGTAGAAGTGAATGCAGTGAACAGTGTACTTGCAGGACACTGATAGTGAGATTATCCAGTTTTGCACCCTAGGTGGCACTCTTGCCTCACTCAAATTTGGCCCTGCTGGAGGTAATATAGAGGGCTTAGCCTGAGGCCAGGCTTCTAGGCTCCTTGATAACTGTTAGCTGTTGTTTTGTACTGGTTAGATTGTCCAGGATGTTTTCTCATCTGCAAAATGAGAATGAGAGAGTGGGACAACTCTCTCATAGGCTTATGATGATTGTGTGGGACACGTGAGACAGGCCATGGGTCATGGTGTCCTGCACACAGTCAGAACACAAAAAGGGCATTCTAAGGCCTTTGGGCAGCCCCAAGCCTTCTGCCTCACAGACAGCGCCCAAGCTCAGGCAGGCATTGTGAGTGCCTGAAAGTGTATGGCACAGATGGTTCCTTTACCAGTGCACTGCCAGCCCTGACAATGCTATTTGGATGTCTTTCAGTCTGAAAAATAGCTCTGAGTGATAAACATTTCTGCCCAATTTCTTGTGGGTAACACACTATAAAGATTGAATATAGCTAATTTTGAAAAGGGAGGATTATACAAGAATGTGTTCCTTCCTCAGAGCATTCTCGGGAGATCCATGACCAGGCAGCTAACCTAACAGGTTGAGACAACATACAATATGGGGGAGAGGGCAGAGGCATATCTGTAATCGTTGTGGCAAGTCTCCAGCTGCTGGGCCTGACTTCACTTGAACCAGCATGCGGTGTGGTGTTGTGCCCTGAGGAGAGGTATCCACATACACTGTTCCCCATCCATTCAGGCAGTTTCTCATAAATGTGTAAGCTCTGTGCCTGGCACTGTGTTGGAAACAGGGTGAGGGAGCAGAATAGCACAGACTCTGTCCTTGATCATCTCACAGAGGAAGTAGGCATCTAGTCATCAAAGTCAAGACTCTCTGTTACAAGGGAAAGGAAAGGCCAGGTACACCACATAGGCTGCCCTGCCGTATTGCAAACACCTCAAAACACCTATTTTATACATCTTCACATGAGTAACAGAGCTGAGGGCCCCAGGTGTCTGTTGCTTAACAATGGACATAGACAACAATGCAAAAGTATTCTAAATTTAAAATTCCAACACACAAAATTACCAGAATGAAGACACTTTATAAAAGTATCCTTCACTTGCTCAGAATGTTTGCCACACAGTGACTGTAAGTCACCATCACTCACATGTTTAAAAAAATGGGTGATGGCTATAAAGGCTTTCAGGAGCCTCAAAGTTGTCAAATGATATTGCCTTCCAAATACGGGGCATTAAATCCAGTCTGGTATTTAATAAAAATGTACACAAATTCTTTTTTTTTTATTTCTAGGAGAGAGAGAGAGAGAGAGAGAGACAGCATGAGCAGGGGAGGGTCAGAGAGAGAGGGAGTCACAGACTGAAACAGGCTCCAGGCTCTGAGCTGGCAGTCAGCACAGAGCCCGACGCGGGGCTCGAACCCACGAACCACGAGATCATGACCTAAGCTAAAGTCGGATGCTTAACCGACTAAGCCACCCAGGCGCCCCTAAAAAAAAAATGTATACAAATTCTTCTGCTGTGAAACAAGGCATCAGTCCTTCTGGGGGCAGCTGTGCCTTTTGAAGGACTTTGTGTTCAGAATGGCCAGAAAAGTGGTAATAGCCGAGTAATTCTGGAGGAAATCACAGCTCAAAAGTGCAGGGCAGGGAAACCATCAGGACTCAACATAGGTCACTCATGTCATGAGTTTTGAGCAAATTTCCCAAACTAGGGTATGCTTGGATGCTTAGGAAAGCAGTTGATTTCTTGGACATCCTCAGTCAAGATAAGATTGTAAAACGAATATGTTAGTTTCATAGTGGGATGGGAAAATGGAGAGTGTGAAACTTGAAAAAAAATTAAGAGCTCTGAAGAATGCTGAAAAATTGAGCAATTGGGAACACATGAATGGATACATTGGAAATGACAGTAATAATTATTCTTTAAATTTATACAACTTATATAACTTTGCATTTCACACATATTATCTCATTAATCCTTATTTTTTAATAATTTAAAATTGAGTTCGTGTGTGTGTGACTTTTCAGTGAAGCTTCATAACCAAGCTGGGCTACTTTCACAGGACTACAGAGGCCTTTGCAGAGACATTGTAAAGATTTATCCTAAGTCATGAAGTAAAGAAATAATATAGATGTAAAAAATGAGCCACTAGTCTGCTCCCCCCACTAAATACCAGGAATCCATCTTGCCCACTCTGACCTCCTGCAGGTTTGACTTAAACTTGCCTTTCCCCAAATCATCAGACTCCAATGGTAACTTTGTATGCATGTTTCTCACATCCTCTGGGACCCTTGCAAGATATGGGGCCATGTCATTCATTTTTGAGCTTCTAGTGCTCAGTTTGATACTAAATAAAAGCATACAAATGAATACTAATATAAGTAGTGCCTAGTAATATTTCCTGTACTGGGAATATTCTTTTAGGTGCATAAGTCACATATTCCCAGCTTGACTTTATTTTCCTAAATAAAGCAGGAACTATTTGTCATTCTTTCCTTTTTGCCTCTTTCTACATTTGATAAGGTAATGACAGATGCCAGATGCTCACTAAATGTCTGTTGGATTAACTCAAATTTGTCTCCTGATTTGAGCAACAACCATGAAAGAACAGCAGAAAGAGACACAATTAGGACCTCCATCTTCATTTTGGACCTAAAATGGTCTTGATTTATGTGTTCCCCCAAATAGAGCTTGAGACAATGTGTGAGCACAGGTAGCTTAAGTGAACAAAATTAAGGCAGGGATGGCAGCCAACAGGAGGTGTGACCACGGGCAACTGGAACTGAACCCACTGGGGTACTTGGAAAAACAGCATAGAACACACACTTGAGTTATCACACCTGAGATGCGAGGCTCCTGAGATATTCATCCACCACTTCCTGTCAGTAATTTTTAGGCTACTTCTTGTTCATTGCCTAGCGCTTTGAGCCTGATACCATCCTGGCAACCAGAGAGAGTTTTCAGGGAAAATAATTTCAGTCCTGGATGTTGGGAGTGAGTCCAGAGTACACAGAAATGGTGAACACTGTGGAGAGACAGACAAACACTGAGAGTATCTGCTGTAATTGCTCTTCACATATGGAGCCACATGACATATGGGGTCCAGAGCTTGACCATGAGTCCTTGATTCCAGTTCTGGGTCAGAGGTCTCAGGATTTTACTTCTCTCTCTGCTTCCCCCCCCAAAATAGAATGCTCCCCATCATTCTGTGAATGCAGAGCTTCTCAGCAGGGAAGAAAAGGCCTATAAAGGCTTTGTGTGAATGTAAAATACTGGCACAGGATCCAGGATCCTGGTTTTCTTTCTTTTTTTTTATTTTTTTTTAATTTATTTCTAGGAGAGAGAGAGAGAGACAGTGTGAGCAGGGGAGGGTCAGAGAGAGAGGGAGTCACAGACTGAAACAGGCTCCAGGCTCTGAGCTGGCAGTCAGCACAGAGCCCGACGCGGGGCTCGAACCCACGAACTGCGAGATCATGACCTAAGCGAAAGTCGGACGTTTAACCGACTAAGCCACCCAGGCGCCCCAAGGATCCTGGTTTTCATCTGAGTTCTGCCTTTAATTAGCTGTGTGGCTAAATAAATGCTGATCCTCTTTGGGCTTCTATTGAGGGCAGTCTGCATGGTATATAAAAATCCTCTCTCCTTGCTCTGGTTTGCTCAGCAGACTATATGGCTATCCTCTTGGATAAGTTCCCCACCATCACCATTGGCACTTTTTGAGTAATTACATAAGTAATACATAATATATGTTAATGAACATATATTACATGAGCCATAAGAAAAGTAAAACATAAGTAAACATCCCATAATCTCATGGCACAGAGAAAAACGTCCATACAGTTTTTGATGCACAACCTTCATAGATACACACCATATAAACACACACACACACACACACACACACACACACACACACTCAACATTACTGATATGCTACAGTGCTTCAAAACCTAGCGTCTTGAGACACCAAGGTGAACAAAACAGACAAGCTTGCTGGCATTTCATTGGAGGCCACAGAAAATAATCACATAAATAATTTCAAATAATAATGTTACAAAAACGTGATATGATGAAAGAGATACACATTCCAGTTAAATACAAAGTAGTATTCTACTCTCCTTCTTAGAAAAGATGGCAGACTAAGCTGAAAATAAGACAACTCTACCAAGATTTAAATAGTCTTTGTCATTCATGGCTTCTTACAGAGATATTTTAAAATATTTTTATTCATTTTCTCAAATAAGCTAAAAAATAGAGATCTGTGTGTTATTTGCCAAAATGCTGCTGAATATAAATATAAACCAAACTAAGGGGACATTTCACCACTTAAGGCCAGAAAGCATCCTAGATTAAAACAGCAAGAGTACATGAAATATGATCTGCATACTTTAATTAAGTGACCTTCGTCTGTTGTTTCCAAAGTACCCCCTCAACCTTGAGTACCAAGCTCTTAGCTTTTTTTTTTTTTCTATAATTATTTGGTGGTTCTCTCTGCATGAAGTACTCTCTCACTTATTATTTCAGGTCTTGATTCAAATATCACCTTGTCTGAGAGGCCTTTCCTGACAAGTTTAAATAAAAGAGCCCCACTCCCCCCCACACAACACGAACACCTTACATTTTTCTTCAAATCCTTATTTGTTTGTTTGCACCCTACCTCAATCTGTAAACTCAGTGACTGCCAAATCTTAGGAAACTAGAACATCCTAGCACATGGTAAACACTCAATAATAATTTTTATTGCTATCATTTGGTGGAGAGTGAGTGTCCTAAGTCAGCAGAAAGAGGTCACTTTAGGTTGAAAGAGGTTAAGAAAGACTTGTATAGGGTGTCAACACATGAACTAAAATCTGAATGACAAGAACACACACACATACACACAGGTCTAGTTTGGGGACTGGCAAATATTTATATAAAGTGCAACATAGTAAATATTTTTGCTTTGGGGAGCTACATAGTATTTCTGTCACTTCTCCATTAAAAAAGTGAAAACTTAAAGATATAAAACATTCTTAGCTCATGGGCTTTACAAAAGTAAGTTGTGGTCCATAGTTTATGGGCTTTTATCTACAGGAGAAGCATTCTGTAGGGGACGGAGACAACTAATGAAAAAACGGTGTACACATGGAATATTTAACAGACACAGAGGCCAGTGTGGCTAGAACATAGGCACCAGGACCCAGCCAGGGAGTGGAAAGAAAGAAGTCCAAGGAGGTAGGAAAGTCCAGAGGAATAGGGCCTTGCAGGAACTAGGAAGACATTATATTTGATTGTAAATGCAACAGGAAACCACTAGAGGAATTTAAGCAAGGGGCTAAGATGATGCAATTTATGTTTTACAAAATACATCTCTGGCATCTGTTTGAAGAGAGGCATATGGTGGGAGGAGGAAGGGCAGTGAGCCCAGGAACGGCTGAAGCAGGAGGCCACTGAGAGTGAAGGAGCCACGGTGAGGAAGAGACATGGTCAGACTTCAGACACAGCTGGCACTACATGGACGGACGGGTTTTCAACATGCTTCTTTGCATTTCACAAAAATAATTTCCCGTGACGCTTAATATCCTTTTCCACATTCTTTTAAAAGTCTGTAGAATATCACATGATAGTATTATTTAGTTCAGCCATCTCTAAAAGGCAGGCATTGAGCTTGTTTCCAATTATTTCATATTAGGAATAATCTCCCCACAGTGTTTGCTTTGCTCAGTCTCAGACTCACCAAAATAGTCTCATTAAAATGGTCCATAGTGGTCTCTGAGGGCTCCCATATTTTGTCCAATTTAGGAGGAGCTTAAAGAGCAAGTAAATTATGCTTTCTGTCTGGATCCCTCCCAGAGGCCTTGTAGTCACCCACCGTCCAAATCAGCCACCCTTACATGTCAGCATTTGCTTTCCTCTTCCTCTTGAACCATCCTGCTACCTTTCGCTACTTTCAGTTTTTCCCTAGAACAATTACCTTGGACTACATCTTCTTCTAAATTCTTATCTTCTTCAATCGACCTCATTTTGCTGCCAGGGGATCATTTTCTTGCCAAGTCTGTAGTAACAGTGAACCAGAGAACAAACGGCTTAGGTTGACCCACAATGTGGCCTTCCTTGGCAGTTGATTCCTCCCTCCACTCTTTCAAAGGATACTTCCCAGTGATGGCTCTCCACTTCTTGGTAGCCCAGTCCTTTCCCCATAACTGATCCCATTCTGTGATTCGGTTTCTTTCCCTGGTGACTGATCCTCCTCTGTGATTGGTCAGCCACAGTGACAGACTGTCCCCATCTGAACTTTATAATCAGAGTCTGTGAGTACCTCAAAGAGGCTCCTTATCCTACTTCAGGTAGGAAACTATGTCAGTTTTACATGTTGCACAGCTGGAACAAGCTGTGGGGTAAGGAAACCAGGGCTTCAATCCACCAGGAACTCTTTGCCTGTAAAAACTGCACTGCAAGGGGCATTCTAGTCATAATTCCAGGAAGTAGACCCCCCACTCAGAGGCAGCAACTGGGGAAAGAAGGAAACTGAGGTGTTTCTGGGTGGGTTAATGTTTATTGTCTTTCACACTCCCCTACTCTTTTGTTGTTTTCTTTCCCCCTTCATTCAAACTAATTTTACATTCACTGTTCTTAATAGAGAATAGTGGTCTGGGCTGAGCCGAAGAGTTGAAGGAGGCTAAGGCAAAGCAAGAGATATGGGAATTTTAAAGGCCTCGGAGATGGTATTATGAACCTCTAGCTCTCCCAGAATGAAAATGGAAATCCCAGGAAGGTTGGACAATCTGGATTTGAGAGCTATGACAATGTCTATGTGGACACACACATCTTTGGTATGGAATCCCCCCAAACCTACAAGATGGTAGTCTGGAACATTTGGATAGAGATTCTGAGGGTAGGGTAGTACCCCAAAGCCCAGGGTGGGCAGAAACTGTAGTCCCTGATAGCCCACAGTATGCACACAATACAGTCTCTACAGCTCTGGACTGACAGACACTGTTGTCTCTCCTGCCTAGACACAATAGTCCTATGGTGGTTCAGGAGAGGTCTGGTATATCTGCCCTTCATACTGCACAACTGGGAAGACAGCTTTGTCCCTCACAAGCTAGGATTGTGTACACACTATATTCCCTACAACCTAGGTCTATGCAGACACTGCCTCCCCTCACAGCCCACCATGGGGCAGACACAGTAGTCCCTCATAGCTCACAAGTAATAAGACACTGAAGTACCTTACAGCTCAAGACTGGAGCCTGTAGGACTGTGAGGGTGGCTACAAGAGGCTTTGTTAATAGAACCTTGGGTATTCAGAGTATATGCACCATGAATGATGATCAGTATGAACCAGGTAGCTCTGCAGATGTCAGTGTGGACAGAGACTGCCCCATGGATAAAACCCCTCCTCCTCAAAACAAATATTTCAAAGTCAAGTGAGCTTAGTATATTTAGATATTATTCTGGGAAGAAGAATATTCTGGATTCAATTTATCTGGAAATAATTGTGGTGATCACTTCTGCAATGGTGATGTTATAGAAAAAATATATTAACACCTTTGTGCACACTTAAATTTTAGAGAATTAAAATAAGCAGGCTTCCACATTCTCCTAGGTGCCATAATCCTTTGGCCATCTTAGAAGATCACCTTGGGAACACATGGAGAAGGATTCCCTGAATGTGACTTTGTGCTGCCCTCTCACAGAAATGTTCCCACTGCCAGGAAATTTGGGGTGTTTGGTCCTCAGCACCCAAAGCAAAAACTTTCACAGAAATCAACTTCACTATTCCCAATTCCATCCTAGGTATTCATGGAGTACCTCAGGTAGTGTGGGTTACATGTGATACTGAAGCTTGTTTTCCTCCCAAAGATGTTTCTTCAGCCACCTGTTTCTACCAGGAAACAGTCCTTATCTCTGCCTTTGACAAGAGAACTCTTCATGATGAGTCCTGCTCTCTCATTGTTCCTATCTCTCTGTGTTTAGACAGAGACAGTAGATTTGTGTTTTATTAAACTGTGGTAGGCCTAGAAAAATCAGTTAGTAAGCAGAGTGATCAACAGTAATCACGAACACCACTATTTACGAAGTTATTATGTGCCAGGCACCATGCAAGTACCTCACATGTATTATCTCACTTTATCTTAACACAATGAGACGAGAATTATCTTTTGTACTTTACAAATGAGGAAGAGGCAGAGAGAGGTTAACCAGGGTGCCCAGCCACAGAACTGCCAGTGTCAGATCAGGATTTAAAAGTAGGTTTTTTGCAATTCTGTAGATATTGCCCAAAGCTGCTGTGGAGATGCAGCTAGGTCTCACATGTCACACCTCGGGCGACTTCAGGAAGTTGCCATGAGCCCTACTGAGTCTAAAATTTGGCCTGGAATGGGAGTGGAGAGGGTGTGTGTGTGCTGGGAGCAACCTGGGTAGGATCTTGTGAATGATTTGTGTGCCTTCCTTTCCACAAGTGGGTAATTTGGTCTCCTTTCTTGTTTTGCTTTCTGCTTTTGTTTTTTATTTTGAAATAACACCATCCAGTTGGCAAAGCCTGTGGCGAGAACCATTTTATTACTTTATCTAAATATAATGTGAAAAAGTTGCTGACCCAGAGCTCTGTAGCAGGAACAAATTGTGCAAGGTCTTTTAAGAATAGGATAGATGGTGTCGCAGTTTGAAGTAAAAAATTTCCAAAATGTATGCTCAACAATAATCATTAAAATGTTTGCAGTGTACAAAAAAAAAAATAAAGAAGAGGATAGATGGCCATCTGGGATTGTAGAGATGGGGCTCTCCAGAACGGGCTTCTGTGGAGAAGTTAATGCTCACATTTTTGTTCTCTTCCTGATACAGTAGTCATCACATTAGAGACAGAAGGAACATTTTTCATGAATTGTGTTTGAACTTTGTGATACTATTTCAAGGACAGCCTCTGAGCCCTGATGCAAGTCACACTTCTTCAATGAAATATTCACGGAGTCTCATCTGCCAAAGGGCCAGACATTCTGCATTTTGTGGAGTCACTGTATGCTGTCTTGACTGTTTCCATTTTTTATGTCTAAATCTGTCTTTGTTTTCTAGGGAGGCAGTAGCTAGGTCTCACTCTCCCCCCACTCCCCAGGTTTCTGGCAGTGATTAGCATGTGGTCAGTTCTCAGTAGTCATTTCTTGTTTGATAATGCCTCTATGAGTCCCAAATCCACTCTTTAAATAGGAGGCAATGATACATGTACACTCCTTAGGGGTGTCAGAAGTATTAAAGATAATGTACATAAAGCATTCATCACATTGCCTGCTATGCAGTAGACAATTAATTAATGATGACTATAATAATGTGTTTCAGAATAAATAGTTGCAAATGGAAATCAAGTTGTTTTCCTTCAGGGAGTGGGATTATGTCTCCTGGAACTCGTCAGAGGTCGGTCATCTGTGTCCTCATTTAACTTTCTTATCGATCCTAATCCACTCACTGATGAGACCTTCTGGTGATGCTGCCCTGGAAGGTGTAATTAAAATGAAAGCAAAGCAAAGCAAAACAAAACAAATACATCAGAGAGTTGAGAAGTGAAAACCAGAAGCAGCATGGAAATAGGTTGGAAATACAAAAGGGGCTCTGCTAACCAGTCCCTCTACCCAGAATTTGTAGGAACTACAGGTTTTCTAGGAAATGGTAAAATCAATGAGTGAGAGGGAGCTCCTGGGGAAGAAGCAAATCAGGTCTGTCAGGAAGCTTCAAGATGTCATCAAGGCCTCTCATCAGGCCAAGAGGGAATCAGAGGTGACAGGGTTTGTCCAAGACCCCCTAAGAAATAACCAGCTATTCTCTGGTATTGTGTTGTGTTATGTTGTATTGCCCTACCTTCCAGTATTATTCTAGGAAGTCTCTACCACCTTGCATTTAGTTTATTTGCCTAATTAGGCCCAGGACCCTCTGGTTCCAGGGACATTGCATGTGACTCAAGCCTGGCCAGTCAACCTATTAATGCCCTAAACATGCTAATTAATTCATGGCCCATGATGTGGCCCAATGAATGTTTAATGAGAATGGCATCCAAGGTGAATGTAGGAGCTGTGAGGAGTAATAGTTTCTTTCCCGTCAGATTTGATGCTGGGAGGAAGTGAGAAGGAAATATTTGGAACTCATTTTACCACTAGGTGGAGCCTGAGAATAAAATATCAGGGAAGAAACCTTAGCCAAGAAAGAGACTGTGTTCTAGTGATATATACAAGTTTTTGAGTGTCTGGATCATATCATACCTGAAGATAGCATAGTTGTTGGGTTTCTCAGTTATATGAGGCAATAAAAATCCCTCCCATTCTTTGAAATCTTGCCATTTGCAACTACGTGGGTGGAACTAGAGAGTATTCTGCTAAGCAAAATTAGTCAAAGACAAAGACAAATATCATGACTTTACTCATATGAGGACATTAAGACACAGAACAGATGAACACAAGGTAAAGAAAGCAAAAATAATATAAAAACGAGGAGGGGGACAAAACATAAGCGACTTTTAAATATGGAGAACAAACAGAGGGTTACTTGAGGGCTTGTGGAAGGAGGGATTGGGTAAATGGGTAAGGAGCATTAAGGAATCTGAAATCATTGTGGCACTATATGCTAACTAACTTGGAAATAAATTTAAAAAATAAATAAATAAATAATTCCCTCCATTTTTGGTCAGTATGTGGTGATTTTCTTTCCATTTCAACACTGAGTTCTGAGATAAAGGTCTCAGTCGGGGGGATACAACATATTGGTTCACTCAACATCTGTTCCAATCTTTTTCTATTGGATGTCCCTTTACTTCAGGATTAGGGGAGAGCCTTAATTCCAAGATACTGGAATAGTCCTCATAGCTGGAACTCTATGTGCCTAAGGTTCTGCCCATCAGATGCATTCCAGTGAGATTTGATTTGCAAACAAGTTATTTGGGAAAAAAGATGCAGCATCCATTTTGCTTGTTTTGATATAGCAGATGTATGGCCTGCTTCTTTATTCCCATGTTGCTGCCACCGTGGTAGGATCTGGAGTTTGTGCTTAAGACAGAGACATGCTGATTTACCGCCTGCCTGACTGTGGCAAAAGTAGCAATCAATTCCTTTGAAGGGCCACTTTTCTACTGATACTCTAGGTCTTATTCCTATACAGTCTGCTCTGCTAGGCCTTCTAGTAATTTTGTAAGCACTTTATTTCTTGTACTAAACCCCTTTCTGCTCGAAATAGAATGGTTTCTGAGTTCTGCAATGGAACCCTTTCTGATAAGCCAGAAAGCCTGCCGCTGGACGTAGCATTTACTTTCCATGTGAGGCAGCAGTGTCCCAGCTCTCCCTGACTCACGACATTGTGGTACTGTCAGGTGTCAGGAGGCTGGTGACTGCCACCTGGACTCCCAGAAGTACTACTGGTGATATTCGGCTCCCAGCTTACCCAGGTTTGTGGTAGAAGTAAAAGAGAGGAGGTTTGGAGAGTGGCACAAGGGATGAAGAGAAAATGCAATGATGAGCATGGCACACTCTTCCAGAGAGGGCTTCCTTACAGTAGTTGAGCCTCTCCTTGCACATTCCACATGAGGTATCTTAAAGGCAGATTTATGCAGTGTCTTTGTGAAGCAGCGTATCCCCACTTCCAGGGAGTGAAATGGATTATTGGTTGCTTCTCAAAAGTCACATATTGGGATCACTGGTATAAAAATGGTATACTTACTGGGACGCCTGGGTGGCTTAGTTGGTTAAGCGTCCGACTTTCTCTTAGGTCATGATCTCGCGGTTCGTGGGTTCGAGCCCCGCGTCGGGCTCTGTGCTGACTGCCAGCTCGGAGCCTGGAGCCTGTTTCAGTCTGTGACTCCCTCTCTCTCTGACCCTCCCCTGCTCATGCTGTCTCTCTCTCTCCTAGAAATAAATAAAACATTTAAAAAAAATAAAAATGGTATACTTAGGATTTTTACACCAAGAGGTTGTGGCCACCTACCCCCAATACCATATAGATAAGAGCACAGCTCGAGATATTCTCCAGGTTTCTGAATATTAAGTCTTCTCAGATGTATGGATTGTTTCCAGAGATTAAGGATAATGTACTGAGTTCTGAGTTAGTAGTTGAGCTCCTGTATTTAGCACAGTATTTACATTTGAGTTCAAGCCTCAAATAAGTAAGATCCCCTAAACATAAACATTGTACAGATTCACAGACTCAACATCACATCTGACTGCCCACTAGTATCCCTTCTAGACTCTAGAGCAAAGGGCTCAGTGTGTGGCCTTTGTACTGACAGTATCAGCACCCACCAAGGCACTTGTTAACAATGCAAATTATTGGAGAGAAACCAAGATGGCAGAAGAGCATGGAAGTCTTTTTCTTGTCTCATGTACATGATATACAGCCAGATCAACACTAAACTACCCTGCATACCTAGAAAACTGCTTGGAAGATTAACACAACAATTTGCACAACCTGAACCACAGAACTCAGCAGGTACGCAGCACAGAGAGGTGAACGGGGGGAGAGAGGAGATGCAGAAGACAGAGAGCTGTTTTTGCTTGCGGAGAGAGGAAGGAGACAGGGGGAGAGTAGGGAAAAGGACTCCCCCCCAAAAACAGCTGGAGAGAAAGTGGGAAAAAAAGGTGGAAACAGCCATAGGGACTGAACTAAAGAGGGAGAAAGGAGAGGGTTTAAATTCCACTAAGATCCTATAAACAGGGGGGCACAGAGTCTGAAACCCCATAGCTCAAAATACCTGGTTGTAAGGACGAATTTCCAGGAGAAGAGTGGGTCCAGGAGGTCTTCGGTATCCAGGAGATTTTCCACAATTCTGAAAATGCTGCTGCTATGCGATTATGTGAAATTTTTCTGGTGTGGGCTGACACCCAGCCACAAGTCTCTGGACATAGACAGCAGCAAGGTATTCCTAGCATTCCTGGGTGTGGCTGATACCCAGCCATTGCTTCGTGAGACCCACTCCCACATGATCTGAGTGTGTGTGTGTGTGTGTGTGTGTGTGTGTGTGTGTATGTAAGCCTCAGTCCCTCAGAAGTGAGGGGTCAGGAAATACAGCCATATCTCAGATAAAACTCAGGAGGGGAAGCAACTTGAAGGCATGGTTATGGACAGTACAAAAGCAGGGAGTAGCCTGAAACTGAAGAAGGACGGGTGCACGATTCCTGGTCAGGGAACCTACAGAGTTCTGATACTCACCTGGATACCTGGGTGACATTTTCACTCTGCCCACACAGGTGCATACACACCTACAGGCGACACAGAAATCCACCCCAGTAAGCTAAGCAGCACCATGTAGTGGAAAACAGACTGTTACATTAAGCCCCGTCCAACTGGGCCAACTCACTCTTCAGGAACACCACAAATCTCTCCCCCTGGTTAGTTTAAGGATTATAAAGAGCTTCATAGTTTGACTTCTAGGGGAAAACAATGTAATAACAATTGTATCTCAGTCTGTTCACTGGCCCATCTATTCAATTTTCTTTTTCTTTTTTATTCTTTCTTTTTCATTTCTTGTCTTTTACTTGAATACAGAAATAATTTATTTTTATATTCAATTTTTATTAAAAATATTTTTCTTTATTTTTATCTTCTTTTTCTGGAAAATTGTTTTTTACTTTTTTGTAAGTTTTTCAAATTCTAATTTACTTCCAGCATTTAAAGTTATTCTACTTCAGTGTATTCATTTTCTCAAATGTTCAAACTTTTTTTGTTTCTGTGTTTTGTTTGTTTTGTTGTTGTTGTCTTTGTTTTGTTTCATTTTTTCCTTTTCTTTTCTTTTTCCCTTTTTTCCCTAGGGAAAAAAAAAACCACACCTAGCACCTACCATCACTTATTTGATTGTGTGTGTGTGTGTCTGTGTGTGTGTGTCTGTGTCTATTGTTTTTAATTCTTTAATTTTAAGTTTTTCCCTGTTTTCTCCAATCAATCGACTCCTTTCAATGACCAGCCCAAAACACACCTAGGATCTACCATCATTTATTTGATATTTTGTGTGTGTGTTGTTTTTGATTTTTTAATTTTCTCCTTTTTTCTCTAATCAATCAAGCTCCTTTCAATAACCAGACCAAAACAAACCTAGAATCTAGAACGTTACTTATTTGATTTTGTATGTCTGTGTGTTTTAATTTTTTAATGTTAAAATTTCCTTTTTTTCCACTAATCAATCAAACTCCTTTCAATAACCAGACCAAAGCACACCTTGGATATAGCATTATTCATTTGATTTTTCTTTGAGTGTGTTGTGTTCAATTTTTTTAAATTAAAAAAACTTTTTTTTACCTTATTAATTCTTTCTCATCCTTCAAAATGACAAAACGAAGGAATTCCTCCCAAAAGGAAGAACAAGAAGAAATGTCAGCCAGGGACTTAATGAACACAGATATAAGCAAGATGTCTGAATCAGAATATAGAATCACAATGAAAAGAATACTAGCAGGGTTGAAAATAGATTAGAATTCTTCTCTATGGAGATAAAAGAAGTAACAGGTTAGTCAGGATGAAATACAAAATGCTATAACTGAACTGCAATCTCAAATGATTGCCATGGTGGCAAGGATGGGTGAGGCAGAGCAGAGAATCAGCAATATACACGACAAACTTATGGAGAATAATGAGGCAGGAAAAAAGAGGGAGAGTAAAACAAAATATCATGATTTAAGAATAAGAGAAATCAGTGACTTGTTAAAAAGGAACAAGATCAGAATCATAGGGGTCCCAGAAGATGAAGAAAGAGAAATAAAGATAGAAAGTTATGTGAGCAAATCATAGTGGAAAACTTTCCTAACCTGGAGAAAGATAGACATTAAAATCCAGGAAGCACACAGGTACTGGCACAAGAACAGACACTCAGATTAATGGAACAGAATACAGAACCCCAAAATGGACCCACAAACCTATGGCCAACTCATCTTTGACACAGCAGGAGAATATTCAATGGAATAAAGGCAGTCTGTACAGCAACTGGTGCTGGGAAAACTGGACAGCAACATGCAGAAAAATGAACCTGGGCCACTTTTTTACATCTTATACAGAAATAAACTCAAAATGGATGAAAGACCTAAATGTAAGGCAGGAAGCCATCAAAGTCCTCGAGGAGAAAGCAGGGAAGAACCTCTTTGACTTTGGCCGCAGAAACTTCTTACTCAACACGTCTCTTGAGGCAAGGGAAACAAAGCAAAAATGAACTATTGGGACCTCATCAAAATAGAAAGCTTCTGCATGGTGAAGGAAATAACCAGCAAAACTAAAAGGCAACAGACGGAATGGGAGAAGATATTTGTAAACGACATATCATAAAGGACTGGTATCCAAAACCAATAAAGAAGTTCTTTGATAAAGAACTTATCAAACTCAACACCCATCCAAAAAATATTAATCCAATGAAGAAATGGGCTAAAGACATGAATAGACACTGCTCCAAAGAAGACGTCCAGGTGGCCAACAGACACTTGAAATGATGCTCAATATCACTCATCATCAGGTAAATACAAATCAAAACCACAGTGAGATACCACCTCACACCCATCAGAATGGCTAGCATTAACAACTCAGGCAACAACAGATCCTGGAGAGGATGTGGAGAAAGAGGATCTCTTTTGCACTGCTGGTGGGAATGCAAACTGATGTAGCACTCTGGAAAACAGAATGGAGATTCCTAAAAAAAAAAAAAAAAATTAAAAATAGAACCAGCCTGTGACCCAGCAATTGCACTACTAGATATTTATCCACGGGATACAGGTGTGCTGTTTCAAAGGGACACATGCACTCCAATGTTTATAGAAGCACTATCAACAATAACCAAAGTATGGAAAGAGCCCAAATGTCCAGCAATGGAAGAAAGGATAAAGAAGCAGTGGTGTACACACAGACACACACATATATATACATACACATATATATATACACATTATGTTCATATATATATATAATGGAGTAGTACTTAGCAATCAAAAAGAATGAAATCTTACAATTTGCAACTACATGGCTGGAACTAGAAGGTATCATGCTAAGCGAAATCAGTCAGAGTAAAACTAAAATCATATGACTTCCATCATGTAAGGATTTTAAGACACAAAACAGATGAACATAAGGGAAGGGAAGCAAAATTAATATAAAAACAGAGAGGGGGACAAAAACATAGGAGAGTGTTAAATATGGAAAGCAAACAGAGGATTATTGGAGGAGTTGTGGGAGGGGAGATGGGCTAAATGGGTAAGGGGCATTAAGGAATCTGCTCTTGAAATCATCATTGCACTATATGCTAACTAACTAGGATGTAAATAAAAAATTAATGTAAAAAATTGAAAAATATTAAAAAATATTTTTAAAAATCCAAATTATAAAGCTCTACCCAAGATCCACAAAACATAGCTTTCTCATAGGGTTATTATTGTGAATATATAGAAATCAAGTATGTAACGCATCTAGCCAAGAACCTACTGTCCCATGGCTGACACTCCTTCGGTTTGTATATGTCCTATACTGTCATCTCTGATGGCATTGACTCATTCTCCCTCAGCCTAACGGACCTATACTCATCTTTCACATTCTTTTTTTTTTTAATAGTTTATTGTCAAGTTGGTTTCCATATAACAACCAGTGCTCATCCCAACAAGTGCCCTCCTCCATGCCATCACCCCCCTTCCTCTCTCCCCGACCCCTATCAGCCCTCCGTTTGTTCTCAGCATTCAAGAGTCTTTCATGGTTTTCTTCCTCCCTCTCCCCAACTATTTTTCCCCCTTCTTCTCCCCCACAGTCCTCCGTTAAGTTCGTCCTAATCTTCCTAGACGTGCAAACATATGCTATCTGTCCTTCTCTGCCTGACTTATTTCGCTTAACATAACACCCTCAAGTTCCATCCATGTTGCTACACATGGCCAAATTTCATTCTTTCTCATTGCCATGGAATATTCCATTGTATAGATAAACCACATCTTCTTTTTTTTTTTTTACAAATAGTTTATTGTCAAATTAGTTTCCACATAACACCCAGTGCTCATCCCCACAAGTGCCCTCCTCCATGCCCCCCTCCTCCCCCCCACATCCACCAGTCCTCAGTTTTTGTCAGCATTCAAGAGTCTCTCATGGTTTGCCTCTCCCCTTTCCCCCACCATTTCCGCCCTTCTTCTCCCCCTTGGTCCTCTGTTAAGTTCCTCCTAATCCTCCTATACGTGCACACATATGATATTTGTCCTTCTGCCTGACTTATTTCGCTCAGCATAACACCCTCAAGGTCCATCCATGTTGCTACACATGGCCAGATTTCATTGTTTCTCATTGCCATGTAGTATTCCATGGTATAGATAAACCACATCTTCTTGATCCATTCATCTGTTGATGGACACTTAGGCTCTTTCCAGGTTTTAGCTATTGTGGAGAGTGCTGCTATGAACATTGGGGTACATGTGCTCCTATGCATCAACATTTCTGTATCCCTTGGGTAAATTCCTAGCAGTGCTATTGCTGGGTCATAGGGGAGTTCTATTGTTAGTTTCCTTAGGAACCTCCACACTGTTTTCCAGAGGGGCTGTACCAGATAAACCACATCTTCTTGATCCATTAATCCGTTGATGGACACGTAGGCTCTTTCCATGTTTTGGCTATTGTTGAGAGTGCTGCAATGAACATTGGGGTCCATGTGCTCCTATGCATCAGCACTCCTGTATCCCTTGGGTAAATTCCTAGCAGTGCTATTGCTAGGTCATAGGGGAGTTCTATTTTTCTTGCTTGACACATCCCCAAAGGCAAGGGAATCAAGAGCAAAAAGGAACTATTGAGACCTCATCAAGATTAAAAGCTTCTGCATGGCAAAGGAAACAATCCATGAAACTAATAGGCAACCAACGGAATGGGAAAAGATAGTTGCAAATGACATATCAGATAAAGGGTTAATATCCAGAATCTATAAGGAACTCACCAAATTCTACACCCGAAAATCAAACAACCCAGTGAAGAAACGGGCAGAAGATATGAACAGACACTTCTACAAAGAGGACATCCAGATGGCCAACAGACACATGAAACGATGCTCAGCATCCCTCCTCATCAGGGAAATACAAATCAAAACCACACTGAGATACCACCTCATGCCAGTCAGAGTGGCTAAAATGAGCAAATCACAGGACTCTAGACGCTGGCGAGGATGTGGAGAAACGGGCACCCTCCTACGCTGTTGGTGGGAATGTAAACTGGGGCAGCCCCTCTGGAAAACAGTGTGGAGATTCCTCAAAAAAAAATCTTTCACATTCTAATACTAGCATCCCTTTGCATATTTTTCTCTGACCTCTTTTCTTATCTTCTACCCTCCTGGTACTAACCCTGCCCTCTGTTGTGCTTCCACCTTGTCATTTGCAACATGTACCTCAGCATTCCTTTTCTGCATGTAACTGTTGTTATGGCCAGTCCAGCATTCATTCATTTTTTTAATTTATGGAATCCTCATTTTATTTTGGGAAATCTTGCCTATCTCTGTTTTAGTTCATGTAGGTTTTTTAAAAATCTTTATTTATATATTTTGAGAGAGAGAGCAGGGAGAGGCAGAGGGAGAGGGAAACAGATAATCCCAAGCAGTCTTCACACTGTCAGTGTAGAGCTCTATGTGGGGATCAAATTCACAAATGGTGATACCGTAACCTGAGCCAAAACCAAGAGTTGGACGCTTAATTGACAGAGCCACACAAGCACCCCATCAGCTCATGTAATTTTGACGGGATTGACTCTACTCACCCACCAACATTATATCACTCAGATCTGGCCAAACTTATTTCACTTCATAGCCACAGCAGTTGATTCACAGGTGGCCATATGACATAAATGAGTCCGAGGAGTGTTGGTCCATAAAGTTTGATTTGAAATATTGGGAAGTAATGGGCTCATTTTTGGCTAGGGGTGTAATAGGTATAAGTTGGTATAATAGAAGAAATCCTGCTTAACACAAAGCCAACTCACAGTCAAGCAAAGAACAGTAAGGGAGACAAATTTCTGAATTTTTTGAACACCTGAATCTGTCGTGCCTGCTGCAATCATACACTGTGTAATGGCAGCTTAGTGCATGAAACAAGACTTTTTGGGTTATTTCTGTTTATTTTTTTCCCACACAACTGTGACTTTTGTTTCTACCATTTACAAAAGAAAAAGTACTTGGCTTCTATGACCCCATTAAGGGAACTTATTCATTCTTGCCTTACAACTGCTGGATTCCTGCAAGGTGCTTGGTCCGTGATAGGCTCCCAAGAAGTGTTGAATAACCAGATGAACCCCTATAAGGAGTAAAGGACTCAATTCCATCCTCTGTGCACCTGCCCTTGAGTCCTTTCTTCATCCCCTCAGTATGCATTCATTGGACACTTCCCATGTGCCAAATATCTTTCCATTCTGCAGTTTGCCTTGCAGAGCCTTCCTTCCCCTGACCACCCAGGCCCTCATAATACCTATGAGGTCTCCTCATAGAACAGGCACAATTGTCTGTACCTTGATAGCCAGGCAAAGGTCTCTCCATGACTGCTTTGGTGAAAAACCTTTCAGCTCAGATGACTATGCCAAGCTGCTGTCTGCTGATCATGCCTCACATTGGGAGACACCTTCGTCAAACTCCTTTTGAAACTGGCTTCTATGTCCCCAGTATGAATTAATTCTTTCTTTAAATTACACTAACTAGCCCACCATCCAAAGGATATTTGTCAGTTAGGTGGCCAAGTGACTGATAGTTGACTTGCTAAGATTGCTTAGAGGAGAAAACTCCACAGAAAAAAAGCTCTTCTCTCCATTCATTTTTCTTTTTTAGAATTATGACTCTCTTCCACCCAGAAGACTTGGGCTCAAGCTTTCAGGAAGCTTCAGGATTATAGTTGGGGGCAAAATATTTACCTGGAAAGTATTGGTGACTCCCGGGGGGAGGACATGAACTAGACCTGTTCCTGCCTGGGGAAGGCTGCTTCCCACAGACTGGGTTAGAGAGTTTTCCCTGATGCTTTAATAGGGCAGTTAGAAGCTCTCCTAGGAATCATTTGCCCAATTGGCCTCACTGCCAGATCAGGCTCTGAAGACCTGAGCAATGCCCTACAATCCACTGTCACATGGGGGAAGAATGGAATGTAGGAGGAGATAAGGTGAGGCTGAGGGAAGGGAGACAGGGTAGGAAAAAAGACCTCGGTGAAACTCCAGACCCTTTACGTATAGGAGGATTAGGAGGAACTTAACAGAGGACCAAGCTAGAGAAGAAGAGGGGAAATAGTGGGGGAGAGGAAGAGAGACAAACCATGAAAGACTCTTGATTACTGAGAACAAACTGAGGAGTGATGGGTGTGGGGGGTAGGGGGGAGATGGGCATAAGGGGGGCACTTGTGGGGATGAGCACTGGGTGTTATATGGAAACCAACTTGACAATAAATTATTTGTAAAGAAAAAAAAAAGAAATTACAATTTTCTAAAAAAAATTAAAAAAAAAAAAAAAAAAAAAAAAACTCCAGACCCTTTAAAAATCATGGGTTAGGTTTTTGATCCTCAGTGCCATGGTCTGTCCTTAGAAACAGCTCTCAAGCCCACTGGAGCAAACAGTACTTGAAAACTCAGATCAGGAGGCCCTCCTCTCTCTACCCCCTGATAGACATAGTTCTACCCACAGCATCAAGCACAAGATCTTGTGTCTGGAAAGGCTTGGGGATGATTTGGCTTGACTCTCTCATTTGACCTGTGAGGACCCAGGCTCTGGGGGATTAAGAGATGTGCTGGAAAATACAAAAATATAAGACTTAAACTGGAACTAGAATCTCTCTCTGGACTTTTAGCCTTATTGCTTTCAGCTGTTACTTAGGATTGGCATTTACTGCCCTGGGACTCCTGTTGGTTTTCACCCCACACAGAACTCTAAGGTGCCCATTAATTGTACAAATCCTGGGTGCAGGCTCCAGAGTGCTGAACAGTAAGTTATCCTGTAGCTCCATCTGGTGGATCTTTGGACTATATTTTTATTAAATCTGTAGGAAAGACTGCAGTGGCAGGATCCTGCCTTTCCTTATGGACATAACCCCATTCCCTCCATGGCTGTGAGATGGTTGGCTCCAACTATCTTTCTCACAACCTTTGGTGAGCTTGTGTTCTCTCTTCCTCAGGCTGGATGTGATTATTATTCCAACCTCAGTTTTCTTTCCTGAAATCTTGGTGGTTTTTATGTTCCAGCACTGAACAGAGAGCTGTTGATGAGATGTTTGCCAGGTCTCCCCACTGCATGGAATCCTCCTGAAGGAGAGGTTTTGGCTCTTTGTTGTATCCTGACCACTACTTACACTAGTCACAGGGCCTAGAATAGTGTAGGGACCCTAATATTCCTTACAGAGAGAGAAGGAGGAAGGAAGGTAGACAAGAGCAGTCACCTTATATATCTATGTATACCTACCACTCTTGAAGTACAGTCTGACACAGAGTAGCACTAATCCTGGAATGGAAAAGTAGATAGAAGAAAGAATACTTCTTTCAAAGACCCTCCTCTTGTCAGACTCATACTTTTGATCCCAGCAGCATTGTCCCCTATACTGTCCCAGCTACTGTCCAGACCTAATGTGAGCAGGACAGTGGGAGCCCTTTTTACCCTTTGTTGTTCTCCTGTGGTAATGCTTTCAGACTCATTCAATTTTTCTCTATCATAATTCATTCACTCATTTTTCAAACATTTACCAAGCAACTTTAGTATTTATACCTTTGAATAGGAGATGTTGATGCCAAGATAAATAAAATACACTTGTCTACACTCAAGGAGCTGCAATCTCTGAAGAGAGGGAGCAAGACTAGAGGGAAGGAAATACTTTCAAACAAATATTTGCAGGCCAGGGGGATCATGGTGAGTTTTTTTTTTAATAGTTTATTGTCAAGTTGGTTTACATATAACACCCAGTGCTCATCCCAACAAGTGTCCTCCTCCATGCCCGTCACCCCGCTTCCCCTCTCCCACCCCCACCCTCAGCCCTCAGTTTGTTCTTAGCATTCAAGAGTCTCTCATGGTTTGCTTCCCTCCCTTTCCCCAACTATTTTTCCCCTTCTCCTGCTTCATCTTCCGTTAACTTCCTCTAATCCACAGATATGTGCAAACATTTGGTATTTGTCCTTCTCTGCCTGACTTACTTCACTCAGCATAACAGTCATTTCTAATGGGCTCTTAGGAACTCTCTCAATTGCAATCAGGGCAACTGTGGTTTCATACTAATGAACAGGACACCCAATCTTATGGCAACAGTCGAAAAACATCACTGGAAATCCACATACAATGGAATCCCAGTTTTCCCTAACAGTAATATAGTACAAATTCAGCCTCATCTTTGCTTCTACAAGCTACTTGATTTCAAAAACTCACCATGATTTCATGGTCAAATCAAATAGGTGGTAGAAACAAAGATGAGGCTGGATTTACACTATATTACTGGGATTCCATTGTATGTGGATTTCCAATGGCATTTTTCGACTGTTGCCATAAGATTGGGTGTCCTGTTCATTAGTATGAAACCACAGTTGCCCTGATTGCAATTGAGAGAGTTCCTAAAGCCCATGAGAAATGACTTATATTGTGGCTGCATCAAGATCCAATTAACTTGAACTGGACATCTTGGTAACTGTCTCTGCTGTTACAAGAAAAGTTTCAGTGGAGGCGAGGTGGAGGGGCAGGGATGATGTTAATTTGCCTTCAAAGCAAACACATCAGAGAGTGTTCTAACAGGGAAAGAAAGTGTAACTAATGAAATTAAATTCAGAGAAGAAAGATGAGCTCTGCTAATGATTAATGTTAAACTTAGTAGATCAGCAGGACATGCTGAGTTGAGAAGTTGCCCAGAGGGTTCCAGTCTGATGCCCATGTAAAGGAAGAACAATGAAAGAAACGATTTCAGCTCCCCTGCTTCCCCCCACAGCTTGTCTCTGGGGAAACACAATTATTAATTGTTCTGAAATGTCAGCTGCTTTGTTTCAAAGTAGTCATGTCCTCAGCTACTTTCTGATCCACACCCCCCCCCCCACCAAAACAATGACTTGAAATGTGAAAATCAGCCCTTGATTTGTTTGAAATCAGATTCAAGGTCTGCCACCCATCACTATATGCAGTAGTTTTTGACCAAGGGATAAGTTAGTCCAATTCAACACAAGTGGACAGAGATCCCGCTGCTCCCTGCATCTTCTCTCATGGAAGGCACAAACACAGAAGTGGGACCAGGCAGGATCTGCGAGGGGCATCTGGAGGAGAAGACAGAACTAGCAGAGGTTTCAGCTGAGGCAGTGCCTGTGGGCCGAGGAGGCAGGGATATCTTCCTGGTGTGACAGGATCTGAGCTCAGAGCATAGAGTAAGGGGTAGTTCTAGTCTCTTTCTTTTCCAGACACAAGAGGCAGGTAGGAAAAGACTTCTCCCTACTGGCTCCCACTTTGGGATGTATGGCTTCCTTCCTTCCCTGTCTTCCTTCTTTGTGTTTCATGGAGCCCTATATATGTGCCAGGTACTGGAATAGAGAGGAAGAAGAGCAGCTGAGGATGTTAGGCTCCCTCTGATACCTGGGAAGTAGACAGCTGGAAAGTAAAACACCAGGAGAAGTCAGAGAAGGCTGACATAATGGTGTGGCAGTTGGGAGGAAACACCTGTGTGACAGCCAAATGATCCCCCTATTTTGGACTCTGTTGTATTTAACTCTGCAGTCTTTAAAATAATGTAATCTCTAGGACTCTGAGGCCTTCCCAAATCCTATTGACCTGAAAGTTGGATAAGAACTGATCTCGTTTGTGTCTGAATGAATGAATGTTGTCTGTGCAAGCAGCAGACATCAGGGCCAGGCTGGTATACAGCATAATAAAAGCAAATGCATGCTTTGTGGTTACAGATGGGCATGCAAGCAGCCTGGCTTCCCTTTCTTATGGGACCTGCAAGGGTCTGAGGGTGAGGGTAGTGCATTCCTGAGGCCTGCCTCAGTGCTTGTTTGCCGAGTACCTCATGACCTTGCAGGCAGTATGTCTGATCAGCCATTTCTCCTGTGACTAAATATTTGGTCATGGAAGTAGGAGAGAATTCCATCAGTGGACAGCTCTATTTTTAAGGCTCAAGTTTTGTTTTCTTTTTCCCATGAGGCAGCCCCTCTAGCAGGCTTGAGAATCTCTCACTGACAACCACCTTTGCATAATGTTAAGCAGATGTCTGATACTTGCTGGAAGGCAAGGAAATGCAATGAAAAACGATGGGATTGAGGAGCCATGTTTCTTGGGATGAAGATAGTTTCTGTACTATTAGGGATCTATTTGCTAACCCAAAGTAATACCTGCTTGCATGCTCCTTATGGTGTGTGTGTGTGTGTGTGTGTGTGTGTGTGTGTGTGTGAGTGTGTGTGCACATGTGTGCATGTGTGTGTGCATATGCATGTGTCATACATCTAAAAATATTATTCTGGTCTCCCATTACCAGCCCAAAGCACTCCTTTCTCCAACCAGCTAACCAGATAACCACGTGATTCACTCAACTCCCTTAATGGGAGGGACAGCCTACTTGCTTCTAGGCCTCCTCTTCTTTTTACTGGATTCCTTCAAAACTTAATGGAATGAGTCCTTCTTGCAGCCCAGTCCTAGCTCTCCTATTAGATGACACTGTGGTCTTTGGCAGGAGGCTTCATTAGCCCTGGGCTGTTTCTTCATCTGTGTAAAGGGGGCAATACTCCCCTTTACAGGGATGTAATGGGAGATGCTGTGCACCCTGAGCTGCTCAGCAAGAGAATTCACTGCTCTTGTTTTACTATCGTAAGTTTTTTGTAAGTTTATTGTAAAGTTTTATTTACTACTTTTAAGACTATTTTGAAGCATTATGACTCTTCTATTATAAATCTGTCATTTATGGCTTCTGGGAGAAGAAAACTGGCACATTTTGACACCTTTCACAACAACACAACTTGTGCCCCTTTAGGACAGGGACAGAGGAACACATCTGGAAGTCAACCCAGCAGACCTTAATTCATCATCTGAATGCCTTCTGGAAGCATTTCCTTTCAATTGTGTGCCTTGAGGAGGACTCCCAGTTATAGGCTCCCACACTTTTTTTTAAATTTTTTATTTGTTTTTGAGAGACAGAGAGAGACGGTGTGAGCAGGGGAGGGTCAGAGAGAGAGGGAGATACAGAATCCGAAACAGGCTCCAGGCTCTGAGCTAGCTGTCAGCACAGAGCCTACGTGGGGCTTGAACCCACGAACTGTGAGATCATGACCTGAGTGGAAGTCGGACACTTAATCCACTGAGTCACCCAGGCACCCCTATAGGCTCCCACACTGTAAGTGTACAGCCTAAAATGAAAGCTGTATTACCCGCCTACTCTTTGACAAAGAAGTTGTTTCACAGGTGAGCACTTGAGGCATCTGGGCCAATCAGAGAACTTCTCTGGGATATTTTGGATGGAGTTGTTGGTAAACAACATGATACCTAACTGCCAATCAATATGATTATGTTCAGGCAAGAGCCAGCTTGGGAGAACAGGGCTATCCTACAGACAAGCAGAGAGGAGAAACAAGGAATGTGCCTCCATCATGTCTAGGTCTCCAAGGCCTTCTCCACTGCCGTTTGCTTATATGGACCTGTCCATGTCTGTTTTGAACCATACACACCAGAAGGAGTTAGGGCCCAGACTCTACAGGAAACAAACAAGTAGGGCATAGTTGAAAAATCTACAAGATTTGGTAACATGCTTTGTAATTGATCCCAAAAGAAATTGAACTTAAACAAATAACAATAACAAGAAGAAGGGGAGAGAGAGAGAGAGAGAGAGAGAGAGAGAGAGAGGAAGGAAGGAAGGAAGGAAGGAAGGAAGGAAGGAAGGAAGGAAGGAAGGAAGGAAGGAAGGAAGAAAGGAAGGAAGGAGGAAGGAAAGAAGGAAGAAAAAGAAAAGGAAAAGAAAAAAATATGTCCTTTGCTATTGTTCTGGTTGAAATGGAAGACCAGGAAAGCAAACCTGACAGAGAGGCCCCCACATCCATGGGTAGACCCTCTGAGGTGTTTAGAATACTGACCTATGTTTGTCCTCTGTGGGTTCCTTGGTAAGCCAGAAAAGGAAATGACAAAGCACATTCATGTTAACTTGGAAAACGTCATTTATCCTCCAAAGCCAAGACAACAAGCAGGAGAGAATCAGAATTTTCTAGCCCACCTCCAAGGAGAGCATTTTGACCCAGATTTCTATGGGTCCCAGGAAGTTCCTCTACACAAAGTTCAGCAAGAAGAAAAGCTTTTGGTGTATTTTTATTCTGGATTCAAGAATTCTTTCTGACACTGGGTTAAATTTCACCTCTGTTTTTCTATTGCCTCAAACTTCCTGGATCTAAATACAACACCTCACCTTCAAGGGTCCCAAAAATTTAACTTTGACATCCAGGAAGTAATATGGCCTTTTGAGGGCTGAAAACAAAAGCAAAAATGAACATTAGACCCTAAGAATCAGCAAAATATAGGCAAAGCAGACATACCTTAAACTCATTATGTTATGTAGGTATAGTAAAAAGTAGTGACCCCTTTCTGAATTCAGTCTCACAGCATCAAAAGAAGGAGACAGAGAATTTCATGAATGAATGCGGCATTTGACTCTAGTCCTACTCATACCATACTGCTCCCTATGGTCTCAGCTCAGTAACTACACTCAGTTACATTGCCTTTTGCCTCCACAGACATTTGAACATGAGAGTGTTGAATTCTGGGGCACTGAAAGGAATTTTAAAATATCAAAATGTACTATTTAGTATTCAATTCAGTGCTTAAACAAATAATGTAATATTTAGGCGTGGATGTGGGGTGGGAGACAATTCTACCACATTAGCCTTTATACTACTAATTCATCGGAGCCACTCCCATTTTACAGGTAAGGAAAACTGAGGCTCCAAGTTGTTGAAAACGTCAGGCTGGAAATGCCCATCTGATTTCTATTTTAGTGTTCTTCTATTAGTGGAAGATTTCCTTAGAGAAGCATTGAGATCCATTTGCACAAAATGGCTTTTAAAAAAGGTCACTAGAATACAATGTGAACTCCAGGGAATTAAAAAAAAATTGATTCAGTAGCATATACGTGTCAAGGTGAGGAAGAGGCAAACTGCTGATTGTATTTTAAACTGAAATTATACAACTTCTGAAAATAAATTTTGTTGCTTTAATGGGGCTTAGCTATGAATTGATCTGATTCGATTCTCCCTTTGGCTGGCTGTGAGCTTTAGCCTGCTAGGTGCATTGCCACACCACCCACAGGACCCCCATACCTCCCTCTGGCCTACTGCTTGGTGGATTACTGGATATTTTGGATCTAGAACCTGGATCAAGTAAAATTTGCCATAGAGAGGTGGGAAGAATTGACCTCCAGGAAAGTGAAGATGCCCCATTGTGGGTTTGCTGCAAGAGGTGCAGACAGGCAGCAGCTGTCTAGCTGTCAGGTTTGCAGGCACCACCGTCACCTCGGGAAAAACATCCAAGTCCCTACTGGAACTTCTCCACACTGAGCTTTAGTTGGCAATAGATTCTTTCTGGGACTTGGAGCAGGAGTTAGAGACTTAGAGAGGAAGGGGTGATCTGGGAATACAGAGACAAATACGGCTAATTTCATAATTTGATTGAGAGCTCTCGGAGCAGAGGGGGCTGAGACAAGGCAGAAGTATGGCAACTGTTCACCAACTGTGATGTCCACAAGAAGGATCTGGCAGGAGAGAAGAGGTAAGGAGTTAATCAGAGTGGCCAAGCCTCCAGAGATGACAAAGAAGTCTCCAAGAGGAACAACACTGAAGGTTCAGGCTTGTGGTTTTCATAGCAGTCCTGCTGAGTATACTGGGTATCTGATGCCCAGTAGGAGAAGAAGAATTTCCAGGTTCCTACTACCCCATGAGTCTGGAGGGCCAAGCCTCTCTTATGGGGTGGGAACTGTCCTTGAAACCTTGGAGGCATGACTCAGATATGCCTCCAGTCCAAGAGGATTCTGAAAGATACAAGCCAAAATCCAGAGAAAAATTCTATTAGGAGCCAATGGATGGCTTACCTGGTTTTAAAGTCTCATTGATGTGCTTAATAAAGCCTCCTTTTTGGTACTGACTTAGGGAGCACTGAAGTGTGTGCCAGGTATACACTAAGTCTGTCTTGTCTTACAAGGAGAGCACTAGAGGCACAGTTAGGCACCGGACAGAGAACCTGTGCTTAGGGTACCCCTGATAGCTACTGCTGGAACTGAGGAGGATGCAATCCAATCCAACAATGTGGCAAACAGCTCTGCTTCTAAATCAGTCATATCCCAAATTAGTTTTTCCAGCAGAACACACAGAGGCCATTTCTAAATAAGTACTCAATTTATACAATAGGCCCTATTACTGTTTTCTAAAATAAAGTCAGATTGGGAAGGCTGATGGAGCTCCTATATATTTAGCATCTGGCTTTGCATTCAGTAAGCATGGACTTTCTGTGTCTGCTTGCTCTGTATCTAGTGGTTCTTGATAGAATATTCACCTAATCAAAGGGAAGATAAACCACAAAGGGTAGAATTCAGAGGGCAAGTCTTCAATAGGGTGGAAGAGTCAGAAGGTGGAGTGAAGGTGCTTTATGAGCAGAGGCTGAAAGCACAGAGAGAATGCTGTCTTTGACTATACAGAAAGAAAGACTGCAGTGACTCTCAGAACCTTGGAGGCTTTCTGAGTCAAATGCTTAGACTTCAGGGAGACCCATCTTTTGGATGGGAAGACAATTGAAATAGGGGTGGATGGAGAGTCAGTGGGATAATGATGTTAGACTGTTACAGTTTGGGCCCTTCAACCTAGCAATGGTAGAAAAAAGGCTGGATCCAAAATGTAAAGGCACAGGCAAAGCTTTATTGGGACAAGAGCTGTAGCTGAAAGGACACACAGTCATGACAAAGGTGTCAGACTCCCTCTCTGAACAATAGCCAAGGAAAGGAAAGGAGGCAGGAAAGCAGTGACATCTAAACATGTAGAGGTGGGGAACACAGGGAATTGGACATGCAGGGACAGTTGACAGAACATGCTTCTTCACACATCATATGTTTCATTTGCATTTTAAATGTTCTCTCCTGGGTGTGAGTTTCAATATTATAATAAGGGAAGAAGTCAAATTTGGTGGCCATTGTGTCTTGGGCTAGTTTGAACTGGTGTAGTATTGCTCCTTGGCTAATGATTTGCTCTCCTAGAATAGTGGTGACAGACAATAAGAAGTGACATGGGTGCACAGGGCCTTGTACCCAAGGCCTCTGACTATCTCAAGATCATAGGAACAGAGACAAAGTGGCCATCTGTACTGTTTTTTGTCAGAGAAGACTTGGGAAAGATTTGAGTTAATACATTTCTTAAACATTTAAAAATATTTTTTTGAGAGACAGGACACAAGCGGGGAGACACACACACACACACACACACACACACACACACACACACGGAATGTGAGGCAGGCTCCAGGCTCTCACTGGTCAGCAAAGAACCCATCACGGAGCTTGAATTCATAACCCGTGAAATCGTGACCTAAATCGAAGTCAGATGCTCTGAGCCACCCAGGTGCTCTTGAGTTAATATATTTTAAACAATGAGTTTTATTTTCCTTTGTTTCTTCCAAACTTTTATTTAAATTCTAGTTAGTTAACATATAGTGCAATATTGGTTTCCAAAATGGAATTTAGTGATTCATCACTTATATGTAACACCCAGTACTCATCACAAGTGCCCTCCTAAATCCCCATTAGCCTATCCCCAATTCACTTCCCTCCATCAATCCTCAGTTTGTTCTCTATAGTTCAGAGTCTCTTATGGTTTGTTTCCCTTTCTCTTTTTTCCCCTTTCCTTTTCCTGTTTTGTTTCCTAATTTTCTTTTTTTTTTCATTTTTTTAAATGTTTTATTTATTTCTAGGAGAGAGAGAGACAGTGTGAGCAGGGGAGGGTCAGAGAGAGAGGGAGTCACAGACTGAAACAGGCTCCAGGCTCTGAGCTGGCAGTCAGCACAGAGCCCGACGCAGGGCTCGAACCCACGAACCGCGAGATCATGACCTAAGCGAAAGTCAGACGCTTAACCAACTAAGCCACCCAGGCGCCCCATGTATCCTAATTTTCACATGAGTGAAATCGTTTGGTATTTGTCTTTCTCTGACTGACTTAGCATAGTACAGTCTAGTTCCAGTCACATCTTTGCAAATGGCAAGATTTTATTATTTTTTTTTTAAATTTATTTCTAGGAGAGAGAGAGAGAGAGAGAGAGAGCATGAGCAGGGGAGGGCCAGAGAAAGAGGGAGACACAGACTGAAACAGGCTCCAGGCTCTGAGGTGGCAGTCAGCACAGAGCCCGACGCGGGGCTCGAACCCATGAACCGCGAGATCATGACCCAAGCGAAAGTCGGACGCTTAACCGACTAAGCCACCCAGGCGCCCCATATTATTTTTGATGACTGAGTAATATTCCATTATACATTATATAATATATATATGCCACATCTTTATCCATTCATCAGTTGGTGGACATTTAAGCCCTCTCCATAGTTTGGCTATTGTTGATAGTGCTGCTATGAACATAAGGATCCATGCACCTATCTGTATTTTTCAAAGATTGTTCCAGGATGTCTGTGTAGAGACTTAGCCTCCAGGAGATGATCACACTGGAAAGTTCTGCTGCGCTCTGCTTAACTTTTGTAAGCATTGTCTCAGAGCAGAGCATAAGGTTCCACAATCCCTGTCACAACTTGAATTTCAGTTCAGTGGCTGTGGTTGCTTGCCTCCACTGAGGGAGCCCAATGCAGAATGCCCTGTTGCGTGGCTTTGTTGCTAAGCCCCCTCTTTCCTCGAACAAGACTTCAGAACAAACCTAGAGAGTTTGCAACTAAGAATACACAGCCTGATATTTGTAAGCAAAAAAGGAAAAAAAAAGTGACAGGTATTAAATAGTGGCTATTTGAGGAAATGATAATAAATATATTTGGCAGTGTAAGACTGATTGGTGACTGCTTGAGTTTCAATAGCTGAGACTCTGTCAGCCTTTCCATTATGAAACCAATTTTTCAGAGTTTATAACTTGGATGTAAAAATGTGCTCCAGGCAGAAATCTGGCATATGAGGTCTCTGTCCACAAAGAGGGACTTGAGCAGATTTGTTCAGTTTTAATTTGGGAGCTGTAGAGGGAAACTGTCCTGTGAGTGTGGATGGCACTGATGCGAGGACAGATTGCCCATTTTTGACTGCAAGAAACCAAACACAGGGCAGGGAAGGGTGGGGAAGGTGAGGGGAAACTTTACCCAGAAAGCATCTGTCTGATGCTGTCTACCTGGCATCCTTGAAAGGTGAGTTGAATCCTGAGGGCAAAGAATATTTGCCCAATGGTTGTTGAAGAGTAAGGGGCAGGGTGTCTTCCCCACTGGAAGGAGTTCAAAAGTGATTTGAGCCTAGGACCTGTGCCCAACTTCCTCACTGGAGTAAATTCTTCAAGGTTCATTTTTAAGGGCTGTCCTTTGGATGTTATGAGCCAAACTCATTCTTCTAAGTCATTTGAGCCCCCAAAGAATCACTTTATTATGGGTGCATAATAAACAGGCACCCAAATGGGGAACCCTAGTTCTCCTTCATCAGATGTCTCCACTTTATTTTCCAAAGACCTTGATAACAGGGTTAGCTAGATTCCTGTCCAAATGCAATTTTCAAGGTCTAGAAAATAATCAAATGGAATGAAATCCCATTCTCTTTAATAAGACCATCAGTTTTGCTAATAGGCCAGTGGTGTCTTTCTGATAGAAGTGTTGATTCAACAGTGAATGTGAATGCCATTCTCATTGATTGTTTATAATTAAAGGGTGGAGAGATAAATGGCAGTGAGCTGAGGCAGCATCAATGCTTTCAGGAAAGTCTCAGTTCCAGGAGACATATCCAAAATCTTAGTTTGGTTGGGGACATCCAGAGATGGAGCAACCCAATTATCAATTTGGTAGCTTAAAAACATTTTGTCTTATTGTTTTCCTGTGAGAAATTTGGAAAATATAAGGAAAAACATAAGAAAATAAAAAGTGCTCAGAGCATATCATCTGTTCATCATTATATCTAGCAAGTATTCCCATTTTTAAAGTTTCCACCCAGTCATTTCTCAATGATACATATCCAAATGTTATACAAAATTGGGATTATATTGTGTATTACTATATTCTGCTTTGTTTGTTTAGCATTACATTGTGTTTTCCTATCTCATTAGATATCCTTATAAAAATATTATTTAAAAATTAAGTCTATAATACTTAATTGAATGGATTTAAATATTAAATTGCTAGACATTTTCTTATATTTTGCTGTTTTAAAAATACACTGATGAATATCTTCACACAAATATATTTTCTTATATTTTGTTGTTTTAAAAATACACTGATGAAATTTTTACTAAAGGCTTTGCCACACTCATTACATTTGTAAGGTTTCTCTTCAGTATGGATTCCCTGATGACTTGCAAGATTTGGATTTTGACTGAAGAGCTTCCCACATATGTCACATTTATATGGTGTCTCTCCTGTATGAATTCTCTGATGTCTAGTGAGGTGTGAGCCCTGATTAAAGGTTTTGCCGCAGTCATGACATTTGTAAGGCTTTTCCCCATGTGATTTTTCATCTGTGTCAGTGTTGAAGGGTGAATAAAATCATTCCCATGTTCATTAGAGATATTGGTTTGGACACTAGGAGAAATTTCTTGAAGTGGTGAAACTGAGGAACCAGTGTTAAGCGTCTGACTTCGGCTCAGGTCATGATCTCACGGTTCGTGGGTTCGAGTCCCGCGTCCGGCTCTGTGCTGACAACTCAGAGCCTGGAACCTGCTTCAGATTCTGTGTCTCCCTCTCTCTCTGACCCTCCCCTGTTCACGCGGTCTCTCTCTCTCTCAGAAATAAATAAAACATTAAAAATTTTAAATAATAAAAAATACACTGATGAATATCTTCACACAAAGATATTTTTATCCTTCTGATTATTTCCTAAAAACAGGCTACTCGCAACTTCTATACGTAACTGTAGGCATTGGCACCATATACAGCACCAAATACTTATGTTCCTTCCTGTAGAAAGTCGGTCAAAGAAGGGATCAAGTTCTTGGATAGGTTAATGTAGTTAGCGACACTTTTTGCCTTTCTATTATGGAATTGAGAATACCAAAAAAGTATTTTTAGTTCACTTTATTGAGTACTTACTATGTACCAGGTACTAAACTAAGCACTTTTTCTAATGTTCTAATTTTCACAACCTCATGAAGAAAGCACCATTTTTTCTAGGTTAGTTGGTAATATTTGTTCACTATTCTTCATTTTCTCCCTTCCCCTGCCGTAGTTTATTGAATACAAAGCATACACTCCCACCTCACTGACTGTGGCCTTGGCTATGACTTGCTTGGCTAACACTATATGGACAGATATACACCAGAGGCTTTAAACATGTTGTGGGTCTTTTTCTCTCTTCTCCCACAAATTATTATCTTTGAATTTATTTGGAATTTGATAGGGGAAAAAACCTCCATTATTGCTTTATGATTAAAAGTCACTGTCCTTAGTTGTCATTTGATATGTTACTGGTCCCATCTCTAGTTTCACCTATCCAAGAAAATTCATGGTATTTGTATTTGCTTCTCTTAGGACTGGATGACCATCCATCATCCACAGGTCATCCATCTCTTTAAGGTGGTGTTACATAGATAAACAGATTTTATTGACAGATATGGGAGCATTAGCAATAATAATGGTTATCTCTGGGAGGCTTAGAAAGACAGGGTGTCCTTTACTCCAGATAAATCCTCACCAAGGATTTAAAAATTCTTTAAGTATGTAAGTGTGCAAATTGAGTGGGTCATGGTAAGTTGTGGTGAAGGAGACCTGATTTTTCTCTTGAGTAAGTTGCAATTTATTTGAAAGACACCACAAGAGTTTGCTAGCAAATTTTTTTGATATGCTCTTTGAAGAATCATCTGTTTTGTCTGGTTCTATCCATTGTTTGTTTGCTTGCTTACTTGTTTTTGTTTTTGTTTTTCATTTTTTTCTGTTTTGTCATTTCTTGGTGGAGTTTCTGCTCATTTTCTTCCACTTCCGCACTAAGCCATGAAAACCCATTAGTCCTCAAATAAGGAGACATAAGGCATAACCAAGCTCAAATCTCTCACTGAAACTAAGCCTGCTAATACTAGTCAAGCCATAACTGAACCACAAATTCATGAGTGAGGCATAAATGATTGTTGTTGTAAGCCACTGAGATTTGGGAGATGTTTGTTACACAGCACTATTACAACAAAACCTAATTAGAGCAGTTTTGTTTGTCAATAAGGAAAATGAGCCTCAGAAGATGAATTATGTCAAAGTCACACAGGAATAAATGGAAGAGCTTGATTCAAACTCAAGTCTGCCTTAATTCTAGAAGCAATATTTCACAATGGTTAGTGCACATGAGCATGTTATTGTCATTTTTGTATGTTGTCTGGAGTTCCAGGTAGTTGTGAAACTAAGATCCTGTTCCATTGTAGACAGATATCTCCTATCACAGACAAGGTGGGAGGCTTAGAGCAGAGACTGAGCAAAGCTGCACCAAAACAGCACGTTTGAAATGACTGGCCCATTATAATAATTTACTACAGTGACCAATTCATTTAGAATTTGCAAAAACTAATACCAAGTTTGATGCTTTGTGCAAAAAAATCATATTTATGAGCATGAGATAAGGAATTACACTGCTTGTTTTTGCATTCCAGCTCTATCACTTACTTGTTTTTTTGACTTTAGGTAATTTAGGAAACATCCCTTTGTCTCAATTCCTTCATATGTAAAATGAGATACCAAGACTATCTTTCTCATACAAATGATGTGAAGATTGAATGAAATAATGTTTCTGAATACATTGAAAGGTGCTTGGCATACATTAGGTACTCAATAAATATTAACTATTTGTTAACTTTATTATCCATCTTGGCTTATTTTTTTCTGCTAGTTGAACCAATTAACTATTTCATGGTTAAAGTATGATAGTTTCTGAATATAAATAAGCCATATTTCTTTAAAGTATCATTTCTTGGAGCATCTGGGTGACTCAGTTGGTTAAGAGTCCAACTTTAGCTCAGGTCATGACCTGGCAGTTCATGAATTCTAGCCCTGTGTTGGGTTCTGTGCTGACAGTTCAGAGCCTGGAGCCTGCTTCAGATTCTATGACTCCCTCTCTTTCTGACCCTCCCCTACTCGCACTCTGTTTCTCTCAAAAATAAATAAACATTTAAAAAATAATTTAAAGTGGCATTCTTCTGGTTATTAGTAAGATTGGACATTGGATATTGGTGATTAGTACAGCTGGGGATTCTGCCAATAAGATGTTTAAAATCATAGTTCAATCTTATCTTAAATTTTTCCTTTATCAAAAAATCTCTTATTTCAATCAGTTGCACACAGAATAATATTGATTCACGTAAGGATTTTCATCTACCCTTTTCTTCTTGAACTCCACTGTGAAAACATCCTATTCACATATCTTGCAAAATTTTTGTATTGAAAGTGTCAGGGCCTTAAAACTGAGTAAACAAAACAATGAACAAGAAAGGAAGAAATGCATTTGGGTCTGGAGATTCTAAGTGATACAGATTTATGGCTGTAACCACATTGCCAGAACCATCGAAGAGTTATCAGGATTGTCAACAAAAGTTTAGCTCAGAGTCTTTGGAAATCTGGGGTCCAGCTGAGGTTTGGAATGCTCTGTTGGGTAAAGAGTTGGGGAAACTGGCTAGTTTTGCTGATTGGGTCAGAGGTTTGGCCCTGCTGTGAGTGTTTTTTGAGTTATTCTGAATGAATAATGCCATTTTCTGCTGACATGAGCTTGGCTTGGTGCCTTGCTCCCTGCTTCCTGCATGTTCCATCAACTGCTGAGTGCTGAAGCATGGTGCCCTCCTTAAAATAAACCTGGGTGAGTTTCTGGTGACACATGAAGTAAAAGCAGTGGAGGAGAGATGCAATAGGTAAGGGCCCTAGAAGTCAAGAAGGGGGTTAGTGCCCACTACCTTCTTATAAAGGGGAAAAGAAAATCTCCCAGCTGGTTGCCATTCCCTTGAAGTCTGAGGCTCTGTAGTTGTCATCTGTGTGTCTCTTTCCCCTGCCTGTGCCTACCACAGTGCCTGTTTATCATACACTAGGTCCTCAATCAATGTTTGCTGTTATCTCTTTCCAGGACAGATTAGTGTGTTGCATTCAGTGCTGCTTAGAAAGAATCAAATAATTACAGAATCTTTGAACAGAAAGTGACCTCAGGTGGTAGCTGTTGCAGGCCTTTGCACATTCTTCACGTGAAAGAGCTCACTATATGCTGATGCAGTTAATTTCATTGATGGACAGCTCTGCATATTTAAAATGTTTTTTTTTTAATTATACTGAGTAGGAATTTGCCTACTGTTTAACAAAGTGAAGGGAAGAAGGTGTCTGTGGCTGTATAGATGGACATGTCCCTTACTCCCTTCTGCATTCATTCTCATTACAGATGAGTCCTTAGCACAATAAAATGTACTGAGATAGAACTTAGGATTGATGAAAAGATGCTGCTTTCAGCTTTGCTAGGAGGAAGAAGTTTGGTCTCCAATTATTTCACCTTGAGGTCAAGGGTATTTCAAGCTTGCATAATTATAAAAATGACCCAATGTAGTAACATCATCAAATGCAAAGTTTTGAATAAATATTTAAAATCCTACTATTGTTAATCATTTATTATGATCACCCTCTTGGTAGTCATGGAACAAGATGATGAGCTTTTCTTAATTAAGTATTTCATATAAATATCTTTCCATTTATCTTAATGTTGGCTGATATGTGAACTGAATGGCAAATGAGGTAATTGATGTGTATCTATAGGATGTCAGAGGGCAGGAGCAAAGAAGAATTTCCCCTATTGGCTTTAGAGGCCTCAACTCTGAGCAGTGCCTCCCCATCCTGACCCTGTATACTCAGAATGGCATTTAACTTGGCTTATACCAGGTTTTCAGAGCCTCTTATTCAAGAAGTTTGGTGGGAGCTGGGGGAAGAATTCATTAACTGGTGAAATGAAAAGTGACAAACATTCAAACACAATCTGAACTTTAACTTTTAGGCTTGTGAGTTAATCTATATCAGTTTCCAGAAAAGGTCATTGGCCAGGACAGGTGCTCCAATGAAAATAAATGCATTTTGGAGATGACAGTAACATAGCAAGGCTGGGACTCTCAAGGGTCCCCTCCCCACACTTTTAATCATCAAACATATTAAGTCTTAGAAATTGGATCACCAGGTTCACTACAGCTTTATATAAAATGTGTATCTCAGGTCAGGCTGATCTAATTTAAATATCTTGGTGTTTGGCATTCTCCACTTGACATTGTTAAGACAAATGTAATGGAACCAAGATTAAAATACCAAAATGACAGGGGATGATTGCTCCTTGAATATATTAAAAATCACATGTGTTCTGGGGTTACACATTTAATTTGAAACATCTGTATTCCCTGTTCATAACATCTCTGCAGCTCACTGCTCTGCTATATTTATATTAAATAAATAAATTTAAAAGAGTCAAAGTGCTCCTTTGCCTTCCACAGAATATCAGTGTTCTTTTGTTTTGTTTGCTTTTATTTTTGTTTTAAGACACTACCCCCACCAGAAAAGAAATTTGTATAGGATGTGGAGAAATTTGTTTTTCTCAGGTAGGTTCCTAATCCCACCTAAGATGGCAGCATCATGTTCCATAAGATCCCAGCTCTGTAGAAGACAGTGGATGAGGAAGGTCTCTTCCTATACACAAGGGCTCAAGGAGACAGAACAGAGTTTGACATTTCCCTTGGGATTCTACCAGTTTCAAAGAGGGCCACCCAAGGGACCATATGACGTGTGCTGCATCTAGGGAATGCTGCCCATCTTCTATCTAACATATGTGGGACTAACGCTTCCCAACAGGGTATTTATACAGCCAGGGCTGACCACCAAGTTGCCTACCATTAAGAGAGTAACCTCATTCATTCCCAGAGAAGCAAAAGCCAGATAGTAGTTTCCTATTTTATTCCTCTTCTCATCTTTTGTCCCTATATCACAATAAGCTATATCTCCCCTAAGCTCCTATACTGATCATACCCCTCCTATGTCTCAGATCCTTCAGAAGCTCCACTTTGTGCCTGCGATGAACTGGAACATCCTCCCTGCTAAGACTGGCCCTCTTCTCTCATACCACACTCTCCATTGCATGGTTCTCTCTATGAATGTGGGCCTGCCCTCACTTCAGCATGCCACACACTTCCCAGCCTCAGAGAGCTCCACATGTGCCATTCTTTTCATCTGGAAACTGCTTTCTCACTCTCAGCTTCACTAGTTTCAGTTCACCCTTCAGGCCTCTGCTTATGTGAGTTTTGTAGTCAGCAAACACTTCCATATCATTCTATGTCAGGCCCCCTTCTAAGCACTTCACCACTATTAAGTCATTAATGTTCCTAACAAGCTAGGAAGTGGGAACTATTATTATCACAGCCCCTGTTTTACAGATAGGGGAAGTCATCCAGGATCATGCAGGGAATAAGCAGCCAGCCAGCATTCCAGCTCAGGCAGTCCCTTTGCTGTGCTGCCTCTCTTGCCAATTTCATGGAAATTGGAATTGATGACCTTTACACACCTTCACACCCTCCACTGGCCCAGGGCCCCCATTGCACCTCCCACAGACCCTGGTCTTTTTACCTCATAACACTTATCACAGTTGGTAATTTTACAGTCATCATTTTGATTATTATTTCAAGTGTGTCTCTTTTGCTAAGTAGTCTGGTTCCTGTGGAGAAGCCTCATCTGTTTTGCTCCCTGCTATGTGTCACTGTTCTCTGTCAGAGTCTCTGGTCTGTAGTTAGTGACTGAGCTCAGTGTTTGTTCTTCCATTGGGTGAGTACTTCAGCCATCTTGCTAGTTGTGGGCACGGTGAGACAGCAATACTTCCAAATGCCTTGTCTGCACTTTTAATGGTTTCTTTGCCAGAGTTCTGTGTACCATAGCCCTTTTGATCTGAACTGAGGAGCTGGGAGAGACAGAGGAGACAAGACACTTGGCCTTCATGTTCTCATGGTCTGAGGCTAGAGGTGAGCTAATGTAGCACAGTGTCAGAGACAGCAGCAGTCACCCCTGAGGGGCCCTCCATTTGCTCATCTAATTGCTGAGTCTTCCCTTTGAGCATAACAGAAATTGGTGGAGCAATGAGGAGACACAGAAAAAGAGGGGGACAGTGGGCTCCTTCCAAAAATTTTTATTGCCACAGTGATGGTTTTTAAAAGCAATCATGGGGGCGCCTGGGTGGCTTGGTTGAGTGTCCGACTTTCGCTCAGGTCATGATCTCGCGGTTCGTGGGTTCGAGCCCCGCGTCGGGCTCTGTGCTGACTGCCGGCTCAGAGCCTGGAGCCTGTTTCAGTCTGTGACTCCCTCTCTCTCTGACCCTCCCCTGCTCACGCTGTCTCTCTGTCTCCTAGAAATAAATAAAAATATTTAAAAAAATAAATAAATAAAAGCAATCATGGACTGCACTTGCCTGTTTTGCTAATGAAGAGTGAAGCTGTTTCACCACAGTATGGGCCATCAGGAGACAAATAAGCCATTTCTACTTGCTGACACTAAGAGAAACCTTCCTGCAAAGAATGTGCTAATTCCAGTATGCAACTGCCTGGGGTATAGATGCAGTTGCGACTGACAGTAGCTTTGCAAAGGGCATGTTGAGTAAGCTGTTGGGCCCCTAGGAGCTAGCAGCAATCTCCCCATGCAGACATCTCATTGCAGCTTTCCAGAGATGCCCTAGGTTCAAATCCCAGTTCTACCACGGACTAGCTTTATGAGCCTAGGGCTTACCTTCAGTCTCTATGTCCTCACAAACAAATATTGAGAGATGATACTTTTCTCCCAGAAATGGTGGGCAGGTTAAGGGGACTGAGCTTGAGAAACTATTTAATACACACTTCACTTTCTGACCCACTGTCAACAACCTAGCTGAGCATTGTATATATAGTTGGTAGACGGCAAGCAAATCATATTTTTTTTTATTTTTTGATGACAGTCTGACATCTATGAAGCCAGATTCTACTTTCTGTCTTTATAAGTCAACTATTGGATTTGTCAATTTGCTGGGTCTTAGTTTCAGTCTCTCCTCCTGTGGAACAGTAGGGCATTTTGCCTGGCTAATATCCATCCTCCCTTCTGATAACCCTTCCTGACTGCTTGTGGTTTTATGCCATTTCTCTTGTTCTAACTCCTTGAGGTCAGGCAGGGTGTGATCACCTCCTAGTTCTAGGAGGAGCTGAAGCCCATGCCTGGCCAGTGGTGACCTCCATCTCCTAGATGCTGTGACTCATTATTTTTTGACAAGTGACTAAGTCAGACACAACAAATTGGTGGAAACCACTAGAAAATATTTTCTTTTTGTCTAAATTTGCTTATCTGGTAAAACAGAAACCTGGAGCTGCTGGATGCTAGTATGTCACTAGAACCAACCTACAAAAGAAGCCACACTAAGGAAGTAGAAGGAAGAGAGAGACAACATGTGAGGTACTGGAGTTAGACTTTTTCAACCTGATAATTACATGAGAACATGGATTCCCTCCTTTGGTTATATGGTTTCAGGTTAATTTTTAAGTCTTGCAACTAAAAACATAGTAATACATCTTTTCTGTTGATTTGCTTGTTGTTTACACAGTAAATTTTGTTGACTGAAGGAGTCTATCCTGGGTGTATGTCAAAGTCAGGAAAGATGAAGACATTGTCTCTGCCCTTGAGGAACTAACACTCTAGTGGAAGAGGTATGAGTGGGCCCTGATGGATATGGTAGAAGGCACTGGGTGGTAAATTCCCTAGGCTGAGTTTGAGAAATCAACACATGAGGGGTCAGAGAGGATCACTTGCTAAGAGACTTTCACACCATTTGGGTTAATGAGGATTTTGTGGAAGAAGTCATATGTGAGCTACAACTCCTTCCAGAACTTCATGCTGGGACAATTCCAGACCTTTTCAGGGGTTGTCTGGGGTGCTACCACATCCTCTTTCTTCCACCTTGGATTCCATGGATCCAACCCCCATGGTCACTGGATTGGCAAGTAACTACTCAGCTCCAGGAATAGGCAACAACAGAAAGAAGATAGGTTATTTGGGTAGCAACTTAAACCTTTACAATTCTGAATGTTCTTTCCCCCACTCCCTAGACAAGGGTGCAACCAAGGTCATATAGAGCTGATTTTCAATTAAACTGTAAGAGACAGTGTCAATATCTTCTCCTTTTTCTCCTATGGTGTCTTCTCTTTTATATACACATATGCGCACCTGCGCGTGCATGCGCGCGTGCGCACACACACACACCACTATTTTTAATAAACATTCACTGTATTGTTTTTAAATTCTATGACATTTCTCAATAGATTGAATCATGCCTTAAAGAGGCAGAGGAAAAGGAAAATAAAATTTCAGTGTTTTTCAGATGTGGATTATTGTAAGAGAGATTGTATAGCATAGTGATTAAGTCTTTGACCAGTGCACTGAATTTAAATTCTTACCTTTTCAGTTACTTGCTATAAGAGCTTAGGCAAACTACTGCAACTCTCTGCCTCAGTTTCTCCATCTCCAACCTGGGGTCAATCATAGATTGATGGTGTAGATTAAATAAGGAAATGCATGTGAAGTGTTAATAGTGGTGCCTGTCCCATGTTAAGTATCATGTAAACGTCAACTGTTGCTATTACTATTATTATTATAGAAAGAGAGGAAGAATGCCATGAAAGATGGGGCCCAGAAATACCAAAGTATCATGTCTTGAATGATGACTATCATTGACTTAGGGGAGAATTAATTTATAGAATAAAACTAGAAAAAAATCTCTGATCAACTTTTAATAGTCAGGAAACTGAGACACAGAAAGGGAAAGTGTCTTACCCAAAGTCACACTGCAAGATATTTACTGACCATAGAAAATACCAACTCTTATGATTTCCAGTCTAGAACTTTCCCTCTCCATCTCCCTGGGTTACTAGTGCTCATGTCTATCAACCAAATGTGCATGGATGTCAAAACTAGACCCTCAACCAAAATCTGGACCTAGATCCTGCCACAGGCTTTTCCTCTGGCAGGACAATAATCTGTGCACAAGAGGCAGACTAAGAGGAAGGGTGGGGCTGGCTTAAGAAAGCAAGAGTAATTTTCAACAGCACATAAATCTGCCAATTGCTGAGACTTGTTTCCCTGTTCCCCTGGAAAATGTGCACTTTGTGTTTATGCAGCTTTGAAGCAGTTATTTCACAAGAAAGAATATTTCTTGATCACATTCCTTAATGTTTTGTAAGTGAGCATTTGGTATTTAGTGGCTAAGCAAATTTACTTTTCTATAATGAACAGAGTGGATGATTGGAAAACATTTAACATACTGAGGTATGGGTGTCTGCTGTCCAAAGGATTACTTTTCTCACAGTTTAAACTCTCATTTTTCCCAAAAGGCAAACAGATTTCCATTATACTAGAAAGTTTAGGATTACATGCTTTGTTCCCATTAAAATCTAACTAAATGTGTGAATTGTGTGCTTTCATTATATGCTCTATGAGGATATGTAAATATACTTTTTAAAAAATGTTGAGTGTCCCTGACAGTTTCCTAGGATTTCCCTTTTGGATGGATATCTCTCTGCATTGATGCATACTTGCTGGGTGGGATTAAATGGAGATTCAATCCATAAATGTCATTGAGTTAGACGAAAATCTTGGAGCCCTCCTATTGCATTTAGTTTATCAGGGCTTTTGAAATTGAGCCCACATAAATGCATCTTAATATTGTCTTGGTAACAAGCAACAGAAGAACCTCGACTGCCTTAACAAACTAACCAGAAAAGAGTACTTATCAGAAGAGCATATAGAACAGGAGAAAGAGTTTGAACAAAAAGACCTTAGGTAGGTGGCAAGGTGAGGGTGGTGATGGGAGCAAGACATCTGTGGGGTTCTCGCCTAAGTTTATGGAGCTACTGTAAGTTCTTGTGTCTCTTTGTTTCATGTTTCAGATTCCCAGGGGAGAAAATCTGAGTGGTACAGCTTGAGGAAAGTACTTGTCACTCGATCGATCAGCTAAGACCAGGAAGGCAGTGACATGCAACAAAGGTGTGACCATTGGAAAGTGACCACTCCCAAAGAAAGGGAGATTATTGTGAGCTAAGCAGCAACCCAAAATTCATTAACTGATCCAAGATGGAAATGTAACCAAAATCCTTAAGCTTTTTGCCCTCTGTAACAGACACTGGCAGTGGCCTGCCATCCTTCCCTCTCTGTACTTCCTATTCCAGGGCAGGAGCCTGACTCTAAACCTCCCTTTCCTCATTCAGATGCAATGAATTTTAGTGGCTTCTATGTTATGTCCCAGAATTTCTCAGTGGAGTGAACCCTAGTTGTCCCTAGTTGTCACCTGTTTTTTGCTCATTCTGTGTTAGCTTCCTAACTTTTTTGGATAATTTCCCCATTTCCCCATCAGTGTTTTGTGGGGTCACTTCTTAAGCAAACCATTTCCCCTGAAATCCTTGTTTCAGGGTTTGCTGCTAGAATAAGCCACCCTAAGACACATTTCCTTTCAAGAAACACACCAGTCTGCTTTTGATTGATGACTATTATCCTTTAATAGACCTGACACCTGTCTACCCTTAGAAGTAAGCTAGCAGTCCCTTGCTTATCTATCTCTAGCATGCCTGGGAAAGGATTTGGTGTCTGAAGAAAAGCTCTTGCACATTGTTAGCCACAAAGATGGTCACATTTCCCTCTGCCTGGAGAGAAGCTGTCTGTAGTGCTCACAGTCAACTATACAGCTTAGTGTATGCAGTATTGATTATTTCAGGTTTGTGGATATTGCTTCTCCAACTGCATGATGAGCTGCTGGAAGTCAGGCATCCCAGATTTCCTTTCTTTTTCTTTTGTCTCCCTGAGGGTACAAAACAGAGGGACAGGTATATTGAAGATATTCAAAGATGCCAAGGGATGAACAGGTGTAAGAATTTCCAGTTTTCCATAGGCCAAAGGGATTTCTGCTCTACATGTCCGATGATAATTTAGATAGTTTTGAGGGCGGTGTTGCAGGCACTACCAGAGCACTTCTCCATCTCCTTGGCATTAGTATTTCTATGTAAACCAAAGACTTCTTACTGCAACTACCAGTGACTTTTGCCTTCTCTGGAAGCAGAGCCCTGTTTAATTCTACACATGGGACAGACCACAAAGGCCAAGAACTAAATGCCCAAGAGAAGAGCACTCCACTGTAATAGATAGGATGATGAATAAACACTCTGTCCTCTCTGCCCCTCAGGCAGAGGAGCTCTGAGGTGTGTTCCCCAGCATCTGCAAAAGGAATGCAACAGGGCTAAACCCCAGTTTCCCATAAAGTCTGCTCTTGTATACATCCTTTTTTGGCATTCTCCCCTCCTGACTTCTCAGGTTCCTCCTCATCAGTTGTCACTTCCTTGACTTACTGCTAGCACTCATGGATCTGCTTCTGGGTTCATCTAAGACAAAGGAGGAGTGGTTTCTTTATATGGAGAAAGTTCTTTTAGAGTCTAAGAAATGATAAAGGAAAATTTCCTGTCAGTATACATTTACATTGGATTAAGTTTATCTTCTATATGGACTAGCTTCTGTTTTTCTGGTTCTTTTTTTTTCTTCTTCTTTTTTTCTTCCAGTACATGTGTGCCTCCATTCATGTAGAACATTATTTTACAAGACAGAAAATATTTTTTCAGGATGGTGTAAATTATGATTGAACAATGGAATCCCTTTTCTAGCCATCATCCCCATGCCACCTGGCCAGACTCAGATAAATGGTCTATTCTAGAGGTGCATGGGTCTGGATGAATTATGATGTTATCCCAGGAATGTGGCAACCCTGGTGTATGGGTGATGGAATATCTGTAAGTATGGCCTTGTGATGAGCTCTTAGAAGGGAGGGCTTAGCTCTTATTGAAGCCTATCCTGGTGGCAAGTCTGGGGAATGCTGTGGGCACAGACTCAGTTGCCCAGGTCTGGGTTTGGATGATAATATTTTCTCCTTGGTCTCTTTCTGCAACCTAACTTGCATGGGGAACTAGCTATATAGAATACAGCTGGTGGGGGAATGAGTAGCATAAGTCTCCTAATTTTTCTCTGTCTGTGGGGTTTAAGATTAATTTGCTGAAGGGGCACCTGGGTGGCTTAGTCGGTTAAGTGTCCGACTTTCGCTTAGGTCATGATCTCGCGGTTCGTGAGTTCAAGCCCCGCATCAGGCTCTGTGCTGACTGCCAGCTCAGAGCCTGGAGCCTCTTTCAGAGTCTGTGTCTCCCTCTCTCTCTGACCCTCCCCTGCTCACTCTGTCTCTCTCTCTCTCTCCTAGAAATAAATAAAAATATTAAAAAAAAGATTAATTTGCTGAAGTGGACATAGCTACTATTAACCCTTTTCTCAAGATTAGATGAACTTACAATGGAGGATCTGCTTGGAGATAGTCTTGGTGTGTTTTAGTTATTTTACAGCTGCAAAGCATTGAACCACTGTATTTAACAGCAGTTTTCAAACTTTTGGAATTACTTTGAGATTTGATAAAAACCGTGTAGCCTTCCCCCAGACAAATGCACTTACTCAAAACTCTGGATACAACATTAGAAAATGACTAGATTCAAAAAGCTTATTCACGGACTCAGCAGTGGCCCACAGATCTCTAGCTAAGACTCCTGTGCTTGTCACCTTTAGTAGCTATGGCAGTTTTGAGAGAGGAGATTCACCCTGAATCATCCTTATGATGAGTAGGCTGAACAGTCTGTCTGATGACAAGTACTGAATTTAGGAGGAGATTGTACAAAGAATATAACTCCTACCCATAGAAAAACTCACTGCCATGTGTTTGGGGATGGATGCCAAACTTAAGTATCCCTTAAGTTTGTCCAATATCCCTCTTGTGGCCAAGTTTTAAACACTTTATTTTTTTTTATTTTTATTTTTTACAAATAGTTTATTGTCAAATTAGTTTCCACACAACACTCAGTGCTCATCCCCATAAGTGTCCTCCTCTATGCCCATCCCCCTCTGCCCCCCACATCCATCAGTCCTCAGTTTTTGTCTGCATTCAAGAATCTCTCATGGTTTGTCTCTCTCCCTTTCCTCCACCATTTCCCAAACAACCCAGTGAAGAAATGGGCAGAAGATATGAACAGACACTTCTCCAAAGAGGACATCCAGATGGCCAACAGACACATGAAACGATGCTCAGCATCCCTCCTCATCAGGGAAATACAAATCAAAACCACACTGAGATACCACCTCACGCCAGTCAGAGTTGCTAAATGAGCAAATCAGAGAAGTTTTAAACACTTTAAGGGGCGCCTGGGTGGCTTAGTCGGTTAAGCGTCCGACTTTCACTTAGGTCATGATCTCGCGGTTCGTGGGTTCGAGCCCCGCGTCGGGCTCTGTGCTGACTGCCAGCTCAGAGCCTGGAGCCTGTTTCAGTCTGTGACTCCCTCTCTCTATGACCCTCCCCTGCTCACGCTGTCTCTCTCTCTCTCATAGAAATAAATAAAATATATATATATATAAAAGAGAAGTGTATAAACACTTTAAATTCAAGAACTGTAGGTATTAATGTCTTCCATGTTAGAAAGATGTTGGCATCACTGATTACATTTGATTGTCTTTTTTTATTATTATTATGTATATGTATTTTTCTTCCAAATTTTTAATATTCTTCCTTATCATTTACTATTGCATATATTCATATATTTTATTAATTTACTTAATATATTGTTTTCACATGTTATCAGATATTATTTATACAAATAAATGTGAAGATTACATAATTTTTTCTTATTTATTTAAAAATTCTATGATCAGAAGCTACAGAATATTCACAATTTTTTACTCTTTACATTTTCCTGGTGCACAAATTCTTTTTTTATTTTTTACAGAGTGTTTATTGTCAAGTTGGCTTTCAAATAACACCCAGTGCTCATCCCCACAAGTGCCCTCCTCCATGCCCAACTCCCCACTCCTCCCCCTCACCCATATGTCCTCAGTTTGTTCTCAGCATTCAAGAGTCTCTTATGGTTTGCCTCTCTCCCCCTTCCCCACTGTTTCCCCCCTTCTTCTCCCTCACCGTTTATGTTAAGTTCCTCCTAATCCTCCTATACGTGCAAACATATGATATTTGTCCCTCTCTGCCTGACTTATTTCACTCAGCATAACACCCTCAAGGTCCATCCATGTTGCTACACATGGCCAGATTTCATTCTTTCTCGTTGCCATGTAGTATTCCATGGTATAGATAAACCACATCTTCTTGATCCATTCATCCATTGATGGACACTTAGGCTCTTTCCATGTTTTGGCTATTGTTGAGAGTGCTGTTATGAACATTGGGGTACATGTGCTCCTATGCCTCAGCATTTCTGTATCCCTTGGGTAAATTCCTAGCAGTGCTATTGCTGGGTCATAGGGGAGTTCTATTGTTAGGTTCCTGAGGAAACTCCACACTGTTTTCCAGAGGGGCTGTACCAGTTTACATTCCCACCAACAGTGTAGGAGGGTGCCCATTTCCCCACATCCTCGCCAACATCTAGAGTCCTCTGATTTACTCATTTTAGCCACTCTGACTGGAGTGAGGTGGTATCTCAGTGTGGTTTCGATTTGTATTTCCCTGATGAGGAGGGATGCTGAGCATTGTTTCATGTGTCTGTTGGCCATCCGGATGTCCTCTTTGGAGAAGTGTCTGTTCATATCTTCTGCCCATTTCTTCACTGGGTTGTTTGTTTTTCAGGTGTGGAGCTTGGTGAGTTCCTTATAGATTTTGGATATTAACCCTTTATCTGATATGTCATTTGCAACTATCTTTTCTGGATTTTCTGGGTTTTATGGATTGTCTCCTTTGCCTTGCAGAAGGTTTTAATCTTGATGAGGTCCCAATTGTTTATTTTTGCTCTTGATTCCATTCCTTTTGGGGATGTGGCAAGTAAGAAATTCCTGCGGTGGAGGTCAAGGAGTCAGCTTCCTGCTTTCTCCTCTAGAGTTTTGATGATTTCCTGTCTCACGTTCAGGTCCTTTATCCATTTTGAGTTTATTTTTGTGTATGGTGTGAGAAAATGATCTAATTTCATTCTTCTACATGTTGCTGTCCAGTTCTCCCAACACCATCTGTTAAAGAGGCTGTCTTTTTTCCATTGGATACTCTTTCCTGCTGTGTCAAATATTAGTTGGCTGTATATTTTTGGGCCCAATTCTGAGTTCTCAATTCTATTCCATTGGTCAATGTGTCTGTTTATGTGCCAATACCATACTATCTTGATTAGGACAGCTTTGTAGTGGAGGCTAAAGTTTGGGATGGTGATACCTCCCGTTTTGATTTCCTTCTTCAATGTTACCTTGGCTATTCGGGGTCTTTTGTGGTTCCATACAAATTTTAGGATAGTTTGTTCTTTTCTTGAGAAGTATATTGGTGAAATTTTGATTGGGATTGCATTGTATGTGTAGATTGATTTGGGTAGTAATGACATTTTAACTATATTTATTCTTCCAATCCATGAGCATGGAATGTTTTTCCATTTCTTTGTGTCTTCTTCAATTTCCTTCATAAGTTGTCTATAGTTTTCATCACACAGATCTCTTGTATCCTTGGTTAGGTTTATTCTTGGGTATTTTATGGTTTTTGAATGGGATCAGCTTCTTGATTTCTCTTTCTGTTGCTTCATTGTTGGTGTATAAAAATGCTACCGATTTCTGTATGTTGATTTTTGTAGCCTACAACTTTGCTGAATTCTTGAATCAGTTCTAGTAGGCTTCTACTGGAGTCTGTCGGGTTTTCTATTACAGTATCATGTCGTCTGCGAAAAGTGAAAGTTTGACTTCTTCTTTGCCCATTCTGATGCCTTTGATTTCCTTTTGTTGTCTGATGGCTGATGCCAGGACTTCCAGCACTATGTTAAACAACAGTGTCGTGTTCCTGATCTCAGGGGAAAGCTCTCAGTTTCTCCCCGTTGAGGATGATGTTAGTTGAGGGCCTCTCATAGATGGCTTTTAAGATGTTTAAGTAAGTCCCTTCTATCCCGACTTTCTTCAGGGTCTTTATTAGAAATGGATGTTATATCTTGTCAAATGCTTTCTCTGTATCTATTGACAGGATCATATGATTTTAATCTTTCCTTTTGTTAATGTGATGTATCACATTGATTGATTTGTGAATGTTGAATCAGCCCTGTAACCCAGGAATGAATCCCACTTGATCTTGGTGGATAATTCTTTTCATCTGCTGTTGGATTCGATTTGCAAGGATCTTGTTGAGGATCGTTGCATCCGTATTCATCAAGGATATTGGCCTGTAGTTCTCCTTTTTTGCTGGATCTCTGTCTGGCTTGGGAATCACAGTGATGCTGGCTTCATAAAATGAGTCCAGGAGTTTTCCTTCGGTTTCTATTTTTTGAAATAGCCTGAGAAGAATTGGTATTAATACTGTTTTAAATGTCTGGTAAAATTCCCCAGGGAAGCCATCTGGTCCAGGGCTCTTATTTGTTGGGAGACTTTTGATAACTGAGTCGATTTCTTCAATAGTTATGGGTCTGTTCAGATTTTCTATCTCTTTCCTTGTGAATTTTGGTAGTGAGTCTGTATTTAGGAATTTGTCCATTTCTTCTAAGTTGTCCAATTTATTGGTATATAATTTTTCATAGTTTTCCCTGATAATTGCTTGTATTTCTGAGGGGTTCGTTGTAATCAGTCCATTTTTATTCATGATTTTCTCTGTTAGGGTGCTCTCTCTTTTCTTTTTGAGAAACCTGGCTAGTGGTTTGTCAATTTTGTTTATTTTTTCAAAAAACCAACTCTTGGTTTCATTGATCTGTTCAATTGTTTCTTTGGTCTCTATGTTGTTTATTTCTGCTCTGATTTTTACTATTTCGCTTCTACTGGGTAGGGCGTTGTTGTTGCTCTGCCTCTAGTTCCTTTAGGTGAGCTGTTAGATTTTGGACTTGCGCTTTTTCTAATCTCTCGAAATAGGCCTGGAGAACAATGTACTTTCCTCTTAGGACTGCCGTTGCCGCATCCCATAGATTTTGGATTGTTGTGTTTTCATTTCATTTGTTTCCATATATTTTTTTAATTTCATCTCTAACTGCCTGATTGGCTCATTAATTCTTTAGTAGGGTGTTCTTTAACCTCTATGTTTCTGGAGGTTTTCCAGACTTCTTCTTGTGTTTGATCTCAAGTTCCAAAGCATTATGATCTGACAGTGTGCGTGGTATGATTTCAATTCTTTTATACTTATTGAGGGCTGCTTTATGGGCCCATATATGATCTACCTTGGAGAATGTGCCATGCGCACTTGAGAAGAAAGTAAATTCTCTGGTCTCAAGATGTAGAGTTCTAAATATATATGTCAGATCCATCTGGTCCAATGTGTCATTCAAGTCCATTGTTTCATTAGTGATTTTCTGTCTAGTTGATCCATCTATTGCTGTAAGCAGAGTATTAAAGTCCCCTGCTATTAGCACATTCTTATCTATAAGCTTGTTTCTGGTTGTGTTTAACTGTTTTAAATATTTAGGTGTTATCATTTTGGTGCATAGACATTTATGATTGTTAGTTCTTTCTGATGGATAGACCCTGTAATTATTATATAATGCTCGTCTTCATCTCTTGTTATTGTCTTTACTTAAAGTCCAGTTTGTCTGATATAAGTATAGCTACTCCAGTTTTCTTTTGACTTCCAGGAGCATGATATATATTTCTTCATCTCCTTACTTTTAATCTGAAGGTATCGTCCAGTCTAAAATGCGTTTCTTGTAGACAGCAAATAGATGGATTTTGTTTTTTTATCCATTCTGCTACCCTATGTCTTTTGATTGGAGTCTTCCGCCCATTTACATTCAGTGTTATTATTGAAATATGTGGGTTTAGAGTCATTGTGTCCTTTGTGAGATTCATTCTTGTGGTGGTGTCTCTGGTATCTTCGTTCTTTGCAACACTTCCCTCAGAGAGTCTCCCTCAGGATTTCTTGAGGGGCTGGCTTAGTGGTGACAAATTCTTTCAATTTTGGTTTTTTGGAAAGACTTTTCCTTTCCTTCTATTCTGAATGACAGACTTGCTGGATAGAGGATTCTTGGCTGGATATTTTTTCTGTTCATCACATTGAAGATCTCCTGCCATTCCTTTCTGGCCTGCCACATTTCAGTAGATAGGTCTGTCACCACTCTTTAGGTTTCCCTTTGTATGCTAGGGCCTTTTTCTCCCTTGCTGCTTTCAAGATTCTCTCTTTGTCCTTATATTTTGCCATTTTTACTATGATATGCCATGCAGAAGATCGATTCAAATTACATCTGAGGGGAGGAGGGGGCATGATGGCGGAGAAGTAAGGAGCTCCATACTTGCCCTCGCTCCCATACATCACACGCAGAAGATCTGAAGCCATTGGAAACCTTACAAAACCTGAGAGATTGGGAGAAAAAGGACGCAGAATCCACTGAGAAAGCCTTCTAACGTGAGTGCGAACTGGGGAAGATAAAATCGGGCCGGGATCAGAGACTCCAGGGTCGGAGGCAATCCCCCTCTGCGGGGAGTGAAAAGGGAAAAATAGAGAGTCTCAAGCAGAAAAACCTCCGCTCGGGGGGAAAAACCTCCGCTCGGGGCATAGAAAGACCGTACTTGCCAAATACCTGCACGCCAGGTCCCTTCGCGCCAACTGGACCCTGGGGGGTTGAGCGCACAGACTGCTTCTTTGTGCTTGCTCCTGGTGGGATAGACTTCAGAGTAGCGGCGCGCCTGCCACCATTGTCCTCCCAGGTGGCTTGGGGACCAGAGGGAGCCGCGCGGACACTGGGCATCCGTGCTCCTGGCTGGCTGGAACTCTAGAGGGAAGGCAAAGAGCTAAAAACTGGGAAATTTGCCTGTGAGTTCGTGTTTCTGGTGACGAGCCATGGAGGGACCTGGTTTTCCTCACTCCAGCAGGCTCGGACTCAGCGCACCTGGCAGGCAAGCCCCTGAGAGGGAAGCAGGGATTCTGACTCCGCCCGCAGAGCTAGGCCGAGGCCTAGAATTGCCCCGAGGGAGTTACCTGGGAAGTTGTGTCTAAGGCAATTTCAGCAGGGCGAGGACTGGGATTTGGAGATTGGGACTGGCCTGAGTTGAAGAGTGCAACCAACTTTAGCAACGCCCCCGGTATGGGGAGTTTATACGCCCAAAAAAGCGATGTGCAGCTCTTGGTTCAAGAAGGGACTGGAGCACAGTCCCTCTCCTCCCCACAACCGCCAAGGCAGAACTCCCACCTGATTCATTGGATCACGCCACGCCCATCCCTGCTTGAGAGCTGCCGTCTTCCCTTTTTTTTCCTTTTTTTTCTTCTTCTTTCTCTTTTCTCTCTTTTTCCCCCAGAACACTGACCTGATTAACTCTTGTCCCCAGCTTGCTTAAACAATGACGAGTCCATTCTGTAGATGTAAATTCTACACCTACCGACATGTTCATCTCTTTCTCTCAGGAGTAATTAGACTATATAGTTTCTCTGGATAATACCAGCATCCTTCTCTCACCTATCCAATCATATTCTACCCTTTAGCTCTTTGAAAAAAGCTTCTTATCCCTCCTGCCTGTTCATTCTATTTCCAATTTTGCCTGATCCCTTCCCTGTCTTCTCTCCCTTTCTCTGTGCTCTTCAACCAGCACTGCATACAGATGGCTATTTAACTGTAGCTGGGAAATCCAGGTATATGCTTTAAACCGTTCTTTGTCCATCGGTTTTCTTCTTTTTTCCTTTTCTTTTCCCATTTTGACCCTTTTTGTATTTTATACTCCCTATTATTCACCCTCCCTCCTCCATCTTTTCTCTTAACTTTTTCGCTTTCTCACTCATTTTTCATGTTAGTTGAATTAGCCTGTGTGTTTGTGTGCTCCTGCTCCCTGTGTCTTTGTCTGTCTGTTTTCTTTTCCAGGGGTACCTCAAGAAATAAGCCAGAGTACACAAGGGGTAGAGACCCAAATATCAATACGAGTAGGAAAATAAAATAACCAAGGTCCCAACAAGAGAGACCAAGAGATAACATTCAAAAAACACTCTCTGAAAGGATAGGCCCTGGACAGTCAAAGAGTCTTCTTGGATATAGCTGCGCTCATAGAAACAGAGAGCATAACAGGTCTTTAAGTCCAACAAGAGCCGGAAAGCTAACTAAAATGACGAGACGAAAGACCTCTCCTCCAAAGAAACTCCAAGAAGAAATGACAGCTAATGAACTGCTCAAAACAGATATCAGCACCATAACTGAACAAGATTTTAGAATAATAATGGTAAAATTAATAGCAGGGCTTGAAAAAAACATAGGGGACATCAAAGAAACTATGGCTACAGAGAGAATGGAAAATAAAAATAGGCATGAAGAATTAAAAAATGCGATAAATGTGATACATAATAAATTAGAGACCTCCAAGGCACGGATTGAAGAGGCAGAAAGGAGAATAAGTGATTTAGAAAACACCATTATAGAAAAACAAGAAGCTGACAAAAAAAGAGACAAACTGATCCAGGAACAGGAAAGAAGAATTCGAGAGATCAGCGAGACACGGTCAAACGCAATAATATCCGTATCATAGGAATCCCAGAAGAGGAAGAGAGAGGGAAAGGTGCTGAAGGAGTCCTGGAACAAATTACAACAGAGAACTTCCCCGACCTGGGGAAGGAAGTAAACGTTGAAATACAAGAGGCTCAGAGGACTCCCCTCAAATGTAACTTGAATCGATCTTCTGTACGGCATATCATAGTAAAAATGGAAAAGTACAAGGATAAAGAATTTTGAAAGCAGCTAGGGAGACAAGGGCCCTAACATACAAAGGGAAACCTATAATAGTGGTGACAGACCTATCTACTAAAACTTGGCAGGCCAGAAAGGAATGGCAGGAGATCTTCAGTGTGATGAACAGTAAAAATATGCAGCCAAGAATCCTCTATCCAGCAAGTCTGTCATTCAAAATAGAAGGAGAGATAAAAACCTTTCAAAATAAACAGAAATGGAAAGAATTTGTCACCACTAAGCCAGCCCTTCAAGAAATCCTGAAGGGGATGCTCTGAAGGAAAGGTTGCAAGGAACAAAGACACCAGAGACACCACCACAAACATGAACCCTACAAAAGATACAAAGACTCTAAACCCACATATTTCAATAATAGCACTGAATGTAAATGGGCTGAATGCTCGAATTAAAAGACATAGGGTAGCAGAATGGATAAAAAAACAAAATCCATCTATTTGCTGTCTACAAGAAACGTATTTTAGATTGGCAGTCACCTTCAGATTAAAAGAAAGGGGATGGATGGGGCGCCTGGGTGGCTTAGTCAGTTAAGCGTCCGACTTTCGCTTAGGTCATGATCTCGCGGTTCGTGGGTTCGAGCCCCGCGTCGGGCTCTGTGCTGACTGCCAGCTCAGAGCCTGGAGCCTGTTTCAGTCTGTGACTCCCTCTCTCTCTGACCCTCCCCTGCTCACGCTGTCTCTCTCTCTCCTAGAAATAAATAAAACATTAAAAAAATAATAATAAAAGTAAGGGGATGGAGAAATATATATCATGCTACAGGAAATCAAAAGAAAGCCAGAGTAGCTATACTTATATCAGAAAACTGGACTTTAAATTAAAGACAATAATAAGGGATGAAGAAGGGCACCACATAATAATTACAGGGTCCATCCATCAGGAAGAACTAACAATCATAAATGTCTACGCACTGAATATGGGAGCACCTAAATGTATAAAACAATCACAAACAGAAACAAGCTTATAGATAAGAATGTGCTAATAGCAAGGGACTTTAATTCTCCGCTTATAGCAATGGATAGGTCAATCAGAGAGAAAATCACTAAAGAAATAATGGACTTGAAAGACACATTGTACCAGATGGGTCTGACGGATATATTTAGAACTTTACATCCTGAGGCCAGGGAATTTACTTTCTTCTCAAGAGCGCATGGCACATTCGCCAAGATAGATCACATACTGCCACATAAAGCAGCCCTCAATAAATATAAAAGAATTGAAATCATACCATGCACACTCTCATATCATAATGCTTTGAAACTTGAAATCAATTAGAGGAAGAAGTCTTCCAAAATCACGGAGGTTAAAGAACACCCTACTATGGAATAAATGGGCCAATCAGGCAAGTAGAGATGAAATTAAAAAATATATGGAAACAAATGAAAATGAAAACACAACAATCCAAAATCTATGGGATGCGGCAAAGGCGTCCTAAGAGGTAAGTACACTGTTCTCCAGGCCTATTTCGAGAGATTAGAAAAAGCGCAAGTCCAAAATCTAACAGCTCACCTAAATGACCTAGGGGCAGAGCAACAGAATGCCCTAAACCCAGTAGAAGCGAAATAGTAAAAATCAGAGCAGAAATAAACAACATAGAGACCAAAGAAACAATTGAACAGATCAATGAAGCCATGAGTTGGTCTTTTGAAAAAGTAAACAAAATTGACAATCCTGTAGCCAGAGTTTTCAAAAAGAAAAGAGAGAGCACCCAAACAGACAAAATCATGAATGAAAACAGACTCTTTACAACTAAGCCCTCAGAGATACAAGCAATTATCAGGGAATACTATGAAAAATTATATGCCAACAAATTGGACATCTTAGAAGAAATGGGCAAATTCCTTTTTTAAATGTTCTTTTTTTATTTCTAGGAGAGGGATAGACAGCGTGAACAGGGGAGGGTCAGAGAGAGAGGGAGAAACAGACTGAAACAGGCTCCAGGCTCCGAGCTGGCAGTCAGCACAGAGCCCGATGCGGGGCTCGAACCCACAAACCACGAGATCATGACCTAAGCGAAAGTCAGACGCTTAACCGACTAAGCCACCCAGGCGCCCTGAAATGGACAAATTCCTAAACACACACTCACTACCAAAATTTATACGGGAAGAAATAGAAAACCTGAACAGACCCATAATGAGTGAAGAAATCGAATCAGTGATCAAAAATCTCCCACAAATAAGAGCCCTGGACCAGATGGCTTCCCTGAGGAATTTTACCAGACATTTAAAACAGAATTAATCCCAATTCTTCTCAGGCCATTCCAAAAAATAGAAATCGAAGGAAAACTCCCAGACTCATTTTATGAAGCCAGCATCACTGTGATTCCCAAGCCAGACAGAGATCCAGCAAAAAAAGAGAACTACAGGCCAATATCCTTGATGAATACGGATGCAAAAATCCTCAACAAGATCCTTGTAAATCGAATCCAGCAGCATATAAAAGAATCATCCACCAAGATCAAGTGGGATTCATTCCTGGGTTACAGGGCTGGTTCAACATTCGCAAATAAATCAATGTGATACATCATATCAATAAAAGAAAAGATAAAAACCATATGATCCTCTCAATAGATGCAGAAAAAGCATTTGACAAAATACAGCATCCCTTCTTTTTTTTTATTATTTATTTATTTTTTTTATTTTTTACAAATAGTTTATTGTCAAATTAGTTTCCACATAACACCCAGTGCTCATCCCCACAAGTGCCCTCCTCCATGCCCACCCCTCCTCCCCCCACATCCACCAGTCCTCAGTTTTTGTCAGCATTCAAGAGTCTCTCATGGTTTGCCTCTCCCCTTTCCCCCACCATTTCTGCCCTTCTTCTCCCCCTTGGTCCTCTGTTAAGCTCCTCCTAATCCTCCTATACGTGCACACATATGATATTTGTCTTCTCTGCCTGACTTATTTCGCTCAGCATAACACCCTCAAGGTCCATCCATGTTGCTACACATGGCCAGATTTCATTGTTTCTCATTGCCATGTAGGATTCCATGGTATAGATAAACCACATCTTCTTGATCCATTCATCTGTTGATGGACACTTAGTCTCTTTCCAGGTTTTAGCTATTGTGGAGAGTGTACAGCATCCCTTCTTAATAAAGACTCTAGAGAAAGTCGCGATAGAAGGAACCTACCTGAACATCATCAAAGCCATCTATGAGAAGCCTTAAGCTAACATCATCCTCAACGGGGAAAAACTGAGAGCTTTCACCCTGAGATCAGGAACACGACAGGGATGTCCACTCAAACTACTGTTGTTTAACATAGTGCTGGAAGTCCTAGCATCAGCCATCAGACACCAAAAGGAAATCAAAGGCATTAGAAATGACAAAGAGGAAGTCAAACTTTCACTCTTTGCAGATGACATGATACTCTACATCGAAAACTCAAAAGACTCCACCAGAAGCCTATTACAACTGATCCAAGAATTCATCCAAGTTGCAGGGTACAAAATCAATGTACAGAAATCGGTAGCATTTTTATATACCAACAATGAAGCAACAGAAAGAGAAATCAAGAAACGGATCCCATTCACAATTGCACAAAAAAAAGCACAAAATACCTCGGAATAAACCTAACCAAGGATACAAGAGATCTGTGTGATGAAAACTATAAAAAACTTATGAAGGAAATTGAAGAAGACACAAAGAAATGGAAAAACATTCCATGCTCATGGATAGGAAGAATAAATATATTTAAGATGTCATTACTACCCAAAGCTATCTACACATTCAATGCAACCCCAATCAAAATTGCACCAGCATACTTCTCAATACTAGAACAAACTATCCTAAAATTTGTAGGGAACCACAAAAGACCCCGAATAACCAAAGTAATATTAAAGAATAAAACCAAAACGGGAGGTATCACCATCCCAGACTTTAGCCTCTACTACAAAGCTGTCATCATCAAGACAGTATAGTACTGGCACAGAAACAGACACATAGACCAATGGAATAGAATTGAGAACTCAGAAGTGGACTCAAAAGTATACAGCCAACTAATCTTTGACAAAGCAGGAAAGAATATCCAATGGAATAAAGACAGCTTTTTTAACAGATGGTATTGGGAGAACTGGACAGCAACATGCAGAAAAATGAAACTAGATCATTTTCTCACACCATGCACAAAAATAAACTCAAAATGGATAAAGGACCTGAATGTGAGACAGGAAACTATCAACACCCTAGAGGAGAAAGCAGGAAACAACCTCCTTGACCTCCACTGCAACAACTTCTTACTTGACACATCCCCAAAAGGAAGGGAATCAAGAGCAAAAATGAACGATTGGGACCTCATCAAGATGAAAAGATTCTGCACAGCAAAGGAAACAACCCACAAAACTAATAGGCAACCAACGGAATGGGAAAAGATAGTTGCAAATGATATATCAGATAAAGGGTTAATATCTAGACTCTATAAGGAATTCACCAAACTCCACATCCGAAAGACAAATAACCCAGTGAAGAAATGGGCAGAAGATATGAACAGACACTTCTCCAAAGAGGACATCCAGATGGCCAACAGACACATTAAACGATGCTCAGCATCCCTCCTCATCAGGGAAATACAAATCAAAACCACACTGAGATACCACCTCACACCAGTCACAGTGGCTAAAATGAGCAAATCAGAGAACTCTGGATGCTGGCGAGTATGTGGAGAAATGGGCACCCTCCTACACTGTTGGTGGGAATGTAAACTGGTACAGCCCCTCTGGAAAACAGTGTGGAGTTTCCTCAGGAACCTAACAATAGAACTCCCCTATGACCCAGCAATAGCACTGCTAGGAATTTACCCAAGGGATACAGAAATGCTGAGGCATAGGAGCACACGTACCCCAATGGTCATAGCAGCACTCTCCACAATAGCTAAAACATGGAAAGAGCCTAAGTGTCCATCAATGGATGGATGGATCAAGAAGATGTGGTTTATCTATACGATGGAATACTACATGGCAATGAGAAACAACGAAATCTGGCCATGTGTAGCAACATGGATAGACCTTGAGGGTGTTATGCTGAGCGAAATAAGTCAGGCAGAGAAGGACGAATATCATATGTTTGCACATATAGGAGGATTAGGAGGAACTTAACTGAGGAACAAGGGGGAGAAGAAGGGAAGAAATGGTGGGGGAAAGGGAGAGAGGCAAACCATGAGAGACTCTTGAATGCTGACAAAAACTGAGGACTGATGGATGTGGGTGGGAGGGGGGATGGGCATGGAGCAGGACACTTGTGGGGATGAGCACTGGGTGTTATGTGGAAACTAATTTGACAATAAACTATTTGTAAAAAAAATAAAAATAAAAATTTGGGTTGTTTGTCTATTTATTTTTGAGTTTTAGAGAGTGATCCTTTGTCAAATTTTCATTTTGAAAGTATTTTCTCTCAGTCTGTGGGTTGCCTATTCATTTCCTTAATTATATCTCTTGGTGAGCAAATGATTTTAATTTTAGTTAAAATTACCTTTTTAATTATAATTATTTCTTTCTATGAAATGTTTTCCTATTCCTTAAGTTATGATGTTACTCCTTATGATTTTCTTCTAGAAACTTTACTTATTATATTTTAATAAAACAGCTTTATTGAGATATTTATATAAAATTTATGTGTGCAATTAACTAATTTTAGTACAATGATAGAGTTGTGTAAGCATCACCATAACATAGTTTTAGAACATTTTTATCATCCTAGAAAATTTTTCATGCCTATTTACAGGCAAAACCACTCCCACCCCCAGCCATAGCTAATAACTCCTCTTTTTTCTTTCTCTACAAATTTGCCTTTTTAATGTTTATTTATTTTTGAGAGAGAGAGAGTACAAACAGGGAAGATGTGGCAGTGGGGGGCAGAGGATCCTAAACAGACTCCATACTGACAGCAAAGAGATAGATGTGGGGCTCAAACCCAGGAGCTGTGAGATCATGACCTGAACTGAAGTTGGACACTCAACCAACTGAGGCACCCAGGTGCCCACCAATGAATTAAAACAAAAATATGCACACAAAAATTTGTAACAGCATTATTCATATTAGACAATAACTTGAAGTGATTTAAAAAGTATATTTAATATTCATTACTTGTTCTAGTAACTCTCCTGGTAACACTTTACAGATGAGAATCTTAACAACCCTAACTTTTCCTCTACCTTTTCATTTACTCCATCGTCACCCCTCCATATTCTACCTGTCAGTTATCTTTTACTTTCACCTCTGAAAGCTATTTTTTTTTGTTATATGGGAAGAGAAATTTTATTTATTTATTTTTTCAAATAGTTTATTGTCAAATTAGTTTCCACATAACACCCAGTGCTCATCCCCACAAGTGCCCTCCTCCATGCCCACCCCTCCTCCCCCCCACATCCACCAGTCCTCAGTTTTTGTCAGCATTCAAGAGTCTCTCATGGTTTGCCTCTCCCCTTTCCCCCACCATTTCTGCCCTTCTTCTCCCCCTTGGTCCTCTGTTAAGTTCCTCCTAATCCTCCTATACGTGCACACATATGATATTTGTCTTTCTCTGCCTGACTTATTTCGCTCAGCATAACACCCTCAAGGTCCATCCATGTTGCTACACATGGCCAGATTTCATTGTTTCTCATTGCCATGTAGTATTCCATGGTATAGATAAACCACATCTTCTTGATCCATTCATCTGTTGATGTGCAGGGTACAAAATCAACGTACAGAAATCGGTTGCATTTTTATACACCAACAATGAAGCAACAGAAAGAGAAATCAAGAAACTGAACCTCTGAAAGCTATTAATATTTTATTACATCTTTCTACCACAATTAAGTCTTCTATTCTTTGTCTAAGAGTTTTTATTAAAATCTAATAAACATTGTTTATATTTTTAAGGCCAAACAAGCATTCATTTACTCATTTATTCATTCAAAAGTGCCAGGCAGTGCTCTTGATGTGGAAGTTACAGTGGTTAACAAGACAGGTAAAGTCCTCTAATGGTTGGGTTGAAGATAGCAAGTGAAAGATAAGTGAATAATTGTTCAATCAAGTATTGTGGCATTAAGAGTAGGATTGTGTTTCATCTCTGGGCATCTCATTACATTATTTCTGTACCAGAAGACAAAGTTCCTCATGGTAAGGTCAAATGGATTTGCTTTCTTTTATTGCTTTTTATTAATTGCTTGAAATCTTGTTTCATTTTTATTTGTTTCATATTTGGATTTAAAGTCACATGATATATTTTTTAAAGAACAATTAAAAACTCAAAGAAAAATTAATAATATCAATAAAATCTTTATTCTATTATTGTTATTTATTTTTTTCTAGCCTTGTGTTTTGGTGTTTTGTTATACTTTGCCCTTCCAGTGCCCTCTGTGATTCTGTTGCAAACCTTCCAGGGATAATAAGTATCCAGAATGTATTAAGCAGTTACTAAGTGCTAAATACTAAATATGCTTCATTTCATTTGGTCCCCACAACTCTGTGAGATAGGAACTATTACTGTTTCCATTTTATGAGTCAAGATAGGACTACGAAAGCAGTATGTTGACACAACCTTTTTGGAAAGCAATGAAACAAGTGATATTCCAAAACTCTATAAGATGTATATCCTTTGGCCCAATTATGTCAATCTTGTGAATTGTTCTGGAGTAATTCAGGAGGAGAAAAGAGCTGCATTCACAAATAGTTTCATTGCAATATAATCTTAAGCAATGAAACGTAGAAACAACTTAAATTTCAAACAACAAAAGAATTTATAGAACATCAGTAGAATAAATTATCACATGACTATGGAGGAAGGAAGAAAACAAGAAGGAAACAAAGAGCTTCCTTTCTTGCTCTCCTTTGTGGAATCCCCTATACCTAATGGCCCCATGTTTTTTTCCATTGTGGCTATTCTTTTTTTGTTTTGTCTTGCTGAAAGACATATGAAAATGTCTTCCTCTTTGCCTCCCTCTTTCCCTTCGTTTATTCCATTTTTTCCTTCTTCCCTTTTTCTCCCTCTTTCTCCCATTTTAATTCTTCCCTTTATCATATTCTACATTTTTGTTCTCTTTTGTCCCTCAAAAAACATTCTAATATTGTTAACATATAACTACTATATTTCTATACATTCTTTCAAAGTATATACTGGTTTTGGTTTGTTTTGTTTTTGGTGTTCTAATATCCAAAGTTTCTCATAAGAAATATTTATTTTTCATCCCCACATTTTATAGGTGAATTTGTTTTTACCTCTGGGAGCATTTAGGATATTCTCCTTATCTTTCATAAGAAGGTGTCCAGGCATGAAATTTGGGTGGACCTGCAATCGGCATTTTTAATCTGAAACTCAATTCATTCTGCTCTAAGAAAGTCTCTCCCAGTATTTATTTCGTAATTTCCTCCTATTTTCTCTGTTCTCCTCTTCTGGGGCTTCTATTAGATATTGAATCATCTGAATCAAGTACATATATAGCTGTTATTAGTTGGAGAGATAAAATAAAATATATTTAACAGTGAAGTTAGAATTTAAATAATTTCTATATATGTATTTGAATTAATCTCATCTTTTAAAAAATAAGCAAAATAAGAATTATAAATGTATACAATTATTATTTATATAAATATTTACATATTTATATATTAAATATGTCAAGCATATGTACTTATGTATTAATATATATTTTTATATAGTTACATTTTTATATTTATATTATTTATGCAACATAAATAAACTTAATTGCACATCTGATCTATATAAATGGTTTTAGTAATTGGAACCTGGATTTAGGCACTGTACATAGCTATAATCCAGGTCCAATAAAAGTAAGCTGCCAGGGTGGGCTCCGCTGAAGACCATTTTTCAAAGCACTAAGCTGCTTGTGGTTGTGTACTCACCTTAGAGAAAGGAAGCCAGGCATGAAAATGTCACTGCAGGAAAAAAAAAAGCTTCATGTTCTTGATTATTTGATAGAAAGGAAATTCTGAATGCTATGTGCCACTTGTTACCTAGAACATCTTCGAGCCCAGCTCCTCAGGGATTCACATTTGAAACAAGTGGATTTCCCTATAAAATCTTCAAGATTTTGATGAAAATAGCATTGAGATCTTTTTTAAAAAAATTTTTTTAATGTTTTATTTATTTCCAGGAGAGAGAGACAGCGTGAGCAGGAGGAGGGTCAGGGGGAGTCACAGACTGAAACAGGCTCCAGGCTCTGAGCTGGCAGTCAGCACAGAGCCCGACGCGGGGCTCGAACCCACGAACCGCGAGATCATGACCTAAGCGAAAGTCGGACGCTTAACCGACTAAGCCACCCAGGCGCCCCTCATTGAGATCTTTTTAGTAGACAGTAACGAAAACAGGGAAAAGGAATGTATATAAGGTTTTATTTTTTGCTGGGTTTTTTTTGTTGTTGTTGTTGGTGGTGGTGGTTTTCTTTTGATTTCAGTATTTATAATCATGAATGCCATGTTTTTGTTTTCTTAAATGGTTTATTGTCAAATTGGTTTCCATATAATACCCAGTACTCATCCCAACAAGTGCCCTCCTCCATGCATGAATGCCATAGTTTAAGATGAGAATATTGGAGCAGTGAGCCTGTTTGTTCATCTGGGCATCTTGAAGAGGAAGATAGGCCTGGGTTCTAATACTGGAGATACACTGACCTCTTACACAGCAGTTTTAGAGAGCACAATGGTTCCATGTGATTAAAGAGAAGAATTTTTAGTCTTTAGGGACAATCTGACAGGGAGAGGAAGAGGAGGAAATCTGGTATGGGAGGAACATAGAAAGAAGACATGAAAGTTGCATGGTATTGGGATTCAGAGTCAGCAGAAATTTCTCTCAGTGGTGTAGTGGATAACATTTTAAAATAAGTATGCATACCAGAGCCTAAGTCAGAGACCATGAGTGTCTCTGCTGTCTTCTTGGGCAATGGTCAAGTGTTCTAACCTATTCTTTACCTGAGGATGAAGCTCTTCAGAGTTCTGGGCTTTATTGGAGTGTGTGTGGTAGCGAGGGCAGGGGTAAGTCTCAGTTCCAACCTTCCTACCTCTTACAGGCTCAGGGCTTCATTTACTTGCAGACCTGAAAACTCAAACACCCTGTCTGGTAAACCTGGAAGGGCATGCTTATAATTTTTAGTTTCTTATTTATTTATTTATTATTTATGTTGGTATTTGTCTTATTTTTTGTGAGCTAAGCTATGCATTTAAAAACATGTTTGCTATACTTAGCCATAATTACCAGGTTTCTCTTGGTCTGCCATACTTCTAGCAAAGTGCTTCCCATCCACTCGCCAACTTTCCTCTTTGTGAACTTTGCCCTATAAATCCTCATAACTGCTCTCATCAAGGTCACCAGTGAGGTCTAATTTTTGCCAAATCTATCAAAATTTCTTATCCTTATCTTTTCATCATCTCTGTAAGTTTTTGACACAAGTGACCACTTGCTGTTTCTTGAGGAGTTTTGTTTTTGTTTTTTGGGGTTTTTTTTTAACCATATTGTCTTCAAAATAGGTCAATATTTCCTACATTTATGTCTAGCCAACCTTCCCTTTGACATCTCCATTTGGATATTTAGAGGTACCTCAAAACAGTATGTCTCAAGTACAACTTGATTCCCTCACTTTCTCTCCCCAACCTCTCTGTGTCCCTCCTCATAGAATCCTACCTTGACAACCTAATTTGAATTAGACCTGCCACCATTATATAGTATTACAACATCTATTTATGTCAGTTTTTGTATTTATTTGTGTTTATTTCTTCTGTTATCTGTGTGTCCACTAGAGTGCTAGTCTCATCAACACAGGGACCTTTTCTTCTGTGTTCTGTGTTCTGTGCCCAAGCCTGACAGTTAGCTGGTCCTCAATAATCATATGTTAAATGTGTGATTGTTGAAAAAACCCAATGAAAAATCAGGACCCATTTGGGATCTTTTAGTCTAAAGCAAACCTCCTGTTGGGCCCTGCTAAGCCTCCCAACACAAGAGATGTAAGCTGGGTGGAGCTGCTCTCAGTCACATTTTATCTGAGTTCCTTAGAATTCTACTCTTTACAGTTTTTCTTTTCATGGTGACACTGCTGAAGGGAGAAAATATGCTCAGAATGGCAATTAGGGCTCAAAGCTTGAGATCACATCCACGAGGCATGAGGCCAGGAATTCACTTGCCCATTCACAGTGTACTTTTGTGAAATCCTAACAGAAATTTGAAGAGGACTGATATCCCCTGAAAAGAGGCAAGATAGGGGCGCCTGGGTGGCTTAGTCGGTTAAGCGTCTGACTTTCGCTTAGGTCATGATCTCGCGGTTCATGGGTTCGAGCCCCGCGTCGGGCTCTGTGCTGACTGCCAGCTCGGAGCTTGGAGCCTGTTTCAGAGTCTGTTACTCCCTCTCTCTCTCTGACCCTCCCCTGCTCACTCTGTTTCTCTCTCTCTCCTAGAAATAAATAAAACATTAAAAAAAAAAGAGGCAAGGTATCCTATTTTCTAATGGACTACTCCTGAGAGTGGAAAGGGTGTTAGTAATAATTATGCTGGAATAGTAGGCAAGAGTGAAGAGTGTGCTGGACAAACAGGGCACATCATCTCTTAGGGAAAGACCTTAGCTGTTTTTTTTTTTAATGTTTATTTATTTAGAGAGAGTGAGAAAGAAAGAGAGAGAGAGAGCATGTGAGAAAGTGAGCCAGGGAGAGGCAGAGAGAGAGGGAGAGAGAGAATCCCAAGAGGGTGTGCACTGTCAGCACAGAGCCCGACTTGGGGCTTGATCCTACAAACCACGAGATCATGACCTGAGCCAAAACCAAGAATCATATGTTTAACCCACTCAGCCACTCAGGCACTAGCTGGTATGTATGTATGTACGTATGTATGTATTTTTCTTTTATTTTATGAGAGAGAGAGAGAGAGAGAGAGAGAGTGGAGGGGCAGAGAGAAAGAGATAAAGCAACCCAAGCAGGCTCCAAGCTGTCAGCACAGAGCCTGATGTGGGGCTCAAACTTACAATTGTGAGATCATGACCTGTGCAAAAATCAAAAGTTGGATGCTTTACCAACTGAGCCACCCAGGTGCCCCCTACCTGGTTTTTAAAGAAGGGTTTCTGCCCTCAAAGTCTGGAAGGTACCCTGGACCACAGAAAGCATAAGAGCTTAATGTCAGAGACCTGAAGATTGCCCCTGTGAGGTCTCACCTGTGAGCTCCTGCCACCTGAGGCAGGCCACTTGACCTCATTGAGCTGTGCTTTCCTTGCTTGTGATTTGGAGATAGTAATATTTATCCCATCCCTTCCTATAGTTATGTGAGTGATGGCCTTCCAGAAACTATAATTGTTTCAGAAATATATGGTGGTATTGGTATTTTTTATTAATTGGTTTCAGAGTTTGCTTTAGTTAAAGGATTTCTCCACATTCTCAGTTTACTGAGAATTCTTTTCACTGGAATTTCAATATCACTTACACAATAAAGAAAGGCACAGTTTCTTCTAAAACATTAAAGTCATCTCGAGAAGGCAGCCTTTAAAGCTTCCTTTTTGGGTGTATTTTATTCTGGTCTTTTTCTAACATATTAACATGTACGTGTGTGCACTTTCTATATCTGTGTACAAATTTTGGTTCATACTGAAAGTTTATTCAGCAACAGGAGAAAAGACAAATTTTAGATGACAAAACCATGTTTATTAGCTGAAAAAGATTGTTTATGAATGGGAGGACTATTATGTTAATCATTCTTCATTTTGATCAATGATCTGTTTTCTTTGTTTCTTTCTGATTTTTATAATATTTTGAAGGAAAGGAAAAAATTATAATACCAAAATATGTGCCAGTTTCTGTTAACTTCTTAAGAGAGCCATACAAGAAAGTCTTTCAGGAAAAAATTCAAACTTTTAAAAAGATGTCTGAGACAGGAATGCCTGGGTGGCTCAGTCTGTTGAGCCTCTTGATTTGAGTCTCTTCAATTCGCCTCATGTCTTGATCTTATAGTACATTAGATTAAGCTCCAGGTTGGGTTAGTATGGAGCCTTTTGGGATTATCTCTCTCTCCTACTCTCTCTGCCCCTCCCTCATTTGCACGCTCGTGCTCTCTCTCTCTCTCTCTCGATGCATAATTAAAATTTAAAACATAAAAGGTGCCCGGGACATATAAACTTCATACCTAACAACAGTGTGAGGTTCTACCTCACACACACTCACAAATATTGAAAATGACTGGGTTTAGTTTTAAGATTTTATTTTATTTAAATGTTTTTATTTATTTCTAGGAGAGATAGAGAGATACAGCGTGAGCAGGGGAGGGTCAGAGAGAGAGGGAGTCATAGACTGAAACAGGCTCCAGGCTCCGAGCTGGCAGTCAGCACAGAGCCCGACGCGGGGCTCGAACCCACGAACCGCGAGATCATGACCTAAGCGAAAGTCGGACGCTTAACCGACTAAGCCACCCAGGCGCCCCTGACTGGGTTTAGTTTTAAGATTTTAAATTGAAATCTTTCCTGGAGAATAAATTTCCCTTCTGGACATTTGTTCTTTCATGAGCCCTCACTGATCCTGGGCTCACCATCCTGGCCTGCCTGTATCTGAGGACTTCCTGGAATGTGTAGCTTCCAGGATTAAGACCCAAACAGTCTTGGGAAAACGAGGCTGGTTAGTCACCCTACTGGGCTGGTTACTGGGGTGCATAAATCCTCCTTCTTCTTCTCAAGGCCTTTTGATCCACAGGGCATACCTTCTGCTGGATGATTCTACTTCAGAGCTCTCCAGTCCTTACCACCCAAGTAACATTTTTTCAGGCCCATCAGGTCCTAGGAAAATCTTATATGGGAAAAAAAGAGAAAAAAGAAATCAACAGGTATTCCTTAAAGTGGAGGTCAGTGTCATCCAATACTGTTCTTTTTTTCACTGGCTTTCAGTTTGAGAGGATTTTCACAGGTGATAAGGGGACTCTGAATTCATTGGAGGCATAAAATGTAACCAGTTTGGAGAAATGAAGATTTCCTCCATGTGCACCTCTTGCTCTCCTCAAATAGCTCCCATGGGCTGCCTGAGGATGAGCTATATTTGGTAGCTCCCCCAGGGCAGGAAGGAGCTCTGTGCCTCAAAGTTGACTTTTTGAATTATTCATGTATTATTAATAGCAGTAATGATGATGACAGGCAGATAGTAATCATGACACCATGACACAGGAGCATCCTGAGGAAGAAGGAGAGGAGGGGGAGGGACAGAGACAAAGACAGAGAGAGACACAGAGAGTTGACCAAACCATCAAGTGCTGCCTCCTTCCCTCCCCTGTGCTACCCAGACAACATCAAGAGCAGGGCACACCAGGAGAGTCCCCTGAACAATCTCAAGCTCCATAGCTTCCTGGAAACCTTCCTCCACTGCTAGTACAGTGTAGTAGTTAAGGGCACAGTCATAAACAGCCTAGTTCCTATCTGAGATCCCCCTATTAATTGCTGAGTGATCTTGGACATAGATCTTAAATTAGCTAAACATTATTTGTGTTCCATTTGGCTACAAGGAAATAAGGAATAGAATATATGCATGTGGCTGCTGTGAGGATTAAATGGAAGAAAGGACTGAGCACAATGTCAAGTCTTACTGCATGCTGTTGAAGTCCATTCTGTGTTGGTTTGTATTTACTTTTTACCCTGTTAGTGTGGTCTTCTTAGCTTCAATTAAAATTGCTCTACTGGTTGTAAATAGGTAAGTGTATCCTTCTTTCCACATTGGGGTGGAAGGAGGGATCTCAGAGGGACTTCTGAGAACATTGGGATTTTGTGTAGTTTGGTAAAAGGTGGGCACCTATCTTCACTAACTGATGCTTCTGTCCCATGCTTCAATCTGTCCTAAAATGCAAGGCATCAGAATCAGCCAACCTTGGTTGAACTTGCTGATTTCTCCTGGGTCTGCCTAAACATTGCAATTTCCTACTCCTAGAGGAAGGGATTTGCCAGCTGCAATGCCATTTTTATTGGACTCCATATGTCCTACAATGGATTCTTTAGTGATAAGATTCCAGTCTCCTCCTCATCTATAAGAAGGGGGTATGTAGGGAGTATATTCTTTGCAGTGTTGTTGCAGGAATAAGTATGGCAGCTCACAAATAAAACTTAAAAGAGTATCTGGTATTCTGGATAGACTAAATCAACATTAATTACTATTCTTCTTCTACCTACCATACATGTTCTATTTTAATGTCTACTTTATCTTTGATTTTCCTTATTAAAACCTTTAAAGGCAGGTGATGAACTATTTTTTAAGACTTCTTGTAAAGCTTTATTATATCCAGTCCAGAATGCACAAATTCAGTCTCATCTAAATCTAAGAATTCATCTCCCATTAGAAGAAAATGCTGTTGAAATGATAAAAATGTCTCTTTTTTTCTCCCTTAAATAATTCATTGTCAAGTTTGTGTCCATATAACACCCAGTGCTCATTCCAACAAGTGTCCTACTCCATGCCCACGACCCCCCCTTCCCCTCTCCCCCACCCCCTTAGTTTGTTCTCAGCATTCAAGAGTCTCTCATGGTTTGCTTCCCTCCCTCTCCCCAACTATTTTTCCTCTTCTTCTCCCCCATGGTCCTCTGTTAAATTCCTCCTAATCCATCTATACATGCAAACATATGATATCTGTCCTTCTCTGGTGATGCACTATTTTAAAGGGGAACATTTGGCAACTTCCTAAAGAAGTTTTGAACAAAGGACTTAAAAATTCAAACCCTATCCCTAATGCTCACATATAAGGGGCTGAAGACTACAGAAGGATAAATAGAAGTTCTTAAAAACGTGCTTAAGAATTTAACTTGAGGGGCACCTGGGTGGTTCTGTTGGTTAAGCGTCCAACTTCAGCTCAGGTCATGATCTCAAGTCTGGTGAGTTCCAGCCCCGCATCTGGCTCTGTGCTCTCAGTGCGGAGCCCACTTCAGATTCTGTGTCTCCCTCTCTCTCTGCTCCTCCCTTACTTGTGCGCTCTCTCTCTCTCTCTCTCAAAAATAAACATTATTTTTTTTTAAAAAAAAGAACTGAACTTGAGTATCAAGCTCTATCAAAGCTGAGACACAGCCAAGAAGAGAAGTTACTGGAAGGCTTCCGTTCTCAAAAGAAAGTTTCTAATGAGGCTCATGTTTAGATTGGGTTCCCCAGAAGACCTTAAAATGAGGATCTGTAGAAACATTATTTATTTGGAAATGATCCAAGGAAAAACTGTAATGGGAGTAGGAAAGTGGGGCAGTGAGTAAAAGGACAAACAAGGATTCAGTATCAAAAAAAGGTATTGGGAAGCTTAGGCTCCATTCCAAAAGGGAGTTCTGGAGATACACCAAAGAGTTGACCAGATCATGTACAGAAATCATTTATATAGTTCCCCAACTATCATTAGTTAAGATCTTGTCCTGGAGGCAATACATTGAGGTATGTCCAGCTCTCAAGACAAGCATTACGTCAGTCATGGCATAGAGACCCAGGTGCAGGCTGTGGGGAATGACCACATACATACAGCTGATATGCATCAGATGGTGACAGGATCCAAGGAAAATGGAGGGAACATTGACAGTAGGCTTCATTCCAATGTAAGTGAAAGCCTTGTCAAGAGGTCACTCTTATCACTAGAATGGGTGCCATATATGTGGCTGTTCTATTCTTTTTTCTTTCCAACTCTTCTCTACCCAAAGTTTTTACCTTCATTTTCCTTCTTCCTTTATTTGAACATTTATTGAGTATTTTATAGATATAAGACTTGGCATCAGGCACTGTGGGGGCAACAAGATGCAGAATGAATTACACAGGACCCAGTGACAGCATGTAGCTTGATTTCTTCTGCATTTCCTTCTGATATGGAGCCATCAGCATAATTTGAATCCTGGATCAGCCATGTGTACAGAACAGTGATGTGATTCTCTAAGTCTCATTTTTTGAGGTAGTGGAGCAGCACTTACTTACACATATTTTATAACACTGTTATCAGGATACTGCAACTTATGGATTTGGAAAGTTCTGAACAGTGCATGATTTACACATTGTCAGAACCACTTCTTTCTCTCTCTCTCTCCATTTTGTTTCTTTCTCAGACAGTCTGCAATGTGTTAGATGGCAACCCTCATGTTCCGGGTGAAAGGCCTCAGATCTTTCAACAGTGACTCATGTGAATTGGGTCCCAGACTCATCATTCTTGACTTTGGGAGATTCCTATGGTAAAAAAGAATAAGCTACTTTAACAAGAAGGAGGGAGTGGTATGCCTGAGTGGCTCAGAAGGGTAAGCATCTGACTCTTGATTTTGATTGAGTCATAATTTCATGGTTTGTGAGTTCCAGACTTTCATCAAGCTCCATGCTGGCAGTAGGGAGTCTTCTTGGGATTCTCTGTCTCTTTCTCTCTCTCTCTCTCCCCCTTCCCTGCTCACTCTCTCAATGGAAATAAATAAATAAATAAATAAATAAATAAACTTTTTTTTAAAAGATGAGGGAGTAATCTAGAAGTCACAGGCAAACTGAAGACCATCTGAGACTTCAGAAACCAGATGCTCCCTCTTCTTATAGCTTGCATATTCTTCTCATGGTCCAGCTAGACATTCCTTTCTGTATACTCAGGATGGACTGCTTGGTTTGGTTAAATACTTCTCCTACATGTGCAGAATCTCTTGTGGCTTTTTCCTAAGCTGCTGGTTACTTTCTGGATGGCTGCCTTTGGTGCTGGTATTATTTTCTGATCCAGTGATCTCACCATGTGTATGAATAGACCTATCTTCTTCCCCAAGAGTGAGGGTGATTGACTGGGGAAATAGGCATAGCTGGCCTGCTTATTTTTCCCAACAATGTCAAACTAAATTCTATCCTCATCACAATCTTGGATCTTGCCTGGGAAATGACTGAGAAACAAGAGGTAATAATGAACTCACAATTTGACTCTATCAGTCTCTGGGTGGCTTTCTCTTTCTTCCTACCTGTACCCATTCCTCTCCTTTGATAGACTTCTACTTTAAACAAAACTTACTGTGTGGAAGGTGACTGTGACATACACTGGGGAACCCTAGTCCTATAAATATAGCCTTTTTTGCAGTTCCAGTAATAAGAGTGATGTTAGTAGGATTCTCCAGTGAGCACCTTTGACCTTAAATTATACTTTTGAATATCATCATGTTAGCACAATCCTTGGGATACATAAATGTTTAATAAAATATATTTATCCAATAAATGTTGAATATTGAGGACAGATTAATTCCTCTGTTTCTACATATATATAGCATATATGTGAAAGAGACCATGAAGGGCAGAATATTATCTAGGTTTAATATTAATATTAAAACATTCCATGATATGTTTTACAGGTGCCAGCTTCAACAGAGCAATAAACTAGGAAAATAAATTTAACTTAGGTGCACAACCTGATTAATTGGTCATGGTTGCCTAGAATGGTGTGTTGAAGAAGGATCAGAGAGGAGTCTGTTTGCAGGCTCAGGATTGACTAACAATGTCTGCCCTGGGGAAAGTAGAATGAATAGCTATGACTGTGCCATGTATTCTCACACAAGGCCTAATTATTTCTGGCACTCTGGAAGTGGAGGCTAAGAATAGGGTTCATACAGCCTGAGAAGAAAGGAGAAATCTAGTTCTATAGGAAGTGTCATCCTGAGCATCTGAAGTTTAAAAAGAATGGGGAGTCTAGGGGTGTCTGGGTAGTTCAGTCAGTTAAGTGTCTGACTCTTGATCTTGGCTCAGGCCATGATCTCACAGTTCATGAGATCAAGCCCTGTGTCAGCCTCTGAGCTGTCAGCACAGAGTTTGTTTGGGATTCTTTCTTTCCCTCTGTGCCCTTCCCTACCCCCCGTCTCTCAAAATAAATAAGTAAACATTTTAAAAATTGAAAAAAAAAAGAAAGTATGGGGACTCCATTTCAGCCCCAACACAGTGATTGTCATATAAAATAACATGACAACCTCTGAAGCTATGCAAATATAAATTGTTTTCCCCAAATTTCCTACAGAAACCCCAGACTCTCAAACCTATGTGCATCAGAGCTCTGTTTCTGGCCTCAGAGCTCTGTTTCTAGCCTCTGGTGACCTTGCTGTCCTCTCCTGAGAGAAGGCAATGGATGTGTTTCAGGACTTAGGGCAGAGTTTTGAAATTCCTGTTGAAATGAAATACTGACTAAAGAGTCATGGTAGGGTGTTTCAGTTTTCAGTCTGGGTGATCGAGCGTTTGGCCTGGAGATGGAATGAATTTCTGTTTCACCACGGCAGGGAGGAGATTCATCAGCCTGTCACCCATCAATGCATAGCCCAGTGGGGGAGAGCAGCTTGGCAGACAATAACAACAGCCGTATCTGTTTTTCTGGGCCTCTGATGGGTGTTATTTGGGCTTCAAGATGAGCAGGATGGTTTTTCTCTCCCAGAAATGAGTAAAAACACACACGAGGTAGAGAGGCTAAGCCTTGGTTCTCTAGAGGAAGCTCTCTGGAGCTGATGGAAAGACCTTGGGCACATGCAGTGGTAGATTTGTGAGCCTGACTGAAGCCAGGAAGATATTTCACACCTTTCAGGTGGTCCTGTCAGCATCAGGCAAGGAAGCATCTGTTCCCTGGATGCCTACATTTGTTCCTTTAGTAGTCAGAATAGCTTCTGAAAGGCAGGATTCTACTTTTCTAAACCATGTGTTCAGCATAAGATAGTAATAGTGGTGATGGAGGCCTAATGAACCAGAAGCTGCTGGTGCCACACTGTGCCTCTGTGAAGGTAAAGTCTGTTCGGGGACAATTCCCATGACTCCCTGTCTAAGGGCTTTTTGTTTCTGACCATTCTTATGCAAGCAGGAAACAGCTTTGAACTGATGATGCAGGAAAGCTTCTGGGTGAATATGCCAGCCCCTCACCCCTGGGCTTTGAATTCCCCCTGTGGCCTATTTTATACTGGCTCCCAAGTTCTCCAGTAAGATTGAGCACAGCTGCCATGCCAGTGTCCTAACTGATAACACACCTTTCTTTGGCTCCCTCTCCTCTCCTTTCTCATTTCTACTGGTGGCAGTATCTACTGGTACCTAGTGTAACCCAGTCTCAGGTACCTGCTCTGAGACAGTTAGTTCCAACTTTGACTTCAGGCTTATGTGTGCAGATCAAAATCCATCACATTACTAAACCAAACAAAAAGATGTTCTATTTAACAGGATCTGTATTCCCTCGAAGGCTAATATGTTGTGTTTTGATGATATGCAAAGTTTTTTGCCAGGAGGGAGAACATAGCCATGATTTGTTACTTTGTCAACTGGAGCAAATGGGTACTCACGGAGGGTTTTCCCTGGACATGAGAGACAGCACCCTCAAGTGGTAATGACTTGAGAAACCTTATCTAATTTCAACTTTCTCTTCTAAAAATTAGATAGATAAAAGTCGTAAAAAAAAAAGTATTGTGGAAAGGAAAACCTTGAATCTTTCTAAAATAATAATAATTTTAAAAGATCAAATTACCAAGTTTGGTGATAATGTGGAACTCTCATCCACTGTTGGTGGCAGCATTCTGCCCCCATTCACATTGGTACAATTACTTTAGAAAACCATTTGTCAATTATTTTCTACAGTTGAACTTATGCCTATTCTATTCTCAGTCATTGTATGTTTATATATATGCCTGAAAGAAATGTGTAGTTACGTACATCAAAAACAATGTATAAAAACATTTATAAACAGCAGAATCTATAATAGCAAAATCTAAAACCTATTCTAATGCCCATAACCATAGAATGGATAAGTAAATTATAGTATATTCACAATGGACAACAATGAAAATCAATGATCTATAATTACACACCAAGATCTGGATGAATCTTACCAATATTATGTTGAAGGAAAGAAGCCAGATACAAGAGCACTTAATGATACCGCTCCCATGAAGATCAAGAGCAGCAAAACTAATTGGTGGTGATAAAAGTCAGGATAGCTGTTACTCTTGAGAGTAGCGACTGGAAGACACAAGACAGACTACTATGGGCTAATAATATTCCGTTCATTACTCTGGATTCTGGTAATACATGTTCAGTCTGTGAAAATTCATCAAGCTATGTACTTGTTATTTGTTCATTTTTATGTATATATGTTGTATTCTAGCAGTGCACAACTAAAGGAAACAAATAATTTGTAAATGTCTATATTCTGATACCATTTTTAATACAAAATTATATCAATACACCTCACAATTGATTACACTACCCAGCTAAGTAAAAACTGTATCAGAAAAGGTGGAAGGTGGGAGATTAGAGGGAGGAAGTACAGCTTGGGGAGGGAGGAAGTACAGCTTGGGGGGGGGTAGTTTAGAGTCCAGGAAAGAGGAGGTGGTAATGGTGAGTAAGTGGGCTTTGTGACTCTTGTCAGTCGTGATGTAGGGATTCCCTGTGACCACGTTTGAGAATTAGGAAGTCATATCTGAGGTGTCAGTGAGGAGCAAGGACTCTACCATGCTTGCAATCATTGTTCTTTAGATTAGCTTACTGAATTTCCTACAAATGTTCTGTGCATGGAGACACTCTGAAATCAACACTATTGTCTCTAAGGAAGAAAAAAAAAAGAAGCCAAAACTTTAATCATTGCTTTTCTTCTTGGTAATTTCTGAAGCAATTGTATACACTATCATTTCTCGTGCTGAAAGTAATAGAATGTGTTACTATACCCATTGGTTAACAAGACAGCCATGTGGAAGAGCATATTCTTGGTAATAGCAAAGCAAGACACAGTGGCCAGGACAGCAAAAAGGAGGAGACATACAGAACAGAGTTCAGGATCTACCAGGATGCTCAATAAAAGCAAAGTGATGGACTGGAGAAGCAAACCTGCGGTTGCTCATTCCTCATGAAACACTTAGAAGGTAGAGGTATGCAACCCCTGACACCTTAAAAATACCAGGACTGCCATATCATTACCCAGAGAAGTAGCCACTTGAAGTATAAATCATGGCTTTGCTATGGTCTGGGTCACCTTGAGCTAACTTTTAAGTTCTCTGAACTTCACTTTGCTTATCTGTAAAAATAATACCCACCCTACAGGTTATTACAAGGATAACGGTTGGGCAGAAATTTTCTGTAAAGGACCAGAGAGTCAATTTTTTGGATTTTGCTGGTCACACAGTCTTTATCTCAGTTGCTCAACTTTCCTTCTGTAACGTGAAAGCAGTCACAGGCAGCAAGTAAACGAATGGGTATGGCTGAATTCCAATAGAACTTTATTTACAAAAAAAGTAGTAGGCCTAACTTGGCCCATATGTTTTCCAATCCCTGGCTTAGACCAAAGAGTTAATTACCTGAGGTAGAATGGTTGGCACAGTCTATTTGGTCAATAAGAATTTGTTTTGTTCTTTTCTTTATTGCTGCATTGTTATAAGGGCTCTGCAGCTAGATTAGAAGAAGCATCTGGCAAAAGTTGAGTTCTAACCCTTTTTATTTGAGCAAAGCACCATAATCTGACTTTCCAAAGGATTCCTAATTTGTGTCATAAGATGTCAGTTGGGAAAATGGATCCTCAAAAGTTGGTTGGTGATGGAAAGGTGTTGGTGGTAAAAGGGACCTCAGGAACCTCCTTATGTCTATTCCCAAGTGGAGAACAATATACTCACTGAAAACCTGACTCATCCAAGCTGAGTGACACAGGCATGTCACTTAACTATACCTCTTTCCTCATCCATAAATCAGGGATACAGTACATACTTCAGAGAGGATTAAATAAGTTAATATCTGTGAAAGTTTTTATAGCAGTGCCTGGAACATACTAGGAATCCAGTAATTACAAATTTTGTTAATATTAAAGCAATAGAGTCTTAGGTTCTCTGTCCCAATCCTTATGGAGTTCAGAGTTTTAGAGCTACAGTTGTGGATCCTGAGCAGGAGGTGGGGCAGGAAAAGCCACTTCTAAAACTCTACTGTCTTTGTCCTACTCTATTGGTGTGGGTAGAGCCAAAGTCAGAAAAGAAAGTACTGGAAATACACAGAAGTTGGAAAACCGACCTAAGTAACAGCCTGACATGAGTTGGCATGTTTTCTCTTTCATTACCTGGATCTGAAATGTACTCCATAATGTAAGTCTCCTTGGCTGCATTGTTTACATGGGTGGTTGCATCAAATGCATTGTGGCCTTCTGGATTGTAGCAGTTCTAAGCTGAGCATGGTTGTGTGTGCGTGTGTGTGTGTGTGTGTGTGTGTGTGTGTGTGTTGGCGTCTAATGAGCATGCACAGCACAGAGACAGACTCCTGTTCAATCAGTCCAAAGAACAAAATTGGCTTTTAAAATGTTAATGTTCTCCTCTTCGCCCCAGTTAGTTTCATCAAGGAGGCCTAGGACTGGATACGTAGAGTCTGGGTTTAATCCCAAAGGATACATTTCCTCCTACACAGATAATGTTTCATTAATTAGACAGTAGTGTACATGCAGAATTCATTTTATAGGAATTGATCATCTTAATCCAGAAAAGAGGCTTTGCCCTTCATTCAGTAAGCAGTCAACTGGCTGCTCTTTGCCTGAGGTGACCAGATTCCTAAAACTTGTGTGTATGTGGGATAGTGGGAAGGCAGAACCAGGACATAGAGTAGTATGCCCAAGAACACACAGGGGTAATGAGTCGACCACCCTGGCCAGGGTGGCAGGAAAATCTGGTGAGAACACAGGATGTGGAGCAAAGCAGAGCTGAGATTCAATCCCACAAACTCTCCATATAGCCTTGGGAGAGGGACATAACCTTTGTGAATTTCAGCTTCTTCATCTGACAAACGGAGAAAGTGATGCCTGCTTCATGAGACTACTATAAGAATTAAGTGAGACAGAAAATTTGTAACAAGCAACAGAAAGTCACCTGACGAGCATTCCATCCTGGAGAAAGAGCACATTTGTTTTTGAAAAAATACATTTTCTGGTACGCCACCTGAGAGCTCAGGAATCAAGGGCAAATAATTTGCTTGGGAGGTGATTTCAGGAAGCTCAAGAGTGTCAAGGAGAAACTCTCATAAGAGTTTGCACATTAAGAAGGAGGGGCAAGATGGCGAAGAAGTAGGGAGCTCCATACATTGCACTTGCCCCCGTATCTTGCACAGAGAAGACCTGCCATAGGAACCCTTACAGAATCCAGGAGTTTGGGAAGAAAAGGAGCCAGAGTCTGCTGAGAAAACCTTCTAACGTGAGTGTGAACTGGGGAAGATAAAATCGGGCCGGGACCAGAGACACAGAGGGATGGGGGCAATCCCCCTCTGCGGGGAGTGAAAGGGGAAAGAGAGAGGCCAAAACTGCTCAAGACACAGTCCCTGTCACTGAGGAACAGAAAATCTTCTGCTCAGGACACAGAGGAACTTGGTCTCTGGCTCTCCAGCTGACCCTAAGCAAGATGCACTTCTCCCAAACAATTACCCCGGGACAATAACTGTGTACGCGCCAACTCCCCTTGCGCCAACTCGACCTGGAGGGATTGCACTCCGACTGCGCCTTTGTGCTTCTGTCTTGACTGGAGCCCTAGAGGGGAGGCGAAGGGCTTAAAACTGGGAGATTTCCCCGCGAGTTGGTGTTTCGGGTGACGAGACACAGAGGTACCCGGTTTCCCGCTCTCCAGCGGACCCGAGGCACGAAACACTCCCAGGCAACCCCCGTCCTTCCTCGCCAACCTGATCTGGAGGAGACTGGAGCAGCGGTTTATGGCTCAATCCCCAGAGGGTAGGCAAGAGGCATGGAATTGCTCTGAGGAGATTGCCTGCAAGTTTGTGTCTACAGCAATTTCAGTGGGGCACACGGACTGGGATTTGGAAATGAGGCCTGGCCTGGGATATAGAGCTTGACCTCCCTTGGCTGCGCCCCTGGCATAGGGAGTTTACACACCCAGAAAAATGAGCTGCAGTGCTTGGTTCAAGAAGGGACTGGAGCGCCGCCACTCTTCTCCCCACACCGACCAAGGCAGAACTCCCCCTTGACGCTTTGGATCAAACCACGCTCATCCCTGCTAGAGAGCTGCCCTCCACCCCCCTTTTTTCAAATTGGAGCACTGACCTGATTAATTCTTGTCACTAGCTTGCTTAAACAGTCACATTTAATCAACTCTGTAGATGTAAATTCTACACCTACCTACCTTTTTATCTCTTTCTCTCAGGAGTAATCAGACTGTATAGTTTCTCTGGATAACACCAGCGTCTTTCTCTCACCTCTTCAACCATATTCCACCCTTTCACTCTTTGAAAAAAGCTTCTTATCCTTTCTGCCTGTTCATTCTATTTCCAATTCTCCCTCATCCCCGTCCTGTCATCTCTCTCTTTATCTATGCTCTTCAACTAGACTGAATACACCTGGCTATTTAATTGTAGCTGGGAAATCTGGTTATATGCTTTAAACTGTTCTTTGTCTACCAGCTTTCTATTTTTTTCCTTTTCTTTTCTTCTTTTTGACTTTTCAATGTATTTTTCTTTTCTTTTATTCGCCTTCCCTCCCCCCTCTTTTCTCTTTACCTTTTCATTTTCCCCTCTCAGTTTGCATGTTTGTTGGAATTGTCTGTGCATTTGTGTGCCTCTGTTCCCTGTGTGTTTCTCTGTCTGTTTTCTTCTCCAGGGCTACCTCAAGAAACAAGCCAAAGAACACATGGTGGAGAGTCCCAAATACCACTACGAGTACAAAAATAAAATAACCAAGGTCTCAACAAGAGAGACTAAGAGATACCATTCAAAGAACACTTTCTGAAAGCATAGACCCTGGACAGTCAAAGAGTCTTCTTGGATACAGCAGCGCTCACAGGTGCAGACAGAATAACAGGTCCTCAAAACTAACAAGTGGTAGAAAGCTAACCAAAATGACGAAAGAAATTCGCTCTCCTCCAAAGAAATTCCAAGAAGAATTGACAGCGAAAGAACTGTTGAAAACAGATATAAGCAGCATATTGGAACAATTTTTAGAACAATAATCATAAAATTAATAGCTGAGCTTGAAAAAAACATAGAGGACATCAAAGAAACTATGGTTACAAAAAACATAGAGCTCAAAAATAGGTATGATGAATTAAAAAATGTGATAAATGAGATACATAATAAACTGGAGGCGTCCAATGCACGGATTGGAGACGCAGAAAGGAGAATAAGTGATTTAAAAGACAGCTTTATAGAAAAAGAAGAAACTGTGGAAAAAGAGACAAACTGATCCAGGAAAATGAAAGAAGAGTTTGAGAGTTCAGAGATACAGTCAAATGGAACAATATCCGTAACATAGGAATCCCAGAAGAGGAAGAGAGAGGGAAAGGTGCTGAAGGAGTCCTGGAAAAAATTATAGCAGTGAACTTCCTCAACCTGGGGAAAGAAATAAACATTGAAATACAAGAGGCCCAGAGAACTCCCCTCAGATGTATTTTGTTTTTTTTTATTTTTTATTTTTTTTTTTACAAATAGTTTATTGTCAAGTTAGTTTCCACATAACACCCAGTGCTCATCCACACAAGTGCCCTCCTCAATGCCCATCCCACCTACACGCCATATCATTCAGTCCTCAGTTTTTGTCAGCATTCAAGAGTCTCTCATGGTTTGCCTCTCTCCCTTTCCCCCACCATTTCTTCCCTTCTTCTCCCCCTTGTTCCTCAGTTAAGTTCCTCCTAATCCTCCTATATGTGCAAACATATGATATTCGTCCTTCTCTGCCTGACTTATTTCGCTCAGCATAACACCCTCAAGGTCTATCCATGTTGCTACACATGGCCAGATTTCGTCGTTTCTCATTGCCATGTAGTATTCCATCGTATAGATAAACCACATCTTCCTGATCCATTCATCCATTGATGGACACTTAGGCTCTTTCCATGTTTTAGCTATTGTGGAGAGTGCTGCTATGACCATTGGGGTACGTGTGCTCCTATGCCTCAGCATTTCTGTATCCCTTGGGTAAATTCCTAGCAGTGCTATTGCTGGGTCATAGGGGAGTTCTATTGTTAGTTTCCTGAGGAACCTCCACACTGTTTTCCAGAGGGGCCGTACCAGTTTACATTCTAACCAACAGTGTAGGAGGGTGCCCGTTTCTTCACATCCTCGCCAGCATCTAGAGTCCTCTGATTTGTTCATTTTAGCCACACTGACCGGCATGAGGTGGTATTTCAGTGTGATTTTGATTTGTATTTCCCTGATGAGGAGGGATGCTGAGCATCGTTCCATGTGTCTGTTGGCCATCTGGATTGTCCTCTTTGGAGAAGTGTCTGTTCATATCTTCTGCCCATTTCTTCACTGGGTTGTTTGTTTTTCGGGCGTGTAGTTTGGTGAGTTCCTTATAGATTCTGGATATTAACCCTTTATCTGATATATCATTTGCAACTATCTTTTCCCATTCCATTGGTTGCCTATTAGTTTTGTGGGTTGTTTCCTTTGCTGTGCAGAATCTTTTCATCTTGATGAGGTCCCAATCGTTCATTTTTGCTCTTGATTCCCTTCCTTTTGGGGATGTGTCAAGTAAGAAGTAGCTGTGGTGGAGGTCAAGGAGGTTGTTTCCTTCTTTCTCCTCTAGGGTGTTGATAGTTTCCTGTCTCACGTCCAGGTCCTTTATCCATTTTGAGTTTATTTTTGTGCATGGTGTGAGAAAATGATCTAGTTTCATTCTTCTGCATGTTGCTGTCCAATTCTCCCAACATTATCTGTTGAAAAGGCTGTTTTTTTTCCATTGGATATTCTTTCCTGCTTTGTCAAAGATCAGTTGGCTGTATACATTTGGGTCCACTTCTGAGTTCTCAATTCTGTTCCATTGGTCTATGTGTCTGTTTTTGTGTCAATACCATACTGTCTTGATGATGACAGCTTTGTAGTGGAGGCTAAAGTCTGGGATGGTGATGCCTCCCGTTTTGGTTTTATTTTTCAGCATTACTTTGGCTATTCGGGGTCTTTTGTGGTTCCATACAAATTTTTGGATAGTTTGTTCTACTTTTGAGAAGTATGCTGGTGCAATTTTGATTGGAATTGCATTGAATGCATAGAGTGCTTTAGGTAGTAATGACATCTTAACTATATGTATTCTTCCTATCCATGAGCATGGAATGTTTTTCCATTTCTTTGTGTCTTCTTCAATTTCCTTCATAAGTTTTCTATAGTTTTCATCACACACATCTCTTGTATCCTTGGTTAGGTTTATTCCGAGGTATTTTGTGCTTTTTTTTGTGCAATTGTGAATGGGATCCGTTTCTTGATTTCTCTTTCTGTTGCTTCATTGTTGGTGTATAAAAATGCAACCGATTTCTGTACGTTGATTTTGTACCCTGCAACTTGGCTGAATTCTTGGATCAGTTGTAATAGGCTTCTGGTGGAGTCTGTTGGGTTTTCGATGTAGAGTATCATGTCATCTGCAAAGAGTGAAAGTTTGACTTCCTCTTTGTCAATTCTGATGCCTTTGATTTCCTTTTGTTGTCTGATGGTTGATGCTAGGACTTCCAGCACTATGTTAAACAACAGTGGTGAGAGTGGACATCCCTGTCGTGTTCCTGATCTCAGGGGGAAAGCTCTCAGTTTTTCCCCATTGAGGATGATGTTAGCTGAAGGCTTCTCATAGATGGCTTTGATGATATTTAAGTAGGTTCCTTCTATACCAATTTTCTCTAGAGTCTATATTAAGAAGGGATGTTGTATTTTGTCAAATCCTTTTTCTGCATCCACGAACAGGATCATATGGTTTTTATCTGTTCTTTTATTGATATGATGTATCACATGGATTGATTTGCGAATTTTGAACCAGCCCTGTAACCCAGGAATGAATCCCACTTGATCTTTGTGGATGATTCTTTTTATGTGCTTCTGGATTCGATTTGCAAGGATCTTGTTGAGAATTTTTGCATCCATATTCATCAAGGATATTGGCCTGTAGTTCTCTTTTTTTGCTGGATCTCTGTCCGGCTTGGGAATCAGAGTTTGCTGGCTTCATAAAATAAGTCCGGGAGTTTTCCTTCTATTTCTATTTTTTGGAATAGCTTGAGAAGAATTGGGATTAATTCTGTTTTAAATGTGTGGTAGAATTCCCCAGGGAAGCCATCAGGTCCAGGACTCTTATTTGTTGGGAGATTTTTGATTATTGAATCAATTACTTCACTCGTTATGGGTCTGTCAGGTTTTCTATTTCTTCCCGTGTGAATTTTGGTAGTGAGTGTGTGTTTAGGAATTTGTCCATTTCTTCTAAGTTGTCCAATTTGTTGACATATAATTCTTCATAGTATTTCCTGATAATTGCTTGTATTTCTGAGCGGTTGGTTGTAATAAGTCCATTTTCATTCATAATTTTGTCTACTTGGGTGCTCTCTCTTTTCTTTTTGAGAAGCCTGGCTAGAGGTTTGTCAATTTTGTTTATTTTTTCAAAAAACCAACTCTTGGTTTCATTGATCTGTTCAATTGTTTCTTTGGTCTCTATGTTGTTTATTTCTGCTCTAATTTTTACAATTTCTCTTCTTCTACTGGGTTTAGGGCGTTGTTGTTGCTCTGCCTCTAGTTCCTTTAGGTGAGCTGTTAGGTTTTGGACTTGCACTTTTTCTAATCTTTTGAAATAGGCCTGGAGAGCAATGTGCTTACCTCTTAGGAATGCCTTTGCCGCATCCCATAGATTTTAGATTGTTGTGTTTTCATTTTCATTTGTTTCCATATATTTTTTAATTTCATCCCTTATTGCCTGATTGGCCCATTCGTTCTTTAGAAGGGTGTTTTCTAACCTCCATGTTTTTGGAGGTTTTCCAGACTTCTTCCTGTAATTGATTTCAAGTTTCAAAGCATTGTGATCCTACAGTGTGCATGGTATGATTTCAATTCTTTTATATTTATTGAGGACTGCTTTATGTCCCAGTATGTGATCTATCTTGGAGAATGTGCCATGCGCACTTGAGAAGAAAGTAAATTCCCTGGCCTCAGGATGTAAAGTTCTAAATATATCCGTCAGGTCCATCTGGTCCCATGTGTCTTTCAAGTCCATTATTTCTTTAGAGATTTTCTGTCTGGTTGACCTATCCATTGCTGTAAGCGGAGTATTAAAGTCCCCTGCTATTAGCACATTCTTATCTATAAGATTGTTTCTGTTCGTGATTAATTGTTTTAGATATTTAGGTCTCCCATATTCGGTGCGTAGACATTTATGATTGTTAGTTCTTCCTGATGGATGGACCCTGTAATTATTATGCAGTGCCCTTTTTCATCTCTTGTTATTGTCTTTAATTTAAAGTCCAGTTTGTCTGATATAAGTATCGCTACTCCGGCTTTCTTTTGATTTCCTGTAGCATGATATATATTTCTCCATCCCCTTACTTTTCTTTAAAAATTTTTTTACAAATAGTTTATTGTCAAATTAGTTTCCACATAACACTCAGTGCTCATCCCCACAAGTGTCCTCCTCCATGCCCATCCCCCTCCCCCCCATCCATCAGTCCTCAGTTTTTGTCAGCATTCAAGAGTCTCTCATGGTTTGCCTCTCTCCCTTTCCCCCACCATTTCCACCCTTCTTCTCCCCCTTGTTCCTCCGTCAAGTTCCTCCTAATCCTCCTATATATGCAAACATATGATATTTGTCCTTCTCTGCCTGACTTATTTCGCTCTGCATAACACCCTCAAGGTCCATTCACTCCCTTACTTTTAATCTGAAGGTATCTTCCAGTCTAAAATGAGTTTCTTGTAGACAGCATATAGATGGATTTTGTTTTTTAATCCATTCTGCTACCCTATGTCTTTTGATTGGAGCATTCTACCGATTTACATTCAGTGTTATTATTGAAATATGTGGGTTTAGACTCTTTGTATCTTTTGTAGGGTTCTTGTTTGTGGTGGTGTCTCTGGTGTCTTTGTTCATTGCAACCTTTCCTTCATAGCGTCCCCAGCAGGATTTCCTGTAGTGCTGGCTTCGTGGTGACAAATTGTTTCAATTTCTGTTTATTTGGAAAGGTTTTTATCTCTCTTTCTATTTTGAATAACAGGCTTGCTGGATAGAGGATTCTTCGCTGCATATTTTTACTGTTCATCACATTAAAGATCCTGCCATTCCTTTCCGGCCTGCCAGGTTTCAGAAGATAGCTCTCTCCCCACTCTGATAGGTTTCCCTTCGTATGTGAGGGCCCTTTTCTCCCTAGCTGCTTTCAAAATTCTCTCTTTGTCATTGTATTTTGCCATTTTGACTATGATATGCCGTGCAGAAGATCGATTCAAGTTACGTCTGAGGGGAGTCCTCTGAGCCTCTTGTATTTCCACATTTACTTCCTTCCCCAGGTCGGGAAGTTCTCTGCTATAATTTGTTCCAGGACTCCTTCAGCACCTTTCCCTCTCTCTTCCTCTTCTGGGATTCCTATGATACGGATATTGTTGCGTTTGACCGTATCGCTGAGCTCTCAAATTCTTCTTTCCTGTTCCTGGATCAGTTTGTCTCTTTTTTTGTCAGCTTCTTGTTTTTCTATAATGGTGTCTTCTAAATCACTTATTCCCCTTTCTCCCTTTCAATCCGTGCATTGGAGGCCTCTTATTTATTATGTATCGCATTTATCACATTTTTTAATTCTTCGTGCCTATTTTTATTTTCCATTCTATCTGTAGCCATAGTTTCTCTGATGTCCCCTATGTTTTTTTCAAGCCCAGCTATTATTTTACGATTATTATTCTAAAATCTTGTTCAGTTATGCTGCTGACATCTGTTTTGAGAAGTTCATTAGCTGTCATTTCTTCTTGGAGTTTCTTTGGAGGAGAGCTAATTTTAGTTAGCTTTCCGGCTCTTGTTGGACTTAAAGACCTGTTATGCTCTCTGTTTCTATGAGCACTGCTATATCCAAGAAGACTCTTTGACTGTCCAGGGCCTATCCTTTCAGAGAGTGTTTTTTGAATGGTTTCTCTTGGTCTCTCTTGTTGGGACCTTGGTTATTTTATTTTCCTACTCGTAGTGATATTTGGGACTCTCCACTTTGTGTACTCTAGCTTGTTTCTTGAGGTACCCCTGGAAAAGAAAACAGACAGACAAACACACAGGGAGCAGCAGCACATAAATGCACAGCCTAATTCAACTAACATGCAAAGCAAGAGGGAAAACGAAAAAGTTAAGAGAGAAGACAGAGGAGGGAGGGCGAATAATAGAGAGTATAAAATACATAAAAGGGTCAAAAAGGAGAAAAGAAAAGGAACAAAGAAGAAAACCAATGGACAAAGAACGGTTTAAAGCATATACCTGGATTTCCCAGCTACAGTTAAATAGCCGTTTGTATGCAGTGCTGGGTGAAGAGCATAGAGGAAGAGAGAGACGGCAGGGCCGGATGAGGCAAAATTGGAAATAGAATGAACAGGCAGAAGGGATAAGAAGCTTTTTTCAAAGAGCTAAAGGGTAGAATATGGTTGGATTGGTGAGAGAAGAATGCTGGAATTATTCAGAGAAAGTATATAGACTAATTACTCCTGAGAGAAAGAACTGAAAATGTCGGTAGGACTCGTTGTGATTGTTTAAGCAAGCTGGCGACCGGAGTTAATCAGGTCAGTGTTCTGGGGAAAAAAGAGAGTAAAGAGAAAGAAGAAGAAAAAAAGAAAGAGGAAAAAAAAAGAAAGAAAGAAAAAGGAAAAAAACAAATAAAGGGGAAAAAAAAGGGAGGAGGTCACCTCTCAGGCAGGGATGGGCGTGGCGTGATCCAATGCCCCAGGCAGGAGCTCTGCCTTGGCGGTTTTGGGGAGGAGAGTGGCGGTGCTCCAGTCTTTTCTTGAACCAAGCGCTGCACGTTGCTTTTTTGGACGTGTAAACTCCCCTTACCGGGGGCACAGCCGAAGTTGGTTGCACTCTTCAACCCAGGCCAGTTCCAATCTCCAAATCCCAGTTCACGCTCCCACTTTAATTGCCTTAGACACAGCTTCCCAGCCAACCCCCTCCGGCAATTCCAGGCCCCCTGCGGAGCTCTGGGGGTAGAGTCAGTATCGATGCTTCCTTCTCTGGGTCAGGCGGGCGAGCATGGGTGGGGGCTTGCCTGCAGGGTGCTCTGGGCCCTAGTCCGCTGGAGTGAGGAAAACCAGGTCCCTCTATGGCTTGTCACCTGAAACATGAACTCACAGGCTAATTTCCCAGGTTTTAGTTCTTTGCCTTCCCTCTAGAATTCCAGCCATTCAGGAATGCGGACGCCCGGTGTCCGCGCGGCTCTTTCAGGGGCCCCAGCAGCCCGGGAGCTACAATGGAGGCAGGCACGCGACCACTCTGAAGTACAGCCTCCAGGAGCCTACACAAAGAAGCAGTTTTCGTGCTCAGCCCTCCACCCCCTCCCCAGGACCAGTTGGCGCGAGGGAACCTGGTGTGCAGTTATTTGGCAAGTACGGTCTTTCTATGCACCGAGCGGAGGTTTTTCTGTTTCGGACTCTCTCCTTTTCCCCTCTCACTCCCCGTAGAGGGTAGAGGGGGATCGCCTCCCACCCTGGAGTCTCCGATCCCTGCCCGATTTTATCTTCCCCGGTTCGCACTCACATTAGAAGGCTCTCTCAGTGGATTCTGCGTCCTTTTTCTCCCAATCTCTAAGGTTTTGTAAGGTTTCCAATGGCTTCAGATCTTTTCTGTGTGATGTATGGGCATGAGTGCAAGTACAGAGCTCCTTACTTCTCTGCCATCTTGCCCTCTCTCCACAACCCAAATTTTTAAATGGACAAGGAATCTAACCATACATCTCAAACACACACACACACACACACACACACACACACACACACACACACACAACTACTTGATAGCATTAGCCATATGGGAAATACAAATTAAAGCTGTAAGATACCACTACCTACCTATCAGACTAGGCAACTGATGGAATGGGAAAAGAAAGTTGCAAATGACATATCAGACAAAGGGCTAGTATCCAAAATCTATAAGGAACTCACCAAACTCCACCCCTGAAAAGCCAATAATCCACTGAAGAAATGGGCAGAAGATATGAACAGACACTTCTCCAAAGAGGACATTCAGACGGCCAACAGACACATGAAACGATGCTCAGCATCCCTCCTCATCAGGGAAATACAAATCAAAACCACACTGAGATACCACCTCATGCCAGTCAGTGTGGCTAAAATGAACAAATCAGAGGACTCTAGATGCTGGCAAGGATGTGGAGAAACAGGCACCCTCCTATACTGTTGGTGGGAATGTAAACTGGTACAGCCCCTCTGGAAAACAGTGTGGAGGTTCCTCAAAAAATTAACAATAGAACTCTGCTATGACCCAGCAATAGCACTGCTAAGAATTAACCCAAAGGATACAGGAGTGCTGATGCCTATTGCCACTTGTACCCCAATGTTCACAGCAGCACTCTCAACAATAGCCAAAACATGGAAAGAGCCTACATGTCCATCAACGGACGAATGGATCAAGAAGGTGTGGTTTATCTATAGAATGGAATACTACATGGCAATGAGAAAGACTGAAATCTGGCCATGTGTAGCAACATGGATGGACCTCGAGGGTGTTATGCTGAGCGAAATAAGTCAGACAGAGAAGGACAGATACCATATGTTTGCACATATAGGAGGATTAGGAGGAACTTAACGGAGGACCATGGAGGAGAAGAAGAGGAAAAATAGTGGGGGGGAGGGAGGGAGGCAAACCATGATAGACTCTTGAATGCCAAGAACAAACTAAGGGCTGATGGAGGAAGGAGGGAGGGGAAGGGAGGTGATGGACATGGAGGAGGGCACTTGGGATGAGGACTGGGCGTTATATGGAAGCCAACTTGACAATAAACTCTTAAAAAAAAAAGACTAATAATGTCATATACTGGTAAAGATACTGAGCAACTAGTACTTGCAAACATTATTAGTGGAATATAAAAGGGTACATGCATTTTGGAAAAATAGTTTTTGTGGTTTCTTCTAAAGTCTAAACATGACTTATTCTATGGTTCAAAAATTCCACTTCTAGGTATATATCTAAGAGATATAAGAAACATGTCCCCCAAAAATATTTGTACATGTATCGCAGTCTTATTCATGATGACCAAAAACTGGAAACAGGCTAAGAGCCTATTAATAAGAGAAAAGAACATAACCAGAAGAGATTACTGATAAAGGAATGCCATGAATGAATCTCAAAAACATTATGTTGAGTGAAAAATAAGCTTTCAATTAAACAATATTTATGGTATGGATTCCTTTTATATGACTTATAGAATAGGGAAAACTAATTTATGTTGGAAAAAAATCTAAGCAGTAGTTGTCTTTGTGGTGGGAGAGAGACAAGAAATTTACTAGGAGGAGACAAAGAATGTAAGGTTCTATATATTTTTAAAATTTTTTAATATTTAATTATTTTTTAGAGAGAGACACAGCATGAGGAGGAACAGAGAGAGAGGGAGATAGAATCTGAAGCAGGTTCTAGGCTCTCAGCTGTCAGCATGGAGCCTGATGTGGGGCTTAAACCCACAAACCATGAGATCATGACCTGAGCTGAAGTTGGGTGCTTAACCTACTGAGCCACCCAGGCACCCCTATAATGTTCTATATCTTGACAGACTTGAGTTACAAAGAAATATACATTTTCAAAACTCATAGAAAGTTACACTTAAAGTTTGTGCATTTTATTTGATACAAATTTTACTTCAAAAAAAGAAAGAAAAACTTTATTTCAAAAAAGAGAGAGAAGAACTGTAAATAAATATTAAACTCTGGATGAATACTGTAAGCTGAAGTGTTGAGAGGTGGAACATATTAATGTCTCAACTTGCTTTGAAACACATCAGAAAATAAGATGGATGATGGACGGTTATAGGTATGAATGAATGGATAAATATGCGATAAAGCAAATATAGCAAAATGTTAATTTCAGTATCTAAGTGATATGAATATGAGTGTCCATTGTACTCTTCTTCAACTCTTATGTATGGTTGAAAATGTTATAAAATCTGGGAAAGAGATAATCAATAGAATAAAATAATTTATGAAATATGGAGAAGAGGAAAATTTGGGTGGGGGTCTATAGGTGAACTAAATCCTTATTTTTTCCTTTTAGAGAGTCAATAGATATTGTCTAAATCTAATAAATCAAGACATGGACATTCATATTATTTAGGACAATGGAGGTAAGAAATAAAGAAAGCAAATAGAAATAGTTTTAAAAATTTATCTGAGACTTAAGGTGAAGTATGTATGCATTAAACTTGCCTTTCATAATAACCTATTTTTTATCTTTTGATTTTTTTACCCTACAATGCTTTACTTTGATCAAAAGGACACATGGAACATGTCCCTGAGCCCGCAGACACATTTATCAGCTGAAGGACTGCTGGAGACCTTAGCCCAAAGCTCTCTGCCCACTCTCTGGGGCTAGAGTGATTGATGATGCTGAGAAGTGTCGCTGCTGGAAGGAATTCAGGATCAGAATCACTTTCATCTTGTGTCAAGGGTTTGAACTCCATGGCTGCGTGGTATCTACCAGGTGAAGTGCACAGCTGAATGTGTTCAGATTAATCCCAGAATGGACCATCCTTGGAGTAAGACAATCAAAATACATATTGAGTTTTAATTGATTCTCAAAGTTCTTTTTCATTTCCAAAATAAGATAGCTTAAACAACATGGCGATTTGCAAAGTTAATAATCATGTCAATAGAAATAGGTGTGAATAATCAAGGTGCATAGCACCTGATCCTAAAAGTGGATTTAATGTTATTATGATGGAAAATATTGACTCTCTTTTGGTTTGTCTGCTTCTACACTTGATGATAGTCTGTGTTGAATGACTTACTTCCTGTCAACTGTGGTATGGCATTAATATCTGGAGATTCTTTGGTTATAAAGTTACCTAAATTCAGTGCTTCATATTGAGGATAGCTATTTTCAGTAGAGACCAGGAACTGCACTTCCTTGGACAATCACCATTTATCCATTCATCAATCTGCCTATCCATCCATCCATCCATCCATCCACTCACCCATTTATCCAACAAATATTAGTTAGATGCTGTATATAGGGCTCATGCAATCTAGGAGTTAAAAAAATTCTATGGAGAAATAGACAAGATCCCTGTCCTTACATAGATTACTTTTATTTATTAAGAAGCAATATAATTACACTTGAATGCCATAAAGGAAATTATCAGGGTTACCTGAGTTGGGAAGATATGGTGGCAAAACAAAGTGTCTTTAGGGAGGTAGCATTTTAGGTAACCAGATTAAGAATTCTGCTATGAGAAGGTGAGGTTGTCTATCTCATATGGAGGATATGGAGGAGCAAAAACAAAGCTCCAAGGTTAAAAGGAACTTGGTGTGTTTGAGAAACCAAATGAAGGTTTCAGTGGCTAGATTTTAGACTGGTGTGAATTCAGTGGATCAGGAGGTTGGGGATAGATCTTAGGGCCAAGTAGGTCATGGTACTTTTTTTCATGAGAACAAGAAGCTATCAAAGATTTTAAGAAGGAAAGTGACAACAGAATTTACATTTTCAAAAGATGATTCTAGATGTTCTGTGGAGAATGAATATGGGAGGCTAAATGAATGAAAACTGAGGACTCTTTAGTTATTTAGGGAGAGGCAATGGTGACCTGAAAGCAGGTGGTGAAGGAAATGTATGATTCAAGATGCTAAGACCCACTAGTTTTCCAATTATTTTTGCCCAAACCTGCCAGTACTATGACTTCAGGATGAAAGTTCCTCTGCATGATGCTTCCTTTAATAAAATTCTCCTCCAGAGTTCTTTGGAACCTGGAATGAGGTTTTAGTCTGTCTGCAGCATCTTTAGTTGGCAATATAGCTTGCTCGGGACTAAAACTTGTCTGGAGTAGTTTGCATCCTTATTCAGAAAGTGTCCTGATGTCTTCTATAGACAATCTCACTTCACAGGAGCCACCTGAGGCCTACTCCACCTCTGAACAGATCCTGACCCCTTTCCATCTATTTGCTGTGCTTTCTCCCATCTACACTCTTGGGTAGGCCTGCTTTCGAGACCTTATATGGTCCCTAAGATAAGACACAGGCTTTTTCCAACAGTTCTAGCAAAAATTATGGGTTGACTTTTATTAGACTGACATATTTAACTCCTGAAAAACCAGAGATGATGCAGCTATTGGCTAGGTTTAAGTCAGCTGTCAACTATTCAAGACAGTCCATGTAGGATGGAGTGCTCGAGCCAGTGCATGTAGGATGAAACAAGGCAACTAAACCATATTGTTGGAAATTTACAGGAGGATGATTCTTCACAGAAAACCAAGAGCTGGTACCAAAAGAAGGATGCTTGGTGAAGAAAACAGTGACATTACCCAAAGCATCTTTCAAGTATGGGTCATGAGATCTCTCTTCCAGAAAGTGTTTATCTTGCACCATAAAGAATGCTTGCTCCCTTTGGGGAGCTTGACTTGGTCAGTGCAGTTGACTTTCTTCCTAAGAGGAGATGTAGACAAATGTCAGTGATTTCAGATGTAACATTTTAGGGGTCTTTACAGAGGAGGAGGATAAACTTAAGCCAGGGTCTCACTGCCTAAAGACGTAGTATGAAGTTGTTTCTTCAAAACATAATTTTGGGTGTCTATCCTGTACCAGGAACCATGCTAGGTTCCTATGCTTGAGGTTCAATGTAAGCCATATTTATGTTGTATTTCATTTATTTTTTATTTTTATTTTTTTTTAGGAGAGAGAGAGAGACAGCGTGAGCAGGGGAGGGTCAGAGAGAGAGGGAGTCACAGGCTGAAACAGGCTCCAGGCTCTGAGCTGTCAGTCAAGCACAGAGCCCGACGCGGGGCTTGAACCCACGAACCGCGAGATCATTACCCAAGTGAAAGTCGGACGCTTAACCGACTAAGTCACCCAGGCGCCCCTTATGTTGTATTTCAAAGAGACTATACATAGAATACAATACGAGTGTGGATGAGTTTTCAATCAAAGTTTTAAGTAAACACATGACAGCTTAGCACATAAACGTCTTTCTGGGAGAGGTCATGAAGTCAGTGATAAAAAAGAAATTTCTTTTCCCAGAGCCTTCACAAATGTTCTGTTCATTAGCTATGCTTCTGATGGAGTCACTGGATTGCTCATGGCCCTATGTGGCCTTCCATGCCTGAAGAAATAAAACCTTATCTTTTTATCAAGAGTTCCATGCCCACTATGATTAACTCCGGATTGAGGTCCCCATGCATTGGCTGATGCTGTCCCCTCTGCCTGGAACAGATTCCTGACCTGTCCAAATCCTACTCCCTATTTATGACTCAGCCACAAGAAGTTCTAGTCTCCCAGGCTTAAACCTATTTCATTGCTTCCAGCCTTTGTGCTTTGATGATCTTTTGCTTACACTTCCACTGTCACAGACACTGACGACTGCCTGCATTACTGTGGGATCTCTGTCTATTCTCTCCGCAGATATGAGCCACTCAAGAACAAAGACTAGTCTCACATAACCCTGGTCAAGACTCTGAGAACTCAGAAAATGCTTTCACTAAATACCCTTGGGCTTAAATTCTTTATTTTCTTCTTCAGCACAGCTTTCTAATGTATTAAACTAAATAGTCAACATACTGAGGGAGACAGAGGCCATGGTGTCTTTCTTTCAAGAAGTTTTCTTGGGCTCTTTTAAGTATGGAAAACCATCTTGTCAAACACAGTGCCAAACCTTTCTGCAATTACTGGTTGGTACCCAATCAATTAAACAGCAACTTGCAATCAGCTGTCAGAGTACTCCCTGGTTCTATCTTATTGTCAGTTGTGCTGAGAGTTCACCACCAGTACCAACAGACTGGTTTTAGGCAGGACAAATCTGGAGATTGGAGCTGTCACCCTCTGTAAACTGACCATTTTCATCATCCATTGTGTTAGGTAAAGAGAATGGAAAGCAAGAGGGTGTGTGTGTGACTTTCCTTTCCCCATAGCAATCCTAATTATTCTTATAATTTCTGCACAGTTATTAGTTAATGTGGCATTGCCACACTTACTTTCAAATGCCCAAATTAGAGTCAGTTGATTCAGTCTTCCCAAATCAAATTATACCAGATAAAGTGTAGCAGTCAATAGTCAGGCTCTTGATAAGACATCATTATGAGTCATATTTTGGGAGGATGTTCTTAATAAGTAAGGACTGGACTGAATTGCTCTAAAAAAGGTTTACTGGATTTCAGGGTTAAATCCTGGTCCAGGAATTTAGGGAGCCAAGGGGAGGGTGAAAAAGAATATATCTATGCTTCAGTGATTCACGTCCACTGTTTTTTGGTCCATTAAGGTTTTAGGAGGAAAATACTTATCTTTGACAGCCAGGGCTTTCTGGAAAAAAATTTCAGATGATTGATGAATTTTTAACAAAATCGCAAGCTAAGAGACAATGACAGTAGAATGTGCATTTTTGCTTGGAGGAAGCTTAAGGTTTCAACTCAAAAACCAGATCCTAATGATTGGGAATAGCTTCTTATATTCCTGTGTTGGAAAGGACTGCAAGGAATCTTCTGAATAGACTGGACAAGTATGCCATGGTTGACTGGCAATGTCTGGCATGGGTGTAGAATGGATGAGTGAAGCACAAAGAAATTTGAATACTCCATCGAGCAACAAAGACTCTTAATCTACTAGGAGAACCTATGGGGAAAACAAAACAAAATGCTTAATTTTAAATTCATTGCCAAAAAAAATTATTTTTGTGTGTAGGAAAGAAACATGTGCTTTCTGTTAAGATTGCTCAGATGATAGCAAGAGCTTGACACCAAGAGGATAGAAGCACCTGAAAGTAGGGACAATCCAAAGAAATCAGAGCCAAGAGACAGAGACTGATTTCTGACGACATAGTTTCCAAATCTGGATCTAACTCTGCCTTTAATCAGAAAGATTTACCCTTGGATTTTAGTTACATGAGCCAATTACTTACCCTGTTTATCTAAGTTAATATGAGCTGAGGTTATGTTATTTGCAACCTAATGTGTCCTAAATAGGTTTTTAGAAAAACCCTACAGGGGAATCTTTTAGAAAGGCCACTTAATTTCTTTTGATTTTGAGTCATCTTATCTATCAATGGAAAAAAAATACACCTCTCTGTATTTGTTTAATTGGCTACTGTAGACACTAGCTGAGATAACAGACATGAAAGTTCTTTGAGAAATGTATGTGGAATTTTAAAAATTAAATTTCAGGTATGTGTGTGTGGTCTCTGTGCATGCTAAGGAAGGGAACTAAGTTATCTGCATGTCGGGTTAGATAAGAAGGTAAATAATCCTCTGCCTCATCCTCCTCCTTTTCTTTTTTCCTGTTTCAGAAACCTGTCATCCATAGAATTATGCTATGGATGTCATATGCATGTGGATGTCACCAAAGCTAGCAAATTCTTTCCTTTTTTTGTAGGAATTTTCTATATGATTGAACACTTTGATTACCTGTTTTATTACAGTGTCTAGAAACATTGTCTGAATTTAGTGATTTCTTCATTTTTCTTGCAATGCCCTCATTGTATAGCACTCTGAGATAAATTCTCTGTGGACCTGGCCCTTGCATTGATTTTGAGTCTCTTACTTAAGACTTAAGTAGTTCTCTGTAACTACACTATATTTTAAGAGATCTATTGGAATATCAAAGCTGGAAAGCCCTCTTTAGCACTCTCCAGGTTTATGAATGCACTGTTCCATTCATCATTCCTGCTGTGGGCTCCATCATTCAGCTTCTACGTGGTGTTTATCCTCTAAAGTTCTGGCATTCTTTGAGCCTTCCCACTTGACTGAGGCAGCATCTCAAGTGTGGAGTATAGTATACTGTGTTTATACCTGACCACCAATGCCTTTTCTGGTTCTAGTCTCAAAGATCGAGTATACAGTCTCAAGTCTCTAGTCTCAAAGATCATGTAGTTGTTCAGAAAGCCAGTAGCCATGTGTGTTTTTTGTTTTTGTTTGTTTGTTAGTTTGAATCTTATTCTTGAGAAATGACCCCTTTGAAAAACCATCTGTCCACAAGAATAACTCATATATTTCTTAAGGTCAATCCTTTCTTTCATTCAAATAGATGGTGGTGTAACCTCTTTCCCAAGTTAATGTCAATTCCTCTGGATTGAATTACATTTACTTTTACACCAAGTTATGTGAGTACTTTTCCTTTTGCTTACCAAATTGCCTTTTTAGGCACCATTCTGATTCCTCTGGGCAGTGACAACTCAAAGTACTGTGTACTAGACTTTTCTGAATGTTCAGGCCATTGGAGGAGATTTTATTGTATCCACCAGAGCAAATAATCCAAGTTTGAGGTTAGAAGTTTCTACTTAAAATGTTTCTCAGCCAAGGGATTATGGCCAGCTCAGTCAGTAGAGTATGTGACACTTGATCTCAAGGTCATGATTTCAAGCCCCATGCTGTGTGTAGATTACTTAAAAATAAAATCTTTAAAAATAAGAATATTGAACCAGCCCTATAACCTGGAAATGAATCTCACTTAATCATGGTGATAATACTTTTCATTTGCTGTTGAATTCGATTTGCTAATATCTTGTTGTGGATTTTTGCATCTGTATTCATCAAGGATATTGGCCTGTAGTTGTCTTTTTTTGTGGGGTCTCTGTTGATTTGGGAATCCAAGTGATGCTGGCATCGTAGAATGAGTCCAGAAGTTTTCCTTCCACTTCTATTTTTTGGAATAGCTTGAGAAGAATGGGTTTTAACTTGAATTTAAATGTCTCATAGAATTCCCCAGGGTAGCCCTCTAACCCAGGCCTCTTATTTGTTGGGATATTTTTGAAAACTGATTCTATTTCATCACTAGTCATGGGTCTGTTCAGATTTTCTATCTCTTCCTGTTTGTTTGTTTGTTTGTTTGTTTTTGAAGCCAGCATCACTTCCACCAGACTTTAATTAATTAATTAATTAATTTATTTATTTATTTATTTACTTACTTACTTACACATAGTTAATTGTCAAGTGGTTTCCATATAATACACAGTGCTCATCCCCACAAGTGCCCTTCTCCATGCCCATCAGCCCACTTTCCCTCCCCCCAAATACCCATCAGTCCTCAGATTGTTCTCAACATTCAAGAGTCTCTCACGGTTTCCCTCCCTCCCTCTCCCCCACTACTTTTCCCCTTCTTCTCCCCCATGCTCCTCCGTTAAGTTCTTCCTAATCCTCCTATACGTGCAAACATATGGTATATGTCCTTCTCTGTCTGACTTATTTTGCTCAGCATAACACCCTCATGTTGCTACACATGGCCAGATTTCATTCTTTCTCATTGCCATGTAGTATTCCATTCTATAGATAAACCACAACTTCTTGATCCCTTTGTCTGTTGATGGACATGTAGGCTCTTTCCATGTTTTGCTATTGTTGAGAGTGCTGCTGTGAACATTAGGGTCCATGTGCCCCTATGCATCAGCACTCCTGTATCCCTTGGGAAAATTCCTAGCAGTGCTATTGCTGGGTCATAGCAGAGTTCTATTGTTAATTCTTTGAGGAACTTCCACACTGTTTTCCAGAGGGGCTGCACCAGTTTACATTCCCACCAACAGTGTAGGAGGGTGCCCGTTTCTCCACACCCTGCCAGCATCTAGAGTCCTCGGATTTGCTCAGTTTAGCTACTCTGACTGGCGTGAGGTGGTATCTCAGTGTGGTTTTGATTTGTATTTCCCTGATGAGGAGGGATGCTGAGCATCGTTTCATATGTCTGTTGGCCATCTGGATGTCCTTTTCGGAAAAGTGTCTGTTCATGTCTTCTGCCCATTTCTTCACTGGATTATTGGTTTTTTGGGTGTGGAGTTTGGTGAGTGCCTTATAGATTTTGGATATAGCCCTTTATCTGATATATCATTTGCAACTATCTTTTCCCATTCCATCAGTTGCCTGTTAGTTTTATGGATTGTTTCCTTTGCCATGCAGAAGCTTTTAATCTTGATGAGGTCCCAGTATTTCCTTTTTTCTTGATTCCCTTGCCTTTGGGGAATATGTCAAAGAAGAAATTGTTGCGATTGAGGTCAAGGAGGTTGTTTCCTACTTTCTCCTCTAGGGTTTTGATGGTTTCCTGTCTCACATTTAGGTCCTTTATCCATTTGAGTTTTTTTTCTGTGTATAGTATGAGAAAATGACCTAGTTTCATTCTTCTGCATGTTACTGTCCAGTTCTCCCACACCATCTGTTAAAGAGGCTGTCTTATTCCGTTGGATATACTTTCCTGCTCAAAGGTTAGTTGGCTATACATTTGGGTCCAATTCTGAATATTCTATTTCATTGGTCTATGTGTCTGTTTTTGTGCCAATACCATAGTGTCTTGATGATGACAGCTTTGTAGTAGAGGGTAAAGTCTGGGATGGTGATACCTCCCATTTTGGTTTTATTCTTCAATATGACTTTGACTATTCAGGGTCTTTTGTGGTTCCATACAAATTTTAGGATAGTTTCTTCTAGTTTTGAGAAGAATGCTGGTGCAATTTTGATTGGGATTGCATTGAATGTATAGATTGATTTGAGTAGTAATGACATTTTAAAAATATTTATTCTTTTGATCCATAAGCATGGAATGTTTTTCCATTTCTTTGTGCCTTCTTCAATTTCCTTCATAAGTTTTCTATAATATTCATCATACAGATCTCTTATATCTTTGGTTATGTTTATTCCTATGTATTTATGGCTTTTTGTGCAATTGTGAATGGAATCAATTTCTTTATTCTTCCTTCTATTGCTTCATTGTTGGTGTATACAAATGCAGCCGATTTCTGTACGTTGATTTTGTATCCTGCAACTTTGCTGAAATCATGGATCAGTTCTAGTAGGCTTCTGGTTGAGTCTGTTGGGTTTTCTATGTAGGGTATCATGTCGTCTGCAAAAAAGTGAAAGTTTGACTTCTTCTTTTCCAATTCTGATGCCTTTGATTTCCTTTTGTTGTCTGATGGCTGATGCTAGGACTTCCAGCATTATGTAAAACAATAGTGGTGAGAGTGGACATCCCGGTTGTGTTCCTGATCTCAGGGGGAATGCTCTCAGTTTTTCCCCATTGAGGATGATGTTAGGTGAGGGTTTCTCATAGATGGCTTTTATGATGTTTAAGTAGGTTCCTTCTATCCCAACTTTCTCAAGGGTCTTTATTAAGAAGGGATGCTGTATTTTGTCAAATGTTTTCTCTGCATCTATCGACAGGATCATATGGTTTTTATCTTTTCTTTTGTTAATGTGATATATCATATTGGTTGATTTGCGAATATTGAACCAGCCCTGTAACCCAGGAGTGAATCCCACTTGATCATAGTGGATAATTCTTTTTTAAAAATATTTTTTTAAAATTTATTTCTAGGAGAAAGAGAGACAGTATGAGCAGGGGAGGGTCAGAGAGAGAGGGAGTCACAGACTGAAACAGGCTCCAGGCTCTGAGCTGGCAGTCAGCACAGAGCCCGACGGGGGGCTCGAACCCACGAACCGCGAGATCATGACCTAAGCGAAAGTCGGACGCTTAACCGACTAAGCCACCCAGGCGCCCCTGTGGATAATTCTTTATACGCTGTTGAATTTGATTTGCAAGTGTCTTGTTGAGGATTTTTGCATCTATATTCATCAAAGATATTGGCCTGTAGTTCTCTTTTCTTGCTGGGTCTCTGTCTGCGTAGGGAATCCAAGTGATGCTGGCTTCGTAGAATGAGTCCAGAAGTTTTCCTTTCACTTCTATTTTTTGGACTAGCTTGAGAAGAATGGGTATTAACTCTGATTTCAATGTCTGGTAGAATTCCCCAGGGAAGCCATCTGGTCCAGGGCTCTTATTTGTTGGGAGATTTTTGATAACTGATTCAATTTCCTCACTAGTTATGGGTCTGTTCAGATTTTCTACATCTTCCCGTGTGTATTTTGGTAGTGAGTGTGTATTTAGGAATTTGTCCATTACTTCTTTGTTGTCCAGTTTGTTGGCATATAATTTTTCATAGTATTCCCTGATAATTGCTTGTATTTCTGAGGGGTTGGTTGTAATAAATCTGTTTTCATTCATAATTTTGTCTATTTGGGTGCTCCTTATTTTCTTATTTACAAAAGAAAAGATAAAAACCATATGATCTGGTCAATACATACTGAAAAAGCATTTGACAAAATATAGCATCCTGTCTTAATAAAGACCCTTGAGAAATTCGGGATAAAAGGAACTTATTTAAACATCATAAAAGCCATTTATGAAAAATTCCACAGCTAATATCATCCTCAATGTGGGAAAACTGAGAGCGTTTCCCCTGAGATCAGGAGCACAACAGGGACGTCTTCTCTCACCACTGTTGTTTAACATACATCTGGATGTTCTAGCATTAGCAATCAGAAAACAAAAGGAAATAAAAAGCATCAGAATTGGCAAAGATGAAGTCAAACTTTCCCTTTTCACAGATGACATGATACTCTGCATGGAAAATCAGACAGTTTCCACCAGAGCCTTAGTAGAACTGATCCATGAATTAAGCAAAGTCGCAGGGTACAAAATCAATATACAGATATCAGTTGCATTTTTACACACCATTAATGAATCAACAGAAAGAGAAATCAAGAAACTGATCCCATTCACAATTGCACAAAAAGCCATAAAATACCTAGGAATAAACCTCACCAAAGATGTAAAAGATCTTTATGATGAAAAATATAGAAAAAATTATGAAGGAAATTGAAGAAGACACAAATAAATGTAAAAACATTCCATGCTTATGGATCAAAAGTATAAATATTATTAAAATATTATTACTACCCAAAATAATCTATACATTCATGCAATCCTAATCAAAATTGCATCAGCATTCTTCTCAAAACTAGAAGAAACTATCCTAATAATTTGTATGGAACAAAAAGACACCGAATAGCCAAAGTAATATTGATGAGGAACACCAAAAGAAGGGACATCGCAATCAGACTTTAGCATCTACTACAAAGATGTAATTAACAATGCAGTATGGTATTGGCACAAAAACAGACACATAGACCAATGGAATAGAATAGAGAACTCAGAATTGGTCCCACAAATATATGGCCAAGTAATCTTTGACAAAGCAGGAAAAAGGATTCAATGGAAAAAGACAGCCTCTTTAACAGATAGTGCTGGGAGAACTGGACAGCAACGTGCAAAACAATGAAAGTAGATCATTTTCTTACACCATACACAAAAATAAACTCAAAATGGATAAAGGACCTGAATGTGAGACAGGAAACCATTAAAACCCTAGAGGAGAAAGCAGGAAACAACCTCTTTGACCTCAAATGCAGTGATTTCTTACTTGACACTTCCTCAGAGGCAAGGGAATCAAGAGCAAAAATGAACCACTGGGACTTCATCAAGATAAAAAGCTTCTGCACGGTAAAGGAAACAATCCATAAAGCTATTAGGCAACCAATGGAATGGGAAAAGTTAGTTGCAAATGACATATCAGATAAAGGGTTAATATCCAAACTATAAGGAACTCACCAAACTCAACACCTGAAAAACAAACAATCCAGTGAAGAAATGGGAAGAATACATGAACAGACACTTCTCCAAAGAGGACATCTAGATGGTCAACAGACATATGAAACGATGCTCAGCATCCTTCCTCATCAGGGAAATACAAATCAAAACCACACTGAGATACCACCTCACGCCAGTCAGAGTAGCTAAACTGAGCAAATCAGAGGACTCTAGATGCTGGCAGGGTGTGGAGAAACGGGCACCCTCCTACACTGTTGGTGGGAATGTAAACTGGTGCAGCCCCTCTGGAAAACAGTGTGGAGGTTCCTCAAAAAATTAACAAAAGATCTCCCCTATGGCCCAGTAATAGCACGGCTAGGAATTTATCCAAGGGGTATAGGAGTGCGGATGCATAGGAGCACGTGGACCCCAATGTTCACAGCAGCACTCTCAGCAATAGCCAAAACATGGAAAGAGCCTATGTGTCCATCAACGGACGAATGGATCAAGAAGATGTGGTTTATGTATACAATGGAATACTGCATGGCAACGAGAAAGACTGAAATCTGGCCATGTGTAGCAACATGGATGGAACTTGAGGGTGTTATTCTGAGCGAAATAAGTCAGGCAGAGAAGGACAGCTACCATATATTTGCACGTATAGGAGGTAGGAGGAACTTAACGGAGGACCATGGGGGAGTAGAAGGGGGAAATAGTGGGGGAGAGTGAGGAAGCAAACCATGAGAGACTCTTGAATGCTGAGAACAAACTGAGGACTGATGGGTGTGTGGGCGAGGGGGGTGATGGGCATGGAGGAGGACACTTGTGGGGATGAGCACTGGGTACTGTTGGAAAGCAACTTGATAATAAGCTATTTATAAAAAATGATGTGGTTTATGTATATAATGGAATACTAAATGGCAATGAGAGAGAATGAAATCTGGCCATGTGTAGCAACATGGATGGAACTTAAGGGTGTTATGCTGAGCCAATAAGTCAGGCAGAGAAGGACAGCTGCTATATGTTTGCACGTACAGGAGGATTAGGAAAACTTGGTTATTCTACAGCATAGTTTCTGTTATACAAATGACCATCAGGATTGGTCTGTAATGCTCTAAGCCAGAAAGTAATTGGTAATTCCAGCTAGTGAGCATCTTTCAGCAAAGGTCTACCTTGAAAGATTATTAAGAGAGAAAAGAGAAAATTTCCAAGAACACTGAGTTTGTAAATATTTACATACTCTAAATGCCTCCATCCTCTTTTTTTTTTTTTTACAAATAGTTTATTGTCAAATTAGTTTCCACATAACACTCAGTGCTCATCCCCACAAGTGTCCTCCTCCATGCCCATTCCCCCTCCCCCCCACATCCATCAGTCCTCAGTTTTTGTCAGCATTCAAGAGTCTCTCATGGTTTGCCTCTCTCCCTTTCCCCCACCATTTCCGCCCTTCTTCTCCCCCTTGATCCTCTGTCAAGTTCCTCCTAATCCTCCTATACGTGCAAACATATGATATTTGTCCTTCTCTGCCTGACTTATTTCGCTCAGCAGAACACCTCAAGGTCCATCCATGTTGCTACACATGGCCAGATTTCATTGTTTCTCATTGCCATGTAGTATTCCATGGTATAGATAAACCACATCTTCTTGATCCATTCGTCCGTTGATGGACACTTAGACTCTTTCCATGTTTTAGCTATTGTGGAGAGTGCTGCTATGAACATTGGGGTACATGTGCATCAGCATTTCTGTATCCCTTGGGTAAATTTCTAGCAGTGCTATTGCTGGATCATAGGGGAGTTCTATTGTTAGTTTCCTGTTTTAAAAATCATAATGCAGGGGCACCTTGGTGGCACAGTCGGTTAAGTGCCTGACTCTTGATTTCATGGTTTGGGAGATCAAGTCCCATGCATCAGGTGAATACATGGCCCCACTCATATGACTCAGCTCTGCATTTGGACCAGTTTAGAATTGTAGAGCCCATGTAGTTTAGCTGCTTATAAGCAGGACTCAACACATACTCTTTCCTGGCCTCCTTGCCTGACAGATTACGTTAACTTTCAGACACTTCCTTGGACCTAATATGTTTTAAAGTGACTCCTGTGTGAGTGGTAATGATGGAAAGAGTCTAAGGAAGATTTTTTAAAATAGCTATAATTATGGATATAGATGTAGATACTGTATCAGGAAGATATGATGGAACATCCTGGTTGAAAAGGGTATTTAAAGAGCTCAGTTTACATTCCAAGTCCATTTGGGAATTGCTTGGTATGATTAACTGTCTATGCCCTCTGACTTGTGCAATTTAGGAACTTAGGAAACATGAACCTCTGTACATGAAAAATCCAGTCAGTCACTAATAACTCAGCCGTGATTGAGCTAAAGTGTGCTCTCGAAAGAGAGGGGAAAATAACGTTGTAGGAAGTATGTTTAACCTATATAAAAAAAGATGTTTTTAACACATAATATGAAAATCAGAGCTGCAAATTATAGTCCATTTTATCAGTTCATTGAAGTAGGCTCAGCATGGGCTCTATTCCTGCCTCCCTTCATTGGCATTGCATTTCATTATCCTTTGTAGTAGAGTGGGAACAGAATGAAGCAGCACTTCTTTTCAAATACTTTGTAATTGGAACTTGAGCAATCTAGACCAGCCTCTTCAGCCCCAAGCAGCCTGAGTAAAAAGATTGACAACTTTGTGAGAATGGTGATGCCTTCCTTGAATGAGCCACAAGGAATACTCCAACTCTGTGTTTAGACAAGAAGTTTCCATATACGTGTTCCTCTTCCATGTTACTCTCCTACAAGGGTTTTAGAGAGGTAGCATAATGGAGTTCTTTATGCAAAACGTTTTCAAAAGTTGTTTTAATGGAGAAATTTCTTTGGGGCTTAAGTTTCTATTTACCTTTTGTGACATGATTTAAAAATAAATTTCATTATCTTCCTTCCCCACAATCTCAGCAGTAGAATGGAGATAAGGCATGTCCCAAATGAACTGATGGTTGGGTATGCTCCTGGGATATCTAATGCGTCCCTTTAACAAATACAGTCTTTAACATGCAGTAACACTCACAACCTTAGTGCTGAGTGATAAGAATAATTGTATTCATTACACAGTTGAATACGTTATATGTTGAATATGTTGTTGAATATGTTACACAGGAACATATTTCTGAAATAATTTTCCTTGTCTAGAATTACACAGAATTCCACTGAGTTTTTTTATTAGGAAGGTTCCAACGAACTGTTCAGTGGCAGAGAGACTTCATGTTTAATTTAATTTCTCAGAACCAGGGTATTGTTGAGAAAGGCATCAGACAACCATTGAGTGGTGGTTAACAGGGACATCTCACTAATCAGGACTCATGTGTTCAAGCCCAGCAACTAACAACCATTCATTGAGATATTCTTATTTAGGAGTGGACACTAAAGCACATAATGGACACTTGAGGACTCCAAAAAGTATATGCTTCCTGTTTCTTGTCTCCTTTTATTTGGTTTCAGAGGTGGCATAAATTTTTGTACTGAGGCAAAATAAAAATCAACTTTGGACAGATTTTCACGCCCTCATCTGTTTGAACCCAGAACATGGGTGTAGACTAGAATCGACTTTTAGAACAAATTTTGCCAGTGTGGGGAATTCTTTTCTTATCTTGTTTTTGCATAGACGACAATCTGAAAAACAATACATTAGAAAGTCTTATAAGACTACTCTAAGCACCTATTGAAGAAAGGACCATATAATTTTAAACTCCAGTACTGATCTGTAGCAGGCTGAATAGTGGTTCCTAAAATTATATGTCCACATCCTCAGATCCTATGCATATAACCTTATTTGGAAAAAAAGTTCCCATAGATGTAATTAAGGATCACAAATTATGGAGATCATCCTGGAACAGTTGATAGGCCCTAAATCCAAGGATAAGTGTCCTTTACAAGAGACATACAGAGGAGAGACACAGGGAAAGGAGAAGAAAGCCATGAAAAGATGAGGCAGAGATTGTAGTGATGCTTCCACAAGCCAAGGGTCATCTGGAGCCACCAAAATCTGGAAGAAGCTTTTGGAGATATCATGGCCTTGTTAGCTCCTTATTTTTGGACTTCAGACCTCCAGAACTGTAAGAGAATATATTTCTAGTATTTTAAGCTATATAATAATTTGTTAAAGCAGCTTCAGTAAAATAATACATGGTCTTATCTCTAAGCATGGTATAAAGTCCTCTTGTTTCTGTTGGAGTTCAGATACATCATGGCATATGAACATCACACCTTACACTCTACTCATTGCCTACCAGTAGTCGTCAAGGCTAGGAGGCTAGTCTATATATCTAATTAGAGAATAAAAGGATATCAGGGCTGGAAGATGCCTTAGTCTCCTCTTAAAGGAAGGTTGTTGGACAAGCTACCCACCTTAGAACTGAATCCTAGGCCCCACCCTACTAGTCATTAGATGTGTGTTCTTTTGAGAAGCTGGGGTGGCCCTAGATTGATATAGAAAGTTCTCATAATCTGACCCCAAATCACCTCCCTCTGCAGTCTCATCTTCTACCTTCTACCCTCACTCTTAGCCTGCCAGTCACAGGAATACTTATGAACATGCCCTGTCCTCTGCTATTTATTTGCTGTTACTACACTGAGCTAAGAGAAGAAAAAATCATCTCTGAAACTCAGAATGCCTGTCCACAGACCTTTTCCTAATTTTCATATACGTAGCACTTTCTATATGCTCCCTCTACGTATTGTACATTACTTTATCACCTCTAACCTCATTACAGAATTGCTCACAAATAATCCCACAAGACGTACAGGGACCCCAACCTCCTCACTTTTTACTTCAGTCCTGCAAATTCACAGTGGCCTCTCCTGACACAGGACTTCTGTACACACTGGTTTTTTTTTCCCCTGAAGTCTTCTTTTCTTTTTTGTTTACATTACTCCACTAAAACCTTAAATCACAGTTCATAAAGTCCACTTCTTTTATTTGTTCAACTTTTTGTGATTTTTTGCTCAATGCTATGTCCTTGCTGGGCATCAAGCTCTGTAGAGCATAGATTATGCCTGATTGTGTTCCTAGTATAGTAGATCTAACAAAGGAAATATAAATGATGGTATGGTTAGTTTATTCAACAAAGTTCTATTCCAATATTCTATAAGTTACCCAACCATAGACACTGTTTTTTTTTTTTTTTTTTTAATCTGTAACACTTAGCACAGAGCCTGTGTTCAATAACTATTTGGGAAACATCCATTGGATAAATAAGTGAACTAAATTCTCTCTTTGTGGACTACAGTTTTCCCGGAAAAAAAAAAAAAGGGTGAGAGCTGAACTACATCAGCAATTCTTATGCCTACTAAGTTATAGGTCACCTAGATGAGACAAAAAACAAAAACAAAACAAAAACAAAACAAAACAAAAAACCCTCATGTCTTTTTAAGCCAGCTAGTCCCATTACCAATGAAAATATAACAACAAATCTATAAATAACTTTTCAAACTCAACACCCCTCCAAAAAAATATTAATCCAGTGAAGAAATGGACTAAAGACATGAACAGATATTTCTCTAAAGAAGACATCCAGATGGCCAACAGGCAAATGAAACAATGCACAATATCACCCATCATTAGGGAAATACAAACAAAAACCACAATGATATACCACTTCACAATTGTCGGAATGGCTAAAATCAACAAGTCAGGCAATAGCATATGCTGGTGAGGAGCAGATGCTGGCAGAGAGAAAGAGGATCTCTTTTGCACTGCTGGTGGGAATGCAAACTAGTACAGCTACTCTGCAAAAGAGTATGGAGATTCTTCAAAAAAATAAAAATAAAATTACCCTACGACCCAGCAATTGCACTACTAGGTATTTATCCAAGGGCTACACATGTGCTGTTTCAAAGGGACACATGCGCCCCAGTGTTTATAGCACTACTATCAACAATAGCCAAAGTATGGAAAGAGCTCAAATGTCCATTGATGGATAAATATATAAAGAAGAAGTGATATATATATGCAGTGGGGTATTACTCAGCAATAAAAAAGAATGAAATTTTACCATTTGCAACTACACGGATGGAACTAGAGGGTATCATGCTAAGCAAAATTAGTCAGTCAGAAAAAGACAAATAACATATGAGTTCCCTCATATGAGGACTTTAAGACACAAAACAGATGAACATGAGGGAAGGGAAGCAAAAATAATATAAAAATAGGGAGGGAAACAAAAAACACAAATGACTTTTTAATATGGAGAACAAACAGAGGGTTACTGGAGAGGTAAATGGGTAAGGGGCATTAAGGAATCTACTCCTGTAATCACTGTTGCACTACATGCTAACTTTAAAAAATAATCCTACTCATAAGCCAAAAACATTTATATGTTATGTTTCATATGTTTATATGTTGTTTGATATATGTATATAAAATAAAAGAATATGACCAAAAATAGGTAGTGATATCATTTTTAAAAATATTAACCCATTTTCTTCTTGGTTGGTAATTCCCTTTTACCTTACCCCTACTTCTACTTCATTTCTATCCACTAATCTCCTACCTCAAATTAGACCAGAGGTGATTTTACTTTAGGGAAAAATTGTTATGACAGAAAGCAAATAGAAAGAAGAGTCAATGCTCACTTCTCAACTTCAAATCAAGCCATTGAAGCCAATGACTGGGTGTCACCAGAGAATCTCTAGGAAGCAAACAGACAGAGGACTGAAATTGAGAAGAATTTCACAAAGGGACAATTTACAGAGGTGTGGGCAATATGTAGGAAGAACACAACGTGTTAGGAAACACATGACAAACTGCACCAGGATGCTTTACCACTGTAGCCAAAAGGTTTAAGAGGAAGGAGAGAGCCTTGCAGAGAGTAAAGAGTACACTACTTGGCAGGAGTGGAGATACTCTGTCAAAGGACTAGACATCCTACAGTAACCTGACAGGGGTGGATCTGGGAGTAGAAATAACCAAATCTATGCCCTTCTTTTCTTTAGATCCTTCCTGGGCTCTTCTTTGCCAAAACCTGACTAAAACCCAGAGGGAAAGGGGGCCCACTGATAAAGCCCATACAGGGCAGTCTTCCACAGCTCAGAGGTGAAGGGCAAACAAGATACCCTGAACAGACAAATACTGGTTTCAGAGAATGAAGTTCAGGAAAACCATCACCCAAAAGTTTATTACATAACAATACATTTGAGGGGGAAATGGAGTACTCTAAGGACCAGTTTTTCCTTCCCATTTTAGTTTAGTCTCTCAAAATAAAGACCTTGGGACTAGAGCAAAAGGAAGGTGGAAGGGAAAGAAGGCAACATGATGCTGGGGAGGGGTGCCCGTTGAAGGCTCTGTTTTATCCTCTAGGCTGAATTCCATAGGATGACAAAGTAAAGTTCCAGGAGGTGAGAACTTAGATAGTATTGCTACACTTCCAGCAGAACCAAGGAAGTAGCAACTCTCTTGGAACCTCCAGCATGAGCACACTGTGGCAGCATTAGAGCTAAATAGCTTTTAGCAGAGTTTAACTGCAGGCCTAAGAGCTTATTTGTCCTCCAGTCCCACTCAGTGCAGGGGAACTGGAACTGCTTGCAGTTTTGTGTGCCCTTTCTTGTAAACACCCCAAGAGGATGCAGAGGTTGTGAGACAACAGGCCAATGGGATCATGGAGATCATCTCAGTAAATGTCAACATTCAAAAATGATTTTGCTCAAAAACCAGTCTGTGCATTACACTGGCTTCCTAAAACTTAACTGCAACCCACGGAGGAGAGGAGAAAGTTCATGAAATGATTGAGTTTACTCTCATGTGGGCTAAAATTAAGTTTCAGCTATTGTGAAAATAGGAAGTCAAGACAGAAACTAAGTTCAATTATGGTAAAATAAAGCTAGATTTCTTTTATGCATATCTGAGCTATGTCCCATATAATGGATCCCTCCCTTGTTGGACTCGGTGAACTGTTCATCCCCCTCCAAGGCCTCAGACCACATGTGGGAAGGCATTAAAAAGTGAGGTTTCACAAGAAATGGGACATTCCCTTTGTCCCCCTATACTTTCCACTGTTATTTAGCCTTTATTGGAAATATAGGTCAAGAGAATAGATGATAACTCCTTGAGTAATTATCACCTACATGATAGAAAAACTCACAGAACAAAATATGCCATTCAAACCCATTCCATTATCTGGCCGATTTCATCAAGGAAATCCCTATCATTGCTCCACTGACACATGGTTTAGATCCACACCTTAGGAGCCTGGATCCTGTGCCACTTAAGTCAGCTGAAAATGAACCATGGGTCTATTGGCTTTGCACCTGAATTTCTCCCTGCAAGCATCTTAGGGACTGACACTATCTTCCTACCAAATGAGCTCTCACCCCCAGTGCATTTCACTTGAGTTGCAAGGGATCAGTATTCAGACTGTCACAGTAAAAAAAAAAATGTTAGAAACGGAAGATCATTTAGGGTTTAGAGATGAAGTATTTCAGACAATAAAAATGAGAACCATAGAGAGAAGATTATTTCCCAAATGTCATCTAAAGACTGAAATTGAGTTAGAAACCAGGCCTTCTGATTACAAAACCAAAGTCTTTCCCTTCTGCTACTCTGTACTCCCTCACCACCACCAGTCAGGAAATAGAGCTGGAACCTTCCAAAGATGGACACTCCACACATTTTGTATGTCCCAGGACATATGCTAAGTACTAGAGATAAAATTATGAGGAAAATAGATCTGGTCTCTGCCTTCAATGTGCATGCACCTATCTACACTGGACTTGACCCAGAGTCCTGAAACTATTTATCTAGAGAAGTGGTGTGTTAGAGAAGCCACCTCAGTTTCTTAGCAAACTGAGACAAATTGAGTGGTCAGTGGCCTGAATCCCATCCATGCAAACATATGAAATATTGTTTGGACTTTCCACATCCTGGTTAAAATCAGCAAACAGTTTTGTTTCCATTTGAATGAAACATTTCTTAATGAGTGGTTAGCATAATGACAACAGCTATCATAGATCTAATCTTTGACATGAGTAGCAATACAAGGAACACTTTCTTCTACTCTAGGCTGCTAAAGAGTAGATTTTTCAGACTGCTATTTAATAGAGAATTTTAGGGATCTGATGGGAGGAAGACTTTCCCTGGACTTAAACCATGAGTCCAGATAACATAAAAAGCCTTGATAACCAATGAAGACTATGTTCTGAAGACTTCTTCACCATGTTTTCCTCTTTCACATTTCTGTAGGTCTTGTGAATCCTCTGAACTCACCAACTCAGGCAGTCAGGGCCTTCCAAAGAGAATGCGGGGCCTGGATACACCAGAGTGAAATAAGACAATTTGGGCTTTTTATCTTCAAAATAATCCTTGGAAACCAAGGGTCTTGATTTGTAGGAAACAGAATTTTTGAGTTTCTATGGGGCTCCTGGGTCGCTCAGTCGGTCAAGCGTCCAACATCAACCCAGGTCATGATCTCACCATTTGTGAGTTCGAGCTCTGCATTGGGCTGTGTGTTGACAGCTCAAAGCCTGGAGCTTGCTTCGGATGATTCTGTATATCCCTCTCTGTCTGCCCCTCCCCAAATCATGCACTCTCTCCTCTCTCTTTCTCTCAAAAATAAATAAACATTAAATTAAAAAAAATTTTTTGAGTTTCTAAAGTCTGAAGAACTTATAAGTACTTATAAGTAAACTTGCACATTTTCTCCCATAAGAGATAGATTAAGAAAAATCAATCAAGAGCCAGGTTTTCAGACAAAATAATATTCTTGTATGTGGAGAGGGTATACAGTGTGAGGAAGGGTGTGGTAAAGAGGAGCATTTGGTGAGGTATTGGAGGGAAGGACCCAGGACCACATGGACAGAAGAGTTAGTGATCACAGATTCACCATATCCATGCCCCCTACCAAGGACGCTCCACAACTTTGTAACAGAGTCCTGTAGACCCTCCAGACACCATCTAAGCCAACCCCAGTGCTGTGCAGGCTTCTTGCTTTCTTTCTAGATACTGTTATTTAAGGATGACCGCCCATGGATGCGTAGGCCCTCTGCTAGTATGGATTGTCTAGCAGAAATGACACCTATCCATGCCCCAAGACTTCCTTCAGGTCTGTCCAAGCTGTATTGTATGAACAACTCAACTGAGTTTGGGAAAGGCAGGTGAGCTACAGCTGATGTTGCAGAAGCTTATTGTCAATGATAAGCATCATGCAGCAGAACTTTGGTTAGCTTCTTGCAATCAGCCAATTCAGTCCTGTGTACATGGCCTGACTGTTTACATCCAGTATATCCATTTGGGTACTTCCTTTGGGCACATAAAAGAGCATGTGGTGGGAAAAATAAGCTTGTCAAATATTGAGATGTGGAATTCATGTGTATGAGGAGTATCCCAGTTGGTCCACATTCTGGTATGGAAACTAAATAAACTGAATATGAGGAGACCAGCTAGGATTGACAGAGGCGGGACAAGCTTTATTGACAATGAAGACAGATATGGCCAGGTTACTGAGAGAATATTTCAGGTAGGGCCTTGGGAGTTAAAATGATCAAAGAGCATAAATGTTCAGAAAAGGGTTCCTTCGAAAATCTCATACACACTAAGTTATTACTCACTTCCTCCTCTGCAAAAGGAGTAACTTCAGCTAAAAGAAATAATAAGGACTCAGTAATGGCTAGAATAGCTGGATATTAAATAGTATTTAAAAGGACATATATTTTAGAGAAAAGAAGTAGGAAGATGAAATGTAATACCAACTGACCTGTCATTTATGCAGCAACTAGAATGACACCCTTTAAAAAGGGAGTCAGAAAATTTTATCACCATTCCTGAATGTACCCTTAAAGAGGTTCACCTTGCAATATAGACAAGATACCAACTTCTTACTTACTTTATAACCATCTCCCACATCTTTTCTTTTTCTTTTTTCTTTCTTTTCTTTTTTTTAATTAAAAAACTTTTTTATAGTTTATTTCTTTTTGAGACAGAGAGAGACAGAGCATGAGCAGGGGAGGGGCAGAGAGAGAGGGAGACACAGAATCTGAAACAGGCTCCAGGTTCTGAGTTGCCAGCACAGAAAACGACATGGGAGTCAAACCCACGAACCCAGAAATCATGACCTGAGCTGAAGTCAGATGCTTAACCGATTGAGCCACCCAGGTGTCCCCACCCTCTTCAGTCCCTGACCTCATTTCTTGCTACTTCCCCTTCCCCTTCCCCACCCAGCTTGGCAAGTTCCCTGGCATCTTTAGCATGCTCACCAATAACCTCTTCCCTACATGGAGCCTTGCACATGCTCTTCCCTCTCCTTGGAAGCCTTCTCTACATCCCACCCACCCCCTCCAGGCTTATCAAGATTAATTCTCACCTATCTTTTAGGTCTTTGAAGGTCACTTCCTCAGAGAAAACTTACTTGACCTTCCAGTCCACTTATTACTGGTAATGAATAATTTTCCTGTGTGGCACTTATCAAATTTCATAAGCATGCTTTCACTTGTATGTGCATCTGGTTGACTGTGGCTGTCTGATTTCCAAGACCCCTAATTTCACCACTTTACCATCCACATCTCCCTTAAGGAATAGAAACAAAACAAGTATAAATGTGTGAGTTGCAAAGCCAGCTGGGTTGTGAGACCCATGATGACTTTTGTGATGTGTTAATCCCTCCTGGTGCAGAGGGGGAGCACACTGCCATAGGGATCTTAGAGATGAGGGACGGTACTGGGCTTGGGCTTTTGAGTGCTCCTGGATGTCATTCAACCCCCATCTCTTGCCTGTCCACAGCTCTTGCTTGGAATATACTTCGACATCTCCCTTATGAACCAAGAGTTTTTATCCCCATTTACCAGAGAAGCAGACAAAAGTGAGAGGGGGAAACGTGTAACAGGAAGTGTTTTCCTGTGATAGTGGAGCCTATGCTCTTTCCAATAGCATTGTCCTTTATAAATGAAGGCAATGATGGAAGCTGTTGCCAACATCACTGGAAAAAGACAGCACTGTCAGATAAAGTAGATACAGGGACAGACACACAGATAGACCATTTCTCCTTTGTTGCCACCCAGGATGTTGACAGATCCTTTCAGTGCACTTCCCAAATCCTTCTACTCCCCACAGTTCTATCATCTTGTCGTGGTTTACCTCTTCCCTGGTGTCTGCACTTTCTTTTCTTTTCTTTTCTTTTTTTTAAATGTTTTATTTATTTCTAGGAGAGAGATACAGCGTGAGCAGGGGAGGGTCAGAGAGAGAGGGAGTCACAGACTGAAACAGGCTCCAGGCTCTGAGCTGGCAGTCAGCACAGAGCCCGACATGGGGCCCGAACCCACGAACCGCGAGATCATGACCTAAACGAAAGTCGGACGCTTAACCGACTAAGCCACCCAGGCGCCCCTGTCTGCACTTTCATTAATTCCTTATCACCTGTCCCTCAGCTCTAATCTAGCACTTTGTGAGTACAACTAATTAAAGGTCCTTAGAAAGAGATATTGACCTGCAATTCAGCCTTTTCTTTTAGCAGGATCAATCTTTAGATTACTGGTCAAGAGGACATGTATTTAAAAACATGTCCAGCTAATAAGCCCTTCAGATGTGTTCATGAAGTCTCATGAGCTGCTTGTGAATTCTAATTAAATATCCTGCTTAGTGCCTAAGAAAAGCATGCCTGACAGAGGTACACATGGGGATCACAGCTTGCCTGAAGAATTTGTTGCAGTAAGAAGAGAGAAAAAAATTATATGGATAGATAATCTATCTATCTATCTATCTATCTATCTATCTATCTATCTATCTATCATCTATCTATATCTATCTATCTATCTATCTATCTATCTATCTATCTATCTATCTATCTATCTGTCTGTCTGTCTATCTATATCTATCTATCATCTATCTATCTATCTATCTATCTATCTATCTATCTATCTACCTGTGTATATCTATCTCTATATTTATAATCTATATCTATAGAGAACCCCAGGCTGCATAAAAGAAGGAACTGACTTCAAGCTGGAACAAATGTCCCCAATATATGAATTATAATAATATGTGGCACAAATTGTCTATTATATGACCTGCTAATCTAGAAGCTTTGAGATTAGCTAGACTAATGTGGAGGTATGAAAATCAGGGCCATGAGAGAATACATGAACTTGCTCAGTTTCCATGCAACTGTCCCATTGCAGCTTGGAGACTGAACTTCAGGGCCTTCAACACCCAGATAGGCTTTATCCCAGATAGGCTGCCATTTGTCAGGAGTGAAATTGAGAGAAGCTAGTCATCTTTCTGTTTGGCCTAGAACACCTTATTTCTGATCTCTCTTAAACATACACAATAGCTTCCCAATCACTCATGCAAAGAGAACAAAGAGAAATATGTAACATGCATTGAATTGATGAGTGACAGGACAGCAGGATAGAAGGAATTTGGGACTTGCAGTATCTATTACTAACAGCAGTATATTTTATTGCGTGCTGGCTGTATCCAGGTGTGATTCTTACCTCTTTACAGGTATTAACTCATTTAAAAATGAAGTCTTAGAGGCTTAGAAAAGTCAAATGGCCTGTATGAGCTCACACAGTTGGTCAAAGTTGGGGCCAGAATTCTAGGTTTAGACCTGTGTTGCAAAATGATTCTTATGTATTTTCTCGATAGACAGATGCAAATTAATTTGAATTCAGATGAGTGATTCGGTTCCTGTTATTTACAAAGATTTATTTGAGTACCAGCTTGTGCTTGACCTTTGACAGGAGCTAGAGGAGGTTCACATAATGGAACAAAAAAGAAGCTTATGGCAGACTAGCATAGTGAATAAAAGCTCCTGCTTATGTCAGACAAATGCAAGATTGTGTTCTGCCTCATTGAGAAAATTCCTTAAAATTTCTTCTTGATCATAAATTTTCTCATCTTTAAAATATGGATAAAATAGTACTTACTTCCTCTTTTTGTTTTGTTTTGTTTCAAGTTTAAAATAGTACCAGGGCACCTGTAGGCTTAGGTTAAGTGTCTGACTTTGGTGCAGGTCATGATCTCACAGTTTGTGGGTTCGAGCCCCACATCGGGCTCTGTGCTGACAGCTCAGAGCCTGGAGCCTGCTTCAGATTCTGTGTCTCCCTCTCTCTCTACCCTTCCCCCACTCATGCTCTGTTTCTCCCTGCCTCAATAATAAATAAACATAAAAAATTAAAAAATAAATAAATAAATAAATAAAAATAAATTAAAAATAAAATATTACCTACTTCTTAGGGTTGTGAGAAATTTGGGTTGGTCCAACTCAAATTTTCTGGAACTGCCAGGCACTGGGGGATTAATAAATCTCATTAATGAGATCCTCAGTTATCATGGATGGATACTGATAGTGATGATGACTGATGAAAATCTGTGGTTTCCAATGTTAGTGGTAATGGTGATGATGGTAAAGATAGATCAGTGGTGGTGATGTTACTACTACTGTTGCTGCTGCTGCTATCCTGATAGTGATGAAGCAGAATATGGCTCTGAGAGGTTAGGAGCTGACCACAAAGGTCCGTGGCTCTTAACTGGAGGAGATTTTTCTCAGGTGATAATTGCCAGTATCTAGAGATAGTTTTGATTGGCACAACAATGAAGGGTGGGAACCAGGGATGCTGTTAAACACACAATGCACAGCACAGTCCCCACAATAAACAATTATCAAGCATGAAGAAGACACACAAATAGCCATCAGGTATATGAAAAGGTGCTCAGCATTCAATAATCAGGAGGAAAATGAAGATCAAAACCACAGTGAGGTAAGAGATCACCTCACAACTGTTTCTGGGTATTTTCACACACACACACAAAAGTAAGCATTGCTAAGAATGTGGAGAAATTGGAACCTTATACACTATTGGTGGAAATCTAGAATAGTGCAGCCACTGTGGCAACATTAGAGTTTCCTGAAAAAATTGAAAATAGAACTATTGTATAATTCCCACTACTGGGTAAATATCCAAAATAATTGAAATCAAGATCTTGAAGAGATATTTTACCCCTCTTCTTACTATGTCCAATACAACATTATTCACAGTAGTCAATATATGCAAACAACTGAAATGCCCATCAACAGATGAATGGGCAAAGAAAATGGGATAGATGTACGTAATGGAATATTTTTCAGCCTTAGAAAAAAAGAAAATACTTTTGACAACTTGGGTGAACCTAGAGGACATTATGTTCAATTAAATAAGCCAAATCACAGACAGAAAAATACGGCATGATTTCACTTGTATGAGTTACCTACCTAAAATAGTTAAACTCATAAAAGCAGAGAACAGAGTGGTAGTTGCTAGGATCTGAGGGGAAAGGGGAAGTTGTTTGCAATGCATTCAAAGTTCCAGTTTTTCGGGGTTCCATACAAATTTTAGGATAGTTTGTTCTAGTTTTGAGAAGTATGCTGGTGCAATTTTGGTTGGGATTGCATTGAATGTATAGATTGCTTTGGGTAGTAATGACATTTTAAGTATATTTATTGTTCCAATCCATGAGCATGGGATATTTTTCCATTTCTTTGTGTCTTCTTCAATTTTCTTCATAAGTTTTCTATAGTTTTCATCATACAAAAGACCCCAAACAGCCAAAATAATATTGAAGAATAAAACCAAAACGGGAGGTATCACCATCCCAGACTTTAGCCTCTACTACAAAGCTGTCATCATCAAGACAGTATGGTATTGGCACAAAAACAGACACATAGACCAATGGAATAGAATTGAGAACTCAGAATTGGACCCAAAAATATACAGCCAACTAATCTTTGACACAGCAGGAAAGAGTATCCAATGGAAAAAAGACAGCCTCTTTAACAGATGGTGTTGGGAGAACTGGACAGCAACATGCAGAAGAATGAAACTAGATCAATTCTCACACCATACACAAAAATAAACTCAAAATGGATAAAGGACCTGAATGTGAGACAGGAAACCATCAAAACCCTAGAGGAGAAAGTAGGAAACAGCCTTCTTGACCTCCACCGCAGGAATTTCTTACTTGACACATCCCCCAAAGCAAAGGAATCAAGAGCAAAAATAAACGATTGGGACCTCATCAATATTAAAAGCTTCTGCAGGCAAAGGAAACAATCCATAAAACTAATAGGTAACTGATGGAATGGGAAAAGATAGTTGCAAATGACATATCAGATAAAGGGTTAATATCCAAAATCTATAAGGAACTCACCAAACTCAACACCCGAAAAACAAACAACCCAGTAAAGAAATGGGCAGAAGATATGAACAGACACTTCTCCAAAGAGGACATCCAGATGGCTAACAGACACATGAAACGATGCTCAGCATCCCTCCTCATCAGGGAAATACAAATCAAAACCACACTGAAATACAAATCCCTCATCAGGGAAATAGAAATCAATACCACCTGACGCCAGTCAGAGTGGCTAAACTGAGCAAATCAGAGGACTGTAGATGCTGGCAAGGATGTGGAGAAATGGGCACCCTCCTACACTGTTGGTGGGAATGTAAACTGGTGCAGCCCCTCTGGAAAACAGTGTGGAGGTTCCTCAAAAAATTAACAATAGGACTCTGCTATGACCCAAGAATAGCACTGCTAGGAATTTACCCAAGGGATATAGGAGCGCTGATGCATAGGAGCACATGTACCCCAATGTTCACAGCAGCACTCTCAACAATAGCCAAAACATGGAAAGAGCTTACGTGTCCATCAATGGACGAATGGATCACGAAGATGTGGTTTACCTATACAATGGAATACTACATGGCAATGAGAAAGAATGAAATCAGGCCATGTGTAGCAACATGGATGGACCTTGAGGGTGTTATGCTGAGCGAAATGAGTCAGGCAGAGAAGGACCGATACCATATGTTTGCACGTCTAGGAGGATTAGGAGGAACTTAACGGAGGACTGTGGGGGAGAAGAAGGGGGGAAATAGTGCAGGAGAGGGAGAGACGCAAACCATGAGAGACTCTTGAATGCTGAGAACAAACTAAGGACTGATGGGTGTGGGAGGGGGCGGGGGGAGATGGGCATGGAGGAAGGCACTTATGGGGATCAGCACTGGGTATACATGGAAACCAACTTGACAATAAACTATGTGTAAAAATAATAAAGGGAAAACGGAAGAAATCTCTATGAATATTTAACAGGATAGAGACTTTACAGCAAAGAAAATGTGATTGAGGATAAAAGTTTTACAAGTATGTGTTGGGTATTGCGGTGGTAGATAGTAGCATTTAGAGAACCATGTTGACAAATTATATCAGTGAATAAATTTAAAAAGAGCTAGGTTTACATTAAAAAAAGTTTAAAAGATGTATAACTTAATATTGGTTACTCTGGTTGTGAATTAGTTTGTTTGTTTGTTTGTTTTTAACTAATAGTAACTGTTTTAAAGTTTATGTGTTAAATATACTTTCCGGCAAGTAAACTTGTCTTTGGGACTCTGGAATTTCTGCAAAAAAATAAATAAATAAATAAATAAATAAATAAATAAATAAATAAAGTTCCAGTTTTTCAAGATGAATAAGCTCTAGAAATATGCTGCCCTACACAGTGGGCTAATATAGTATTGTGAACTTTAAAATATGTTTAGAACATCGATGTCACGTTAAGTGTACTTACCACACCAAAAAATGACAAAAGAACATAAAGAAAAATTTTGGAGGTGATGGATATGTCTAGTATCTTGATTGTGGTGTATGTGTATCTCCTAAATCATCAAAATGTACACAGTAATACCAATATACATTTATTAGAATGTCCAAAAACAGGAACACTAACAACACCAAATGCTGACAAGGTTGTGAAGCAGTGGACCTGTTATTCATTGCTGGACATACAAAATTGTACAGCTACTTTGGAAGAAATTTGGCAGTTTCTTACAAAGCTAAACATACTCTCACCATACCATCCAGCAATAACACTTCTTGGCATTTACTCAAAGGAGTTAAAAGCTTATATCCACACAAAAATCTGCTCACAGCTGCTTAGAGTAGCTTTATTCATAATTTCCCAAACCTGAAAGCAACCAAGATGTTCTTCCTCAACTAAATGGATAAATAAATGGTGGCACATCCAGACAATAGAATATTATTCAGTACTAAAAAGAAATGAGTTATTGAGACCTGAAAAGATATATAGGAACCTTAAATCCATGTTACTTAAGGAAAGATGCCAATCCAAAAAGACCACATACTGTATGATTCCAACTATATGACATTCTGGAAAAGGCAAACTATGGACACAGTAAAAGATCAGTGATTGCCAGGGGTTGGAGTGAGGGAAGGGGTGAATGGGGGAGGACAGAGAATTTTGAGAGTGAAAATGCACTGTGCAATACCATAATGATGTACACATGTCCGAATCGGTAAATGGTAACGCAGTGACCCCTGAGACAAATGATGGACTCTGGGTGATGACGATGTGTTGGTGTAGATCCACTAAGTGGAACAACTGTAGCTCTCTGGTGCAAGATGTTGATGATGGCAAACCAATGGCTGTGTCAGGGCAGGGAGTAGAGAGAAAGTCTTCCTGTCAATTTTGCTGTGAAGTTATACATTCTATATGTACAGTGTGTGATTTTTTTGTTAAATAAACAAACAAAAAAGATTTCTCCAGCCTAAAACCTAATGCTAAGGTTGAGAAACCCTGGTCTAGGAAGATGGGAAATCTAAATACTAGAAGTGAGACACTGAAGCTTCCATTAACTGACTACATGACACAACCATTTCAACCACTGTCTTAAATTGCACAGCAATCTGTGCCAAAGAAAGAGAAAAGAGCCTCTTCAGATCCAGAAGCCTGTGGTGAAGCAAGCCTCTCTCACTGGACATGGACCATGGTGGACCTGCGCCTCTGGCCCTTTCAAGTGCCCAACTGGTGAATGTACCTGGTCATGGAATTAACAGGAGGGCCTCTAGCAGGAGCAGTCTCTCTCACTGAGGCTTTGGTGTTGTGATGGGAAGCACTAGGCAAGAGGAGGAGGCAGGGGAGAGAGAAGGAGAGCCACCAATAAATGAAAGAATAATGGAACATTGATCAGCTCTTTATCACAGTGGGGAAGCTGCTTTGCTGAGCCCCAATGCCATCAGGCAGACACTTGATTAAACCTGCAGAACTGCCTGAATGAATGGCCCTGTTTAGCTCCTGTCAGCAACTCTGCCAGAATAGAAATGTGAAGTGGGCTTGGTGCTCTCAGCTCAATGTTCAGTGGGCTGACTCCCTCTTTCCTCCACTGTAGCTGGATCCAAATTCCAAACTCAAGAGCAAAAAGTTTGTTTTTCCTAGGAGATGGGGCTGGTTGTGTGTGAAACCGTGGGGGAAGGCAAGATTCACCGGGAAAGTGTAGTTGTTTTGCACCTTGAAGCCTGGCATTTGCAAGAGGTTTTACTGACAAAGTTTTACTGACAGTTCTTCCTACAAGGCAGGGGGATGCCTATGTCCTTACCAAGTACCAAATGCTTCCAGCAAGGAGAATGGGCTCGATTTTGTGATTCAGTCTTTTTCGTCTTTTTCTCATTTGGAATTCTCTTGATGGCCTGTGAGTTTCCTGCTGCAAAAGCAAAAATACTTTTCTTAGGACATGAGGAGTTGTGGATTCTCTTCTACCTGAGATCACTGTATGATGTTAAAGAAGTCACATTTCACAGACTGAGTCCTCTGCTGACAAATGCACATGATAAAGCTCATCTTCATGGAGGGACTTTTTATGAGTACAAATGAAGATGAATGTTAAAAGCATTATGAAAATTAAGTCACCACAGAAAGTTAGTTGCTGAACCCCACAGAGGGAGAGCACTTCGCAGACAAGGTTTGATCTTTCACCATCACTGGGGTCATAGTGCCTCACACTGTGGGCATGTAAAGTATAGTAAAGAGTATAGTAAAGAGAAAGGAAAACCCATGCCAATGTGTAAGTTATCCTGTCCAGCTGTCTCCCTAAGAAGGCAAACTGTGTCATGGAGGGCCCTTTAACTGGAAAGGTGATAAGCAAGGAGATTCAGGAGTGGATTACTTAGAACAAAGCTGGATTTCTCTTCAAGAGAAAAAGAAATGAAAAATAACATAGTGGAGAATATTGGGACAGGGGTGGGGTCAGGGGAAACTTAGTAGTGGGTGGGATGATAGAGGAAGGGAAAAAGATAGTGTCTACAAAGTCTATAAGGGTGGGTTATGAACCTCTCTGATATGTAGTAACTGATATGGACCCCTTTTATGGGTCTCCCTGTGAAATTTTCAGTAAATACATAGCATGCTACTACTTTGTGAAATGAGCTTGAATTTGGGGGTTTCAGATTTGGTTTGAAGTTAGATCCCAGGATGCCCATGGGAGGTTTGCCATATTTTGGGATGCACTGCAAGAGAATACTCCTTTCTTTCCATGGTTGGAACTAGATCCTATACACTTTGACTCAAGTCTATAGTCTGACTCTGCTAGATACCAGGTCACATTTTATAATTGACCCAAATCTTTTTGACATTATTTACTTTAATTCCCTTTCAACTATATCAACAAACTATACCACTTTGGAGAAGAAGTGGAAGAATAGAGGGGACGCTAGAAAAAGAATCCCAAAGATAACCTTAAATCTACATCAGATTTTCCTTTTAGCCAAAACCTATTTGGTATTCAGCAGAAATTCTGTGTCTAGTATTTGACATAATTTAATAGACTATAATTTTCCCCTGTAGTCAAGATACTAAGAAAATGAGGAGTGTTTCATCTGCATCACACAAAATAGTAACCAGGGCAGACTTGCAAACAACAGTAAAGAATAAAGGCCCATGAGGGCCAACAGAGTGTTGTTAACTTCAGATTCAGGCACATACACTCCACAGTTTAGAAAGTTCTTTTATGATCGTTATGTTCTTTTATCCTCATGACATTGCTGTGTGGTTGATAATATTGTTCCCACGTGTAGAGCCTGAAACTGAAGCCAGAGAATTTAGGAGTTAGGAAATGGTTCATGTCCAGGGATAAAATGCATATTCTTAAGTTCAGTTTTTTAAATGTAATGTTTGGTGTTGGAGAGGGTGAGGTGAAGGGTAGGAGGGCAGTCAGCAAGCCCAACAGATTCATGAGACCTCTAATTTCCCTTTCCTGTACATTCTCATCTCAGGGGACATTTTTAGCTAGTCCTTACCCATCCCTCCATAATTTATTTTGGTGAGCTGGGGAAGTGTCTGGCTATCAACAAAGTTCTAGCTTCTTTCATTGTCTAGAGTTTTTTTTTAGGAAACTGCCCAGAAAGGGGCCATGTTTCTCAGTCTTCTTCACATGGAGGTCAAGCCTCATGATGAAATCTCACCAATGGAATGGAAGCAGAAGTAATGAATTCACTGAAGACTATGTACCTGAGAAGTATGTGTGCCTCCTCAGTGTTTCCTCTTCATTTTCCCCTGGGAGGATACAGAGAATTCTGAGACCCTGGAGGATGGTGGAGACACCATGAGAAGAGGTTGGGAAGAGGAAAGCTGCAGTAGACCACTAGGTGGAAGATTCATAAAGTTCTATTTTGTTAAGATCCTGCATGTAGAGATTGATTTGTCAAAGCAGTAGTTGCCACCCTGCTGACACAGGTGGTCTTGCATCTTGTCATGGAACTTAAGAATAATTGGTACCTAGTGTGTTGGGGTTCCCAGCAAAATTGAAACAGAGAAAATATCATCTTTTAAAAATGCACCCAAATTTTAACATCCTTTCATCCATGAGTAGGCCCTGCATTTAGAAAACATGAATTTAAATAATAATAATAATAATTTCATTTACAATGAGAATATATTACTACCTACCATAACATATTTCATTTTATGTATTAACTTACCATGTGAAGGAAAATTGTAGTAAGAACTATACATTTAAGCTACACAACAAGACTTGACAATCAACAATGAAAGAAAAAATAAGTAAACTACACAACAAATATGTGTGTGTGTGTGTGTGTGTGTGTGTGTATTAAAAAATGTGTTTGGAGGTGTTCAATCTTGTAAGGTACAGAACTCTGTGTCTTAGATTATTCATTCTCATAAGTTGAACCCCCAGAGTAACTTTGTTTTCTAGAAAAATGTGAATTTAATAATTACAGGATTCTTTACCTTTCATATGTTTGATTTTCATAAATTTTATATTGACAGATTTAAACCTTAATAATCTGAGTCTGGACTCTGTACATCAGTTGACAAGCATTAGAAGCTCTCATGGGTGTAGTAGTGCCCACCTCCCAAGAGTTTAATTTGATAAACTACAGTATTTATGCAACTTTTTATGTGTTTGTTATTTGATGCTTTAAAAATAAATTAGAAAAAAAAAGTGAAAGTGCTGATACTAGAAACAAAAATATTTGTCCCATAAATGTAATATAATTAAGGTCAAGATAGAATTGATCTAGTATGATCACTTCTCAAATGGTGTGAATCTCTATCTCAAATGGGCTTTCAAATATAGCTGAATTACAAAGAAAAAGAACAAGATTAAGTGTAGTGTTTAAATATGTTGTACCCAAAAGGCACAATGTATTTACAGATATTATAGTATTTTTATATCTCTGCCAATGAAACACACAACCACTGAACAATGACCACAACCAAAAGTATGATACTATTTTTTTAAATTTATTTTAATGTTCACTGTTTATTTTTGAGAGAAAGACAGAACGCAAGTGGGGAGAGGCAGAGAGATGGAGACACAGAATCCAAAGTAGGCTCCAGGCTCTGAGCTCTCAGCACAGATCCCAATGTGGGGCTCAAACTCATGAACGCAGAGATCATGACCTGAGTCGAAGTCAGATGTCACCCAGGTGCCCCTAATTTCAAATGTCTTTCTTTTATTTGTGTTTTCAAGGACACATTATCTACAAAAAGTAGATGTTTCTAATATATTTCATTCCTTACTGTGGCCTCCCAGAAGCTATGTGACAAATTTGTAGCCCAGTGCCCATAACTATGTACACATTGAGGGCCTAAATGTAACATTTTCTCTACTGCCCATTGTGTTAACTTGTGTTATGCCTCTACTCTATTGAACATTTTCCTTGGTCCAGACTTTTTTTTTTCTTTAATCAACTGTCCTTGTTTAGTATGAATTTATAAACTGTCAAATTTTTGTGTCCTGTTGTGAGGTAGAAAATAGGGGGACACACAGAGGCCAGATAAAGTTCTGAGCACATGTCAGGCACTGTGTCAAGGATTGTGATTGCTGGCAGATACTCCTTTCCCATCTTTCCTGAGAGAGGAGGACAAGTAGATCATCTGTATACAGTGAAACTATGTCTACAGTACAGGCATGTACAGGTGCTCTGGAGATCTAGGAGGAGGATGTGAACTGAAAATAGACAAGTGTTCACAGATAGCAAAACCCTCAGCATCCCTAAAAAGTAAAATTTATTAAATTGAGTTTAGAATGCCTAGATCAGCTGAGAGAGACTGTATTTACTCCCTCTTCCTCTAAAAGACAGCAGAAAAGAGGCATAAAAGGGGGAAAAGGCCATATAAGAATCAGGGGTAGAATGCAGGGATAGCAGAGGAGGAAAAGTAGTGAAGAATTTCTGAAATGTTGAATCCAGATGATGTGCTGCTGGTGGGGGTGCACAGCTCAGAACTGACATAGGAGAAGGCTCTGGGGGAGGCGGCAGCTCTCTTTGGAGGCATAAGGGTGAAATGCCAGTCCAGAATTGGCAGGTACAAAGATTTTTTTTTTTAAAAAAATGGCCAAGGGGCACCTGGGTGGCTTAGTCGGTTAAGCGTCCGACTTTCGTTTAGGTCATGATCTTGCGGTTCGTGTGTTCAAGCCCCGCGTCGGGCTCTGTGCTGACTGCCAGCTCGGAGCCTGAAGCCTGTTTCAGTCTGTGACTCCCTCTCTCTCTGACCCTCCCCTGCTCACACTGTCTCTCTGTCTCCTAGAAATTAATTAATTAATTAATTAATTAATTAATTTTTAAAATTGGCCAAAATAGAAATATTTACTTAAAGACTGCTTGGTTAATGTCTAAGCAAGTTGTTCTCCCTGATATGCACACATATAGCAAGGGAGTTCACATGAAGTAATTGAGTTATTTGGTTGTAAGTGGCAGCTAGCCTCTTAGAATAGAATCCTCTCATGCTCCTTTGTATGAGCTTGTTGGATGAAGTCAGCACAACCACAGACCTGACTATCCCTATCCCTCCATGTAAGTCTTGCCAATGGACAAGATATACCTATCACACAGAGTTCAAAGGCCAGAAATAATATAGAAAACCCATAGTCCTCTATAAATAGGTTTAGACAATTAATAATCACCAGTTACTAAAGGGTAAAAAGCAGCACAGAAGAGAGATCAAAATGAATAGAGGTTCTAGCTAATATTAAGCTCTTTTCTGAAGACTTTGTAGATATTAACTTCTATAATACTCACACCAGGTTTTTGAGGTGTTTGCTTGTTGTTTTTGCTGTTGTTGTTGTTGTTGTTGTTTTACAAATGAGGAAACCAAGGTACAAAGGCCAGGTGACTTGACCCAGGTCAAAAAAATTAGTAAATGCCACAACTCACATCCTGTTTCTTAACCATTTCCTGACTTATGATCAATGAAACATTATGACTCTGGAGGAGAAAGAACAAATTGAAGGGAAGTAAATTTAGATCTAAAGTGTTCTTACATCAAAACCTTCCCAAAACAACAACAACAACAAAAACCAAACCATGTGAGATGATTGTTGTGTACATTAACTTGATTTTGGTAATCATCTCACAACATATACATATCTAAACCATCACACTGTACACCTTAAATAGACACAATATTTATTTGCCTATTATATTTTAATACACCTGCAAAAAATACCCTTCAAATAATTTCCTCAGAGAAATTCAAGAAGATGTCACATCTATGTAAAAAAAAAAAAGAGCAAGTTGCTGTATTAAAGAAACAATATGAAAACAAAAACAAATCTTTGAGAGCTAAAAATATGATGGCCAAAATAAAAATGTAATTAAAAGTCTAAAGTCAACAAATGTCCCAAAATATAAAGAGGTAGAAATGAAAAAGAAAGCTCAAGAAGCCCAAAAATTTTGCCAATCCATCTAGAGGGCAACAGTCATCAATAAATGTTCTAGACTCTGAGGCAGTCAACCAAGTTGAGATTTGGGGATGAGATGTTATTTTCATGTGCTGTTTTTGTTCTAAATGTATGAAAAAGGAGTCAATAAAATTATAAAAGTAAAAAAATGCTCTAGAAAGAGATAATGGAAGTGTCTAAAGAAGATATACAAGAAAAAAAAAGAAGACTGATTCCTAGAACTGAAGCATGTCTGGAAACTACAGAGTTTTCAAATTTAAAGTGTCCAATGATTTCTTGGTAACATGAATACAAAATGATCTACTCAAAAACTTTTCCTCATGATATTTTTAAACACGAAGTGTCAAGCATTTATTAAAACTCCAGAAATTAACCAAACAATCCAGACTGGCACATAAATCTTTCATTGTCACTACTAGGCATATGAAGACAGAGGCATAATGCCCTGTGTCCCATTCCTCCACCCCACCCCACCAGAGGCCAATATCTATAGGCTACTTTGCCCTCCAGATTTTAGTTGAATTTTAACAATGAGAGACACCAGCAGGGTATGGAAGAGGATAAAGAGAATGAAGTCGGAATATTTATCCCCACAGTTTGCTCCCTGCCAGAGCTATGTCTTCTTTCTCTCTAGACCACAGCTCCAGTCAGGAAGCCTTCTCCATGCATCTGCACTCTTAGGGTCTAGCATTGATAGCTCCCTACTGCTGCCTGCCCTCGGGTATTCCACTATCCCTTCAGTTTTCCCAAATCTCGCCCCCATCTTGTATTGATTTTTTAATCCAGTTTTCCTCAATTACATAGTTTGGGTGGCACATCTCTTTCCAACATAAGAGATGAACTCTGATAGAATTTCAAACTTGGAAATTAATGTTCTTCCAAACTACCATGAAACAAGAAGTAGAGATTTATGTCTATTATGTATAGTTTTAAAAGAAGCTAAAAGGGTGATTAAAAATAAATTATGAATTGTAAGAAAATCTATGTAGAAGAGATAAGAGGTGACTACAGCAGTGTAGTGAGATAAATTATTTGACTTATGTATTGCAAGAAGATGACCTATAAACATTTCTAGAATTGAGATGCCTGGGTGGCTCTGTGGGGTAAGTACCCAACTCTTGATTTTGGCTAAGGTCAGTTCATGAGTTTCAGTCATATGTCAGGCTCTATGCTGATAGTGCAGAGGCTGCTTGGGATTCCCTTTCTCTCTCTGCTCCTCTCTGACTCACACGTGTTTGCTCACTCTCACTCTCTCTCAAAATAAATAAATAAACTTTAAGAAAAAAATTATATTTTTTTTGGAAAAAAGATGTTTACTAAACATGCATTGAATGAATCAATGGTCAAATGCAGAATAGCAATCCTCAGTGGTACTAAGCACTGAATCATAAACAACATGACATATTTAATTAATAAAAACCAGTCAATGTTGTAAGGGAAAAAAAAGAAAAAAGAAAAAAAATTATATAATTTGGGTAAGTGGCCGTATTAATGCAATGTCAATGCCAAAGATGTCTACAATAATCCTAAAGAGTTCTTTTTTGTAAAGTTGTGGTTGTGAGTAGGTTGCATTCTTAAGCAACAGAAATGAAAAGACATGTGAAACCACCCTCCATATTTTAGCTGTTTGGCCATTTCATTTTTTCACATAAACATCCTTTGTCCCTAGATTAATTATTCTAAAGTAGTTAGAATATCTTCCTAGGATATATAATATACTGATAGCTATTACTAAAAATCAGTAAAGTAGTAACTTTTGAATCAACTGCCAGAACCATGGCTATAAGAGCTAATCAAAAGATGCTATGGGAAGGTAATGTTTTGGTTTCATAAAAGGGAACTTTAGTCCAAAAAGTTCTTATACCTCATTTATTCCAGGGCACCCCTGCTAAGTATTGTATACAGGGTCTCAAAAGAAAACAATCACCACATAACTCTAGCATCTTCCTGGCCCATCAACAAGAGATACCATCCAAATAGCTTTTCCTCCAACCTCCAGACCTTTGTAGCAGTGATATGACTGCTAGGCAATTCTTTATTAGTTACATATACCTGGCAGTGTTATTAGCCCAAGATTTTTGATAGTATCTTTGAGCATGTCTGATTTATTTTTCCTCCTTTGAATAATCAACCTCATTGTGATAAGGACTCAAATTTATTGCAATATGTCTGTCTTATCTCCATGAAAATAAAAAAAACCCCAATCCAATCACAGAAGCAAAACTTCAGAAGTATAATCAACATATGGGAAAAACTAAAATTGGTGGTACTTCCTTGTCCAATTATGGAAAGAGAAAACATGTTTAGATCATTGGTTTCAAGAGACAGTGCAAAGGAAAAGGCATGCATGAAGATAGTTGTAGTTCTTTCTTGAACATAAGGAGATTGCACACTATATATTACACTATATATGTATTCATTACCATTATTTAAAGTAAATGGTAACATGCTATGCATATTACTGATTTCATTTTAAATCTTTTAAATACATCCTGGAGATCATGCCATAAATTGTGTAAAGATATCTCTCATTTTCCTTTCTTTTTAAAAAAAAATTTTAATGTTTTATTTTTTTCTGAGAGAGAGAGAGAGACAGAGACAGCGTGAGCAGGGGAGGGGCAGAGACAGAGGGAGACACAGAATCTGAGGCAGGCTTCAGGCTCTAAGCTAGCTGTCATCACAGAACCCGACTCAGGGCTCGAACTCACGAACTGTGTGATCATGACCTGAGCCGAAGTCAGGCACTTCACCCACTGAGCCACCCAGGCGCCCCTCATTTTCCTTTCTTTTTATATGTATGGTTTCTCAGCATAAACAGAGTTAATAAGAAAAATTTCTCTTCATAGATACATTCTAGCTAACAAATGAAGGAAGCATGATGGGTTAAAATATCCCCACCTGTAACCTCTTATGAAAGAGGGGATCTTGCCATGATCAATGGTTGCTAATATCACACAAAAGGAGTCAATAAAATATTATAGTCCTCCTGACAACACCATCTCTGAAGCAATCTTGCCAAAAAACAGCAAACCTGAACCTGACCAAACATCTAGATTTAATTACCAACAGTTAGAAAATGCAGGAATAAATGAACGTATTAAATGACATTGTAGGGGTACAATCACAAAATCCTCATTGTTGGAAAATCTCCAGGACAAAATGTCCAGTTTCTTCAACAAAAACAGCATTAATACATTAATAATAACATCGATACCCAAAAAGAAAAGTAAGAAAGAAAAACACAGACAAAAGGAGAAAGTAAATTAACAGAAATGTAAAAGGTACCAACCGATCACAATGCAGTTTTGGATCCATATCCAAACTGTTTAAAAATTTAAAGTATTCATATGACAATTGAGAAAATGTAAATATTGACTTGATGTTTGATGTTATTAAGGAATTACTGTTAATATTTTTAGGTGTGGAAGTTGTAGTGTGGTTTTAGTCATCTTTTAAAAAGTCTTATCCTGTAGATATAGGCTTAAATATTTATAAATAAAGTGATAGAAATCTGAGAAATGTTTCAAAGTAATATGGGACAGGGTATGGGAAATAGATTGGAATATAAATAAAATAAGGTTGCCCAATTTATTAGTAATTGTTGAAGCTGGGTAATTCGTACATGAGAGGTTAATTATACTAGTCTCTCTACTTTTGAATATGTTTAAAATCTGTAATAAAACTTTTTAGAATAAAAATTAGATAATCCAGTATACCCTGTTTGGCTTCTGCTAGAATAATATCTCATGTAATTTGAGGAAATTTACAGTCCTTAGAATGTATTGTGCACAGCATGAAAATGACATGGTATGTCTCCCTCCCCCAGGATACGAGACACATTTGTTAGTCTCTTCACCTTCATATCACTGGAGATGGTATTGGGCATAGAGCTATCAGTGCACAAGAAGTCTTTCCTCAAATTCAGAATGGGATACATTATGCCCCATATATTATTTATCCTAAATAATAAAAACTTTCAGTTAATGTGAAAGAAGATATGATTGACAAGGACCCTATAAAATAGTATATTTCTATATAGTCCTCATAGCTGTTTACTTCTTCAAAATTTTCAAATATCATCATTCAGTCTGCTGTAGAGGCTTCTTGGAAGAGAGGGAGAATAAAGTGAGGATATGGCAATTTTCCCATAAAGTCCCAGAAGTTTTGAGTGAAAGAACAGAGTATTCTTTGCAAAACAGACTGAGCTGGGAGCATGGAGGCCTGATGCGCAGGGAGCACAGAGAACACCAGCAATCTGAAACTTCAGACAGTTGTACTACCCTTTGTGGGTACAGATCTGATGCCTCTCCATAAACCTTTGCACCGAGAATCAATTGGCTGGAGCAAATGATTTACCCAGAGGCATATCTATCTCCTACTCCAGTCACTAATTATAACCCCATGCCATAGGGACTCTCATTGCAATCCAACAGCCAAGGAGACAATACTGCTTACATATTTGGTTTTGTCCTTTATGTTATTCTAGAACCACCATGACCAGTTTTCCATTCTTTCTGTATATGCTGCACTTACATCATGAGATCAGAGACAGAGGAGAGCTTTGACCACTACTTCTTTGACCTCTGAAATTAGGGCCACTGAAGCAACCCATGTACTCCAAAACCTGGAGAAATGTAGATTTTGTCATTTATGAATGGTTAACGGCTGTTATTGACACTTGATCTCGGGGTCCCAGAATTCCCACTATGTTCCCACAACTCTGAACTTGTTCCTGCCACCCCTTTCACGGGGAGATAAAGGGGAATGGATAGTGGGCAGACCAGTTTCCCTAAAGCCTGGATAAGCCACAGGGCAGCTATAATGAGCAGACAGTGTCGTTCATGCTGGGGAGCTCTGGATAAACTAGATCTAATCCTCAATCATTTTCTTTACTGATAATTGGACCCAACAGGACAATTCTGAATCATTTCTCTCTGTTCAGTTATCCTCCAGTTCCACCCAAAGGGTCAGTTTAGGGCATAATTAAGCCAATTACTTTCTGAAAGACCATCATGACAACCATTATAGAAAATGATAGCAGGCCCCACTCATGCTGTGGGAATTATTAGCTTGTCAGCCTCAAGGCTCATGGAGACAAAGGATCAAAACGATAGAGGAATTCAGCTTTCACCAATTCATTCATTTATTTTTTTTACTTGTGTGTGTGTGTGTGTGTGTGTGTGAGTGTATGTGTGTAAAATCTGTTCTGAGCCAGAGAGTAGGATCTAAAGACATAGTGGAGAAAAATCTTATTCCCTGCCTTCACAGGGCTTATAGCTTGGTGGAAGACACAAAAGTAAGTTTATTTAACTTACTTAAATATACACTGTAAATATACCACTACAGATGGAGCAATGAGATGAGATGTACAAGAGAGATCCACTTTAATTTTTTTAATGTTTATTTATTTTGAAGGAGAAAGAATGTGAGCAGGGGAGGGGCAGAAAGAGAGGTAAACAGAGAATCCGAAGTGGGTTTCAGGCCCTGAGCTCTCAGCACAGAGCCCGATGTGGGGCTCAAACTCACAAACTGTGAGATCATGACCTGAGCTGAAGTCAGACACTTAACCAACTGAGCCACTCAGGTGCCCCAAGATCTACTTATACTAAAGGGCCCAGGAAGGTCTTTTTGAAGTTCAGACCAGAAGGACGAACAGGAGTTAGCCAGGCAAAGAGGGATAGATTTGTCTCCAAGTGGGCCTTTATATACACTGCTTTTTCCTGCAAAGCTGAAAAGAGGACATTGTGGCCAGAGACCATGAGGTGACAAAGAGATGACCTAAGACTTGAAAGTGGCTGGGCTAAAGTGCAGTGAGAGACAAAGAGAAGAATGTGGTATAGCAGACAGAATATGGAAGTTACATCAGGTACCTAAATTCTGGAACACTGGCCACACTGTGTTCTTCCCTCATTTGGGTCCATCATGGGTGTGCTGGGCCTGGGGTGAGGGGTTAAGGTGCTCAGTTATGGTACTGGGGGAGGGAAATGAAAAAGAGAAAGAAACAAGACAAAGATTTTGAGGCCAAAGCCCCTAGGATGTTTCTCAACCAAACCCTGGATGCCAAATGGGTTATTATACCACACGCCAACTGCACTGGATCCAGTCTGTGAGTAACTCAGATCTACTAAGCAATTCCAGCTTCCCGAGCTTTGGCCACCTGCCATGGCTCCATTCCCATAGATGTAAAGCTCCAGCTTCACTGCCTGCTGCTCATCCCCTAACAGCTGCATGGGCTCAGCCTCCCCTGGGGAGTGTACCCCTCCGCACTTCCTGAGGTAAAACCTAAAGTGGCTATAGTGCCCCAGTTTGGCTTCAATGGATTCATGGAGGCTCACATTTCCTCAGTGGCTGCCTGTGGGCAGGAGGCCAGTTATCACAACCTGGATGTGAGGAGGCATTGAAGGCCCACAAAGTGGACTTTGACCATCAAGAGGCAGGAGATGGAAGTAAGTCAGAAGATAAACTGCCTGAGCTTTTATCCTGAGATGGACTGTCCAGACATGGTGTTTTCACATGCCCCTCTACCCTTGAGATATCCCATGTGACTGAGCAACCAGCTGGAGCTCCTGAAAAACTGTGGTCAACTTGGTAACATATGACTTGTATTTGCCTTTTATCCTTCCTAGTTTCACTTACCTCCCAGTAAAGTATTAATATGCTGGCTTCGCTGAGTGTTTTCTTTCTTAGGGTAAGACACTGACTTTTAGCTGCCTAGACAGTGTGTTGAGATGAATCTGAGCTAAGCCTAAACCTAATGAACAAGAGTGCTGTGATCAGTAAGGTCTACTACAGGAGAGAGAAGAGGTGCCCAACATCTGTCATCCCTGAACTATATCCTTCTATGGTTAATATCCTATGGTTAATGTCAGCAGTCCCTAAACACACTTGGTAGTACAGATAAGGTACAATCCAACTTGCCTCCAAACCTGAAATATAGCTAAGAGCAAATTAGGCAATCCCTCCATGGCTTTCAACATGTACCATGGTAGAGGCTGAAAACAGAACAATAGGAAAATGGATAATTAATAGTAATGCCCGGGGGGAAGGGGCAAGATGGCGGAGAAGTAAGGAGCTCCATACCTGCACTCGCGCCCAGGCATCACACGGAAAATATCTGAAGCCATAGGAAACCATACCAAACTCAAGAGACTGGGAGAGAAAGGATGCAGATTCCACTGAGAAAGCCTTCTAACGTGAGTGTGAACTGGGGAAATAAAAATCGGGCCTGAATTGGAGACTGGAGAGACGGGCCATCCCCCTCTGTGGGGAGCGAGAGGGTACAAAGAGAGTCCGAAACAGAAAAACCTCCGCTAGGTGAAAAACCTCCACTCGGGGTGTAGAAAATCTTTGCCCACAAAATACCTGCGCGTCAGGCCCCTCCACGCTGCAAGTCGCCCAAGAGGGGCTGCGCTCACGATTTGCTTCTTTGTGCTGGCTCTTGGCTGGCTGGGAGAGGTTGCGTGCCTGCAGCCATTACCCTCGAGGCGGGCTTGGACCCTTGGAGGAGGCGCGCAGAGGCACCGGCGTCTGTGCTCCTAGATGGCTGGAACTCTAGAGGGAAGGCAAAGCGCTAAAAACTGGCAGATGTGACCTCGAGTTTGTGTGTTGGATGATGAGACACAGAGGGAACTTGATTTCCTCACTCCAGCAGGCTCAGCGCGCATGCAGACAAGGCCCCCAGCCCGGCCCAGGCTCCCCAGCCCCACCCGGAGGACAAGAACGCCCTAAACCCAGTAGAAGAAGAGAAATAGTAAAAATCAGAGCAGAAATAAACAACATAGAGACCAAAGAAACAATTGAACAGATCAATGAAACCAAGAGTTGGTTTTTTGAAAAAGTAAACAAAATTGACAAACCTCTAGCCAGACTTATCCAAAAGAAAAGAGAGCACCCAAATAGACAAAATTATGAATGAAAATGGACTTATTACAACCAACCCCTCAGAAATACAAGCAATTATCAGGGAATACTATGAAAAATTATATGCCAACAAATTAGACAACTTAGAAGAAATGGACAAATTCCTAAATGCACACCCACTACCAAAATTCACACAGAAAGAGGTAGGAAATCTGAACAGACCCATAACTAGTGAGGAAATCGAATCAGTAATCAAAAATCTCCCAACAAATAAGAGCCCAGGACCAGATGGCTTCCCCAGGGAATTCTACCAGACGTTTAAAACAGAATTAATACCCATTCTTCTCAAGCTATTCCAAAAAATAGAAAGTGAAGGAAAACTCCCAGACTCATTTTATGAAGCCAGCAAACTCTGATTCCCAAGCCAGACAGAGACCCAGCCAAAAAAAAGAACTACAGGCCAATATCCTTGATGAATAGGGATGCAAAAATTCCCAACAAGATCCTTGCAAATCGAATTCAACAGCACATAAAAAGAATCATCCACCAAGATCAAGTGGGATTCATTCCTGAGTTACAGGGCTGGTTCAACATTCGCAAATCAATCAATCTGATACATCACATCAACAAAAGAAAAGATAAAAACCATATGATCCTGTCGATAGATGCAGAAAAAGCATTTGACAAAATACAGCATCCCTTCTTAATAAAGACTCTAGAGAAAGTTGGGATAGAAGGAACTTACTTAAACATCATAAAAGCCATCTATGACAAGCCTTCAGCTAACATCATCCTCAACGGGGAAAAACTGAGAGCTTTCCCCCTGAGATCAGGAACACGACAGGAATGTCCACTCTCACTACTGCTGTTTAACATAGTGCTGGAAGTCCTAGCCTCAGCCATCAACCAACAAAAGGAAATCAAAGGCATCAGAAAGTCAAACTTTCACTTTTTGCAGATGACATGATACTCTACATCGAAAACCCAACAGACTCCACCAGAGGCCTACTGGAATTGATCCAAGAATTCAGCAACGTTGCAGGGTACAAAATCAACATACAGAAATCAGTTGCATTTTTATGCACCAAAAATGAAGCAACAGAAAGAGAAATCAAGAAGCTGATCCCATTCACAATTGCACAAAAAAACATAAAATACCTCAGAATAAACCTAACCAAGGATACAAAAGATCTGTATGATGAAAACTAGAGGAAACTTATGAAGGAAATTGAAGAAGACACAAAGAAATGGAAAAACATCCCATGCTCATGGATAGGAATAAAAAATATAGTTAAGATGTTATTACTACCCAAAGCACTCTACACATTCAATGCAATTCCAATCAAAATTGCACCAGCATACTTCTCAAAGCTAGAGCAAACTATCCTAAAATTTGTATGGGACCACAAAAGAACCCAAATAGCCAAAGTAATCCTGAAAAATAAAACCAAAACGGGAGGTATCACCATCCCAGACTTTAATCTCTACTACAAAGCCGTCATCATCAAGACAGTATGGTATTGGCACAAAAACAGACACATAGACCAATGGAACAGAAATGAGAACTCAGAAGTGGACCCAAAAGTATACAGCCAACTGATCTTTGACAAAGCAGGAAAGAAGATCCAACGGAAAAAAGACAGCTTTTTAACAGATGGTGTTGGGAGAACTGGACAGCAACATGCAGAAGAATGAAACTAGATCAATTTCTCACACCATACACAAAACCCAAAATGGATAAAGGACCTGAATGTGAGACAGGAAACCAAAACCCTAGAGGAGAAAGCAGGAAACAACCTCTTTGACCGCCACCACAGCAACCTCTTACTTGACACATCCCCCAAAGCAAAGGAATCAAGAGCAAAAATAAACGATTGGGACCTCATCAAGATGAAAAGCTTCTGCACGGCAAAGGAAACAACCCACAAAACTAATAGGCAACCAACGGAATGGGAAAAGATAGTTGCAAACGACATATCAGATAAAGGGTTGATATCCAGAATCTATAAGGAACTCACCAAACTCCACACCCGAATAACAAACAACCCAGTAAAGAAATGGGCAGAAGATATGAACAGACACTTCTCCAAAGATGACATCCAGATGGCCAACAAACACATGAAACGATGCTCAGTATCCCTACTCATCAGGGAAATACAAATCAAAACCACACTGAGATACCACCTCACACCAGTCAGAGTGGCTAAAATGAGCAAATCAGAGAACACGAGATGCTGGCGAGGATGTTGAGAAATGGGCACCCTTTTACACTGTTGTTGGGAATGTAAACTGATACAGCCCCTCTGGAAAAGTGTGGAGATTCCTTAAAAAATTAACAATAGAACTCCCCTATGACCCAGCAATATCACTGCTAGGAATTTACCCAAGGGATATAGAAATGCTGAGGCATAGGAGCACATGTACCCCAATGTTCATAGCAGCACTCTCAACAATAGCCATAACATGGAAGGAGCCTAAGTGTCCATCAACGGACGAATGGATCAAGAGGATGCGGTTTATCTATACCATGGAATACTACATGGCAATGAGAATCAATGAAATCTGGCCATGTATACCAACATGGATGGACCTTGAGGGTGTTATGCTGAGTGAAATAAGTCCGGAGGCAGAGAAGGACAAATATCATATGTTTGCACGTATAGGAGGATTAGGAGGAACTTAACGGAGGACCATGGGGGAGAAGAAAGGGGTAAATAGTGGGGGAAAGGGAGAGAGGCCAACCATAGAGACTCTTGAGATCTGATGAAAACTGAGAACTGATGAATGTAGGGGGGAGGGGGGAGAGGCATGGAGGAGGGCACTCTTGGGGATGAGCACTGCGTGTTATGTGGAAACTAATTCAACAATAAACTATTTGTAAACAAAAAAAAAAAAAAAGAAAGTAATACCCAATTACTGTGTGCCAGGTACTATAGTAAGATCTTCATGTACACCATCTCATTTAGTCATCATATCAGTACTGTAAACATACACTCGTAAAACCTCATATTACTGACCCATACAAGTTGAGCAATAAGTCCAAGGTTACACAGCTAAGAAGTGGCAGAGGTGGACTTTGGGCCCAGGTTGTCTGGCTCCAGGTCCATGCCCTTATTGGAGCACTATGCTGCTTAATAGAGTCTCTGCTAGCAGGCAAGTCTTGACTTCCAAGCAGAGACAAGCATCATTGAGATAATACTTCTATTCTCAGAGACTGATACCGAGGACAGAGACTAGCCCTTTCTGCAGTTTGCACCTTAGTTGACTGAGGATCAGAACTCTGAGTCAGAGACAGACAGATGCTAACAAGGGAGAGAGACAAGCTATATAAGTTTTTGTGGGCTCTTCTTATTTTAGAAATCAAAGAAAGATTACCTCCAATATCCATTAGAAATGCTCCTCTATTTCACCTCGTGTATTGTGGGATACTCTGAGACATCGCTTCAGCACTTTTTAAAAATCCATTTCCAAAGTTCAATAGTTGTGATTCCCATAGACCGTTTACAGTGGCCCTAGTAAAGAGAATGAGTCTAGGGTTTGATAGAGGATGGCCTGAGTCATCTCTAAGGAGTAGGCCTTTCAGAGAAATATTTTCTACAAATATAGGGTCAGAATTAGTAACTTCATGTCAATTAAGGTAGAGGGAAAGCTAGTATCATACTACATGGACATCAGCAATTCCATCAGAACCATCATAATGCAGACACCAATGTGGGGCTCTCCACAGCATGGTCAACATGCCAGGTTGAGGACAGACAACCTCAAAAGAGAGGGATTTTAAATATTTAATTTCTCCCCTCCAATTTTGCTTATTAGCATGGGAATCTGATTAGAAATTAGGTTCTCTGTGAGATTCAAGTTATAATTTAAGGACTTTTGCTGTACAACCATTGCAAAAACAATTACATAAAGATTAATTAGCAAATTCCCGAAACAGTAGTAAACAGCAAAGTAGTTTAATTAAAACCATTATCTCCAAAATCTGAATGTTAATAACAGTTGTAGCCCAGGGAGAATAAAAGACATGCCATTAGAGGGTGACGGAGAGAAGAATATCCTTTGATGCCAGTACTCAGCCTTCCCACACCTCCACATCTCCTGTCCTATTTAATTACTCTTGATAATTCTCTGGCCACTGCAATTGCAAGGTCCCAGCTTTCTCCTCTGGACCTCTGTGGTTGTGGCCTTGAGAATTCCTTCAGACAAACCTGTTACAATCAGCCTCCCTCCAGCAAGAGGCCTTTAATCTTCAAGAGAGAGAGGCAGCAGGTAGTACAAGTAATAGGACTTTCTAGAGGGGAATCATAAAATTTGGAATTGTCAAAAAGACATCCAAAGCAATGACTCTTCTCTTTCAGAAGACACTGATAAATTTTACCCCAACCCAGACACCTCATCACAGACACTGAATGAAAGGTTTGGCAAAGGAACCCAATTTGAATGAAATTTAATAATAGCACTATTTAATGAGCACACAACACTGAGACCCTTTCATTTCCTTTATGATCTCACATTGTCACAAGAACATCACAAAGTCACATTACCTTTATTTTTTTATTAAGTTTTACTTTAATTCCAATATAGTTAAAATATAGTTAACTGTAGTTAACTTTAGTTTCAGGTATACAATAAAGTGATCTGACAATTTCACATTACCTTTATTCCTTTTTTTTTTTTTTTTTGCATTTCTTAAATAGCTAATTGTCAAGTTGGTTTCCATATAACACCCAGTGCTCATCCCAACAAGTGCCCTCCCCCATGCCCATCACCCCCCTTCCCCTCTTCACTACCCCCATCAGCCCTCAGTTTGTTCTCAGCATTCAAGAGTCTTAATGGTTTGCTTCCCTCCCTCTCCCCAACTATTTTCCTCCTTCTTCTCCCTCATGGTCCTCCATTAGCTTCTTCCCAATCCACCTATGTGTGCAAACATATGGTATCTGTCCTTCTCTGCCTGACTTATTTCGCTCAGCATAACACCCTCAAGGTCCATCCATGTTGCTACACATGGCCAGATTTCATTCTTTCTCATTGCCATGTAGTATTCCATTGTATAGATAAACCACATCTTCTTGATCCAATCATCAGTTGATGGACACAGGCTCTTTCCATGTTTTGGCTATTGTTGAGAATGCTGCTATGAACATTGGGATACATGTGCCCCTATGCATCAGCACTCCTGTATCCCTTGGGTAAATTCCTAGCAGTACTATTGCTGGGTCATAGGGGAGTTCTATTGTTAAGTTTTTGAGGAACCTCCATACTGTTTTCCAGAGGTGTTGCACCAGTTTACACTCTGGTTTCTCTTCAGATCATATAAATCTTTCACCTTTTATATTACCTTTATTCTTTTTTTAAAAAAAAATTTTTAATGTTATTTATTTCTAAGAGACAAAGAGACAGCAGGAGCAGGGGAGGGTCAAAGAGAGAGGGAGATACAGAATCTGAAGCAGACTCCAGGCTCTTGAGCTGTCATCACAGAGCCTGATGCGGGGCTCAAGCCCACGAGCTGTGAGATCATGCCCTGAGCCAAAGTTGGACACCCAACCGACTGAGCCATCCAGGCACCCCTATACTACCTTTATTCTTAAGCAGAGTAACCTGCTTAGCCTAGGAAATGGGGAGCTGACTCCCATTCTAGGCCCATTTATTTTCCTTCATACCATACAAATCCCCTTTGGTGGTGCAAAAAGGGTAAATATTTAACCCATTTAAGGCAAGACTTTTTCACACTGTGAGTCTGGCATAATTACAGCATAGACTGACAATGATCAACTTCTCCAAACTACTCCATGTAGATGAACCCAATTCAGAGAAATATTGCCCTCAACTGGAACAGCCAATCTCTGTGCAACTCTACACAGAGCACCAGCTGCTCTAAAGGGCTGGCCTGGCCTTGGAGTCCCTAAGGAGTGGGAGGCATGTATCTCCCCGACCCCTTCTAGTCCTTGGTTTAGATACTGTATCATGGAGAATGGCTGAGAAGCCACCTACTGGTTTGCTGTATCTGTTCCATCCACTCTGCCTCATCCTCACGGGCATTTGGGGACTGATATTATTTATGTGTTCTCTGCCTAATAAGGCAAGGCCCTGCCCTATACCAGCAGAGTCAGACTTTCTGCTGCAGCCTGGCTTCTTATTCTGCTGCACTCCAGAAATTATGCAAATCACAGCTATTAGTATAACAGCTTCTGCAGATTTCAGGAGGAAAAGGAAAAAAAAATCACTACCACAAAATCCCTGTGCTTGGTTAAAAGACCATGAATTTCCCCATTCTCCTCATTCACTTTTGTCAATATGATATTTATGCATCTGAAGCCCGTTTTTCAGTCATATGAATATCTATAAAAGAGACATCAGTCAGTCAGCAGAAACCTCTGCAACTGCAACCATGAAAGAGAATAAGGGAAAAGCCCAACTTGAGCCAGGATGGAGCAAACAGGGAGATGGGCTGGATGAGGGACGCTGTCCCAGGAGACCTGGGCAGGAATCTAGCCTTAGAAGACCTGTACAGGGGCGTCCGGGTGGTTCAGTCAGTTGAACATTCAGCTCTTGATTTTGGCTCAGGTTATGACCTCACAGTTTTGTTAGACTGAGGCCCACATCAGACTCTGTGATGACAGCAAGGAGCCTGCTTGGAATTCATTCTTTCTCCCTTTCCCTTTCTCTCTCCCCCTCTCTTTCTCTAAATAAATAAATAAGAAAACAAACAAACGTTTTTAAATAAATAATAAAAGACCTGGATAGGAGGCAAGGCTCATTCTGATATTGGACAGATTTGGCCCCAAATCCACTCTGAGTATTCTCTGCTGTCATTTGGGAGTAACTGGCTCATTAGACAGAAAGCTTTCTGAGGGCAGGAGCTGTGTAAATCACCTGATCTCCCCTGTAGCCCTGAGCAGTGTTCAGACACAGACCTGGTTCCCATGAAGTACAGGGTGAAATCGGGTACCTGTTGTGACATCATTTTGGTGAGACAAAACAATGGTCCATTATCAGTCATAGTCCCTGAAGGAGCAGATGCTTATTAGCATCAGAGGTTTAAGGATATGACATTTTACAAAGGTCTGAGTGGAGCTATGACCACAGGCCTGAAGGGACACAGGGAACAAATGATCCCCAGTCCTCAGAAGGAGATATTCTGTAGATATATTTTCCTTAAGAGAGAGATCCAGTTGGGGCGCCTGGGTGGCTTAGTCGGTTAAGCATCTGACTTTCACTTAGGTCATGATCTCGCAGTTCGTGGGTTCGAGCCCCGCGTCGGGCTCTGTGCTGACTGCCAGCTCAGAGCCTGGAGCCTGTTTCAGTCTGTGACTCCCTCTCTCTCTGACCCTCCCCTGCTCACACTGTCTCTCTCTCTCTCTCCTAGAAATAAATAAAAAAAAAACATTAAAAAAATTAAAAAAAAAAAGAGAGAGAGATCCAGTCATCCAGAGGCAACTCCACAGAGAGGAAGCAAGTGGTCTAAACACTGAGTCCCCTGCTCCCTCCCTCGGTTATTCCAAGGGTTCTCAGTGAGCAGAGGGCTAGGAAGCCAGTGATGCCATTCAGGGTGCTCCTTCAGGCACCAAACAAGCTGAGAATCTCCTATGGGTCAGCTCTGAGCAGAACCCATTGGAGCTCTTCTGCAAGGTGAAGAAAATGGTAAGTCCAAACTGAGGGCAGCTCAGAAGTATGGACTTAACATCCCTAGGGACAGGTGCCAATCAAGAGGAAATGGGAGATGGCAGACAGACACATTACTCCGCTTCCTGTCTTTCAGGTGGACAATTCTGGAACATACTCTGTTCACATGTTGGCAGAGGTGGACTTGAACCCTGTGTCCACAGTGGCAACTATGACCCTGCCCTACCTTGTCTTCTCCTCACACCACAACACTTCCTGTGTTCACCTACCAAAGAAACAACCTGAGGCTTTCCTTTTGGGGAAACTGAACTAAGATAGATGGATGTGCCAATATAGCACTGGGGCAACACATTACCACAGAAAGGTAATGCTGCCTCATACCATACACAAAAATCAATTTCTGATGGATTAAAGACTTCAGTGTAAAATGCCAAAGCTTGGCATGTTTAGGAACATATATTTATGATCTTAGAGTAAGGGAGTATTTCTTAAATAAGACACAAAAACTGCTAACCATAAAAGGGTAACTATTATGACATTATAGTTAAGAATTTCTGGTTATCAAAATATACCATAAAGTGAAAAGACAAGCTACGAGCTTAGAGAAGGCATTTATAACACATGAAACAAGGAAAGGATTTTTATTCAAAATACGCTAAGAAAAATCGATACGGGAAAAAAAGTTTTAAAATATAGGCCACAGAAGAAGATACATAACAGGTCATAAATATACGAACAGAATCTCAACCAATTATTAATCATAAAAATGCAAATTAAGACCAAAAGTGATTATTAAGGAGGGGAATAAAACATAGAGTTGAAAGCAAATCCTGGCTTCACTGTGTGCCGGTTACAGGATCTTCTTATGCTACTCCACCACTCTGTGTGCCACTACTCCTTCATGCATGAAATAGAGCTCACGGTAGTTCCTACCTCATAAACCTGCTGTGTTAAGTAAAAGAAGACATACAGAGCTCTTAGCACAATCTTCAAAAACAGTAAACATGCAAATGGCTTTTAAAAATAATCCTCAGACAACTCAACTCATAAATCATCTAACTGATGCTTAAAAGGAGTGCAGCATTGTAGGTCTTTATTCTCTGTGACCCAAAATATTGCTCTTAAGTAATGTTTGGTTGATCTACACAGGAAGGAACAGTTCTACAATCAGTGGATACATTTACTGTATTGCAGCCTTAAACAGAGAAGGGTGGATTAGCTGCACTTAAGTCATTCTGGTCAAAGATGCCTGAAAGTAAACTTTGTATTTAATCCAGAGTGACTCCAGGCCTGCTGTTCTGAAATTATATAGCAGAAATCTTGGGGGAAGCCTACTATCCAGGATTTTACATCCCCTCCCTCCATCACTTGCATCCGCAAAAGGAGGTTGCTGCCACAGTCCAGGGCACATAGACAGGAGTGATAGGCAGTCCATTCTCTGGTCAGACAGCAGTTAAGACTTTCCCAAGTAGGTGGACACGCTGAAGACAGAACAGAGCAGCATCCTGGTGGTCTTCTAAGGGCTTGAAAGTGGAAAGTAAAGTTGTATTCACAGCCTGAGAAAATTCTGGCAATGTTATTCATTTGGACATTAAATTCCTCAACGTGAAAAGAAGCCTATGGAAACAACACTACACTGGGGTCTGTATTCCAAATCCCTATCACTAGGACACTCAGGGACACTTGTCTCTTCTTTAAATTAGGGAGAGTCATCTCTAGCACTCCACGGGGTTATATTGAGGCTCCACAGAAATAACCAACATATCAAGTATGTGTCAAATTCCAGACACTGTGCTAAAAACTTTAATGCACATTTTCTGATTCAATCCAAAGAACTCTATGAAGGAAGTTGCCTGGAACTGAAGTTTCAGGGTTAAGAAGTGGTAGGGCTGTTACTCAGATCCATACCCAATGAAATCATTTTTGAGAAAGAGTTGGATAAAATCAGAGGATTCTTCCAAAGTTAAACCCAAGTGGGGATACAAAGACAGCCATTGCTGTTGAGACTAAAACAAAGTAGTATTCATTGAGGTTTTCAAGGCAGATCCCAAGGAAACCTGTACATGTGAGGAAGGGATTTGGGCCAGAAAGCAGGTGATGTTCACCTGCTCAGCCTTCCCATTCTGTGCTAGGGACAGTACAAGTTGGGAAGGCCCTTGCTTCTGAGACACCTTTATAGCTGGGGGGCAAGTAGGAAGATGTCCTTCAATTCTGCAGCTCAGAGAGTGGACTACCCACAGTGAGTAGCCCACATCAGTGGCTCTCTGGGTCTGCTGGGGCCTCATGGCTCAAGCCATGAACCTATTCCCCCTGGATCCCTACCTCCCCCTAAGCCCATGACTCAGATGAAACTCAGAGTCAAGATCAAAGACAAGTTTTTACACCAACCCTCATATCAAGGTGTCTGTGGTTGAAAGTGGTAGCCTAGATCTGAAACCATTCATAGAATGGAAGACTATATCTCTCTAGTATTAGTAATCATCACCACATCAATCCTTATATAGCAAACACTCCTTCTCTGGCACTGAGCACTTCACATATATTAATTCATTACTACTCCTAACAAGCCTAGGAGGTAGATGCTATTTTTATCCCAGTTTGGTCCATGAAGGAATGAAGACACAGACAGATTTAGTTATTTATCCAAGATTATACAATGAACAAGTGGCAGAGCTAAGTTTTGAAACCATAGCCAGACTATAGGCCCCTGGAACTCTGAGATGACCAAGGTGACAGAGGAAAAAGGAGGCTAATTTTAACTGTAGTCATTATGAATGGGATACTCACTGAAATTGTAAGAAATCAAGTCAATGTAACAAGTATGTATTTGCAACCTGCTAAGGTGTCATGTGATGTGGAAATAATAAAAGGTAGATGCTGCCCTCAAGAGTCAAGACACAGTCAGCTATCATAGTTATGTGATAACCTCAGGAACCCTCCTGAGAACCAAGGGCAAGCCTGGCTCCCAGGATCCAGGAGTCCAGAGCTCAATGCAGTGCCTGTTCCTGACAGGACACTATTTCCAGGAACAAGGTTCTCTCTTTGAAGAATAGGGTGACTGCCATATTCCAGTTACATTGCTGCCAGGCCTACACTCTGATTTTTGCTGAGCATGGCCCCAGAACAGACCCAGGAAACATGCTAGAGGTTAAAAAAGGGAGATACTGCAAACAAAAGACATGAGGAGAGAAAAGGAGACATGGGTGGAGAGGTAGAGTGGAGGAAAAGATGCGGTAGGGATGAAAAAGCATCAATTTTGAGAATATCTACAATTGACATACTTGTTTATCAGGTATTCAGTTAGTCAGCTTTCTACTTATTACCTGCTGTATTCTGAGTCATGGGGATAAAGTGGTAAAAAAAACACAATAAAACAACAACAACAACAACAACAGGCAAGTTCCCTGCTTGGATGGAACTAACATTCCAGAGAAGAAGACTATTCCTTTAAGTGTGCTCTTTGTCAGAGTCTTGTCAGCCTGCCCACCTTCCTCATTTACTCATCTCTTGGGACATCTTATCAAAGACTGCAACTCCCAGAGTGCAACATAAGAAGTGAAGAGATAGGCAGTGCTTAGATCTCTGAAGAAATGTGTTACAGAGGGACAGGAATAGTACCAGGAACTCATTCTACTGAGAACTGAGCTCCTCCTCTGCTCTTCAAAGAAACATTGTAATGTTATCCAACATACCTAAATACTGTCTCCTGGCTTTTAGGGAAAGGTATTTACTTTTACTCAGTAAGTACCATTACTGAGCATACAATAGATCACAGATTAGTCCCATTGTAGTCAAACCTTCTGGTTGACTGTTATGTGAACCAAGAATCTGTCTTTGGTGAAGACTTGTATTCAGCCAGTGGACCTCAGTACAGCCATGCTGGTCGTACGAGGCCAAATCCATTTTCATTGTAAGAAAGACTTGTAAGACTTCACCATTTTCATTAGGTGAAGCCTGTGCTGTACGGATTGCTAAATATTTTGATACCACTCTGATTCTATACTTCCAGATATCCCCAGAAACAATGATCAGTAAAATATATATAAAGTATTTATATGTAGTGTTTTTATATAATCTACATGGGTACTAGTTTCATTCTTCTGCTTGAACTCTAAGAAAATTCCCCTATATACTTGGAACAAGATTCGAGAAATCATATAGGCTTGGTTCATGGACTTTTCTCCTGAGAAAACTGTGAGAATAAGAAACAAAGAATGCTAGGAAGATGTCACTTCTACACTGTCCCCAATACCAATAAACAAGGAAAGACCATGATAGCCCATGCTTCCAGTGTGCTGGCATGTCAAAGACATCTGTCCAGGATGAGAGTTAAAGGGTGAAACAATCCCACTTCACCTAAAGGAGGACTTGAGAGAAAATTGCTCAACCAATGAAAAGTTCCTAAGTATACAAGGAAGAAGAGTAAAAGAAATGGCCTATCTCTGAAATACATTTGGCACATGGAGACAGATTTTGCTTTTCCTAGAAGATACTACACTGATGGAACTATAATAAGCTATCTTGGGGAAGAAACTGTCTGAGCATACAGCGAAGTCCAAATATAGTGGGTGTATAGGGGTGTCTAGGTGGCTCAGTTGGTTAAGTGTCCAACTTTGGCTCAGGTCATGATCTCACGGTTTGTGGGTTTGAGCCCCACGTCGGGCTCTGTGCTGACAGCTCAGAGCCTGGAGCCTGTTTCGGATTCTGTGTCTCCCTCTCTCTCTGACCCTCCCCTGTTCATGCTATGTGTCTCATTCTCAGAAATAAATAAAACATAATTTTTTCCCCCAAACATACTGGGTGTTTAGTGGAGAGATATCTAACTGAATAAGTGACTGAACGAGTAGTCCAATTCCAGATACTCTTCTCAAAGACAATGGTTCTTCAACACTACTGTTCCTTCCCTCTTCTTTCCTCCTCTCCTCCCATGCCTCCATTTCCCTCCTGATGTCCTTTAATTGCAGGATCTCCTCAATGCCCACCTCCAGAAGGGCTTTCTAGCCTGTTCTGGCTTCCAAGCCTACTGTAGTGGCCTAAAATACTCATGTTTTGTAGCCCCTGCCTCTGTCCTGCCCCCCCTCCCCTGCCTCCTTGCCCACTCTGAGCCCAGGGCTTTTGCACTTGCAGTTCACTCTGCCAGAAGCACCACTGCCCCAGTTAGCACAGATCATTTGCTCATTTCCTTCATATTTCTGTACAAATGTCATTATATGGAAGAACAGCAAACCTCCTACAAAACTAGCACATGCAACCCATCCATTCTAGCCCTACCCATCCATTCTATCCCTATTGACATCTTCTTTAAGGCAATTTTTATCACCACATGTTTCTAGTTTTAATTGCCTGTCTCCCTCCATATGAATGTAAACTCTGTGAGAGTAGGAGCTTTATTCTGTTACACTATAACTCAATATTCTCAAATAGTGCTCAGTAAAGTTTCTTACAGTTCTAGAAGCTGAATGAATAAGGTAGGTACTTAATGTATGCTGGACAAATAAATACATTGTAAATGAGCTGTGAGCAAACTCCTTGACACCCCGTGACAAACTCATTCCGGATTTTAGGTCCAGAGAGGGCAGAACATAAATTCAGCATGTTACAGCAAGATCTGAGGGCAGGGATATTGTTACTTATTGTGCTATAAGCCAAATATCTGAAGAGGAAAAGAAGAGGGAATGCTACTCTGCCTTGAGATTGCATATTTCTGCCTCATCTGAATAATGCTATTATATGTTAGGTCTCCTTGAGTTAATAAAATGAAAACAGAAAAAAATGAAAGAAAGTGCTAGAACTAACCCAGGAGCTGTAATTCCCATGCAAAAATAAATTGAAGCTTACATTAAAATAGATGCAGTATAGGAGGATTAGGAGGAACTTGACGGAGGAACAAGGGGGAAAAGAAGGGCGGAAATGGTGGGGGAAAGGGAGAGAGGCAAACCATGAGAGACTCTTGAATGCTGACAAAAACTGAGGACTGATGGATGTGGGGGGAAGGGGGGATGGGCATAGAGGAGGACACTTATGGAGATGAGCACTGAGTGTTGTGTGGAAACTAATTTGACAATAAACTATTTGTAAAAAAATAAATAAAATAAAATAAAATTAAAGCATAAAAAAATAGATGATGTAAGGGTTATTTCTTAACTCATTCTGAGGCTAGCATAACAATGATACCAAAACCAGACAAAGACTTTAGGAGAAAAAGAAACTGCAGAAAGATCTCCTTAATAAACACAGGTGCAAATTTTTTTAATTGAGCAAAACAAATCCAACCATATATAAAAAGGATAGTATATCATGATTAAACGGTGTTTATCCCAGGAAAACATGATTTAGTCAACATTCAAAAACATCAATGCTATTCACCATATAAGCAAACTAAAAGTGTGAGTGACATTAACATCACTAGCAGAGCAAGACATGCCTCTTTTTGTCCCCTTTTATAACAGTAGACATCCATCCATGAATATAAAAACGTTTCAAAGGAGTTACGAGAACTAGCACCATATGTCAGGGAATCCTGGGGGTTTTTACCCACTTGTGCATGTGGTAATAATAGGTGTACAGTCCTTGGTGCAAGTTGTGGATCCAGAGGAGCCAGAAGAGGAAGTTTTGTATTATGATTCAATTTCTTAAATAAGTATAGGACTATGTAGTTTAGTTTTTCTTCAGTGAACTACCATTCTTGCTGTAGTTGGGAAAAAACTAAAAAGTGCTGACCTGTGCAGATTCCCACAGATGGAATAGAACTTGCAGAAGCCCTGACTTCCAGAGAGGAGATTCCAACATGCCATTGGAGAATATATATATATAGTTGCAGTGGAGATGATAAGAAAAACCCACCTTCCTGCCCCACCACTAACTAAAGGCAACACTGCATGGTGCTGAGAGATTTGGCAGTGGTTACGTCTCCTCAAGGGAAAAGGAGAGCAGTGAGTGCCCAGCTACCCTGGTTGTGCAGGACACAGCTGGAGAAATCTGTTTCTCTGCAGCATCAACCATAATATTAGATAAGGCCCCCATGACTGGGGGTAGGGAGGAGATTAGGAAAAAGGCATATAAGAATGTCAAAGGGCATTATAGGGATGAGGTTTCTGCTGCCTGCACTCAGGACTTGGGGAGTAGTACCTCACTCAAGGATCTCCCCATTAGCTTTGTGGGCACCCCCAAAGCCCAAAGTGCTAAATCCTCATCTCCCACCACTATGCAGCTGGATTCTTGTATGCCTTCCTGAGTACAGAAGCAAAACCAGTCCCATAAATCGACTGCTATTAGAAAAGCAGACCAGGATCTGTGGTCAAAGGAGAAAACACAAACTTAAACTATAGTGTTATCTTCTGGAAAACCTAGAATGTGGGGAAAAAACACAATATAATAGTACCAATGAACAGTACACCCCATCTGAAGGTCACTAGCAGATATTTAAAGTGCCTGCTACTTCAAATGCACAAGCAACAAAGCAAAACTACAAGGAACATGAAAAGTTAAGGAAGCCTGTCATCACCAAAAGATAACAAGAATTCTCCAATAACCAAGACCAGAAGCATAGAATTTTGCTACTCAGCTGATAAAGAATTCAGAATAGGTCAGAATAGTTGTTTTAAAAAGATTCATTGAGCTACAAGAAAACTCAGAAAGACAGTTCATTGAGATTTGGAAGGAGAAACATGCTTAAAATGAGGTATTTATCAAAGAGGTATAAATCATAACAAAAGAACAAAACAGATATTGGGAGCTGAAGAATTCAGTGAATGAAATGAAAACTGACAGTGAGCACCTGCAACTGAGTGGAGCAAAAGGAAGACAGAATAAGTGAGATGGGACAGGAGCCTTGAAATAGCCCCATCAGAACTTCTCCAAAAAGGACATCCAGATGGCCAGCAGACACATGAAAAGATGTTCAACGTCACTCATCATCTGGGAAATATAAATCAAAGCCACGCTGAGATACCACCTCACACTGGTCAGAAGTGGCTAAAATGAACAAATCAGGATACTACAGATGTTGGCAAGGGTGTGGAGAAATAGGAACCCTCTTGCACTGCTGGTGGGAATGCAAACTGGTACAGCTGCTCTGGAAAACAGTATGGAGGTGCCTCAAAAAATTAAAAATAAAACAACCCTATGACCCGGCAATAGTACTACTAGGAATTTATCCAAGGGATACAGGAGTGCTAATGCATTGACTCTAAACTCCAACTCCTGTGCATTAAACCGACAACCCTTCTGGGATAAACCAGCACCAGCCACAATGAGATAAGACCCTCCCCCAGGTCAATGTGTATCCACACTGCACCAATTCTCTAAAATTTGGATTTGAAACTTAGCTGGCATGCCCGAAAGAATAAATCACAGGAGCACTGTGCTGCTAGGTGTGGCAGATGGCCCAGAAACAAACAAGGAGGGCAGTGATCTGAGGGATGCCTTGGCAACACAAGGGGAGATTGTTTGTCCTCCTGTAAAGGCTTCCTGTACAGAGGTAGGCACAAACTGTCATCTCCAAGAATGAGTGAGTGGGCTGAAGCCATTTTTTATTCCCTACCCATCAGCACTGCTGGACCTCACTGAGCACCCATAGTGGAGTCCTGAACTGCTTACATTAAACTCCATCCCCTGCACTCTGGTGCTTCTTTATTAGGGCAAGTTGGTGTGAGAACCCCTCCCCTAGAAGACCAGCACAAACCCCCCACATGCTCCTAGTCCACTGTCCATAGAATGCTGCAAAGCTTCAACTCTAGTGGAAATAGGATGTGGCTTCTTTTAACAAGCAGACTAAAGCACACCTAGTTAAAACTTGCCACACACTGGACAAGGTGCAAACACTCCCCACTGTATATAAGGAGAAACTGCAGAGAACTGACCTGAGGGAATGAACAGTCAAAGCACAACAGCAGAGTGCACACGGCCTACACCAAGAACACTTCCTGAATCACCCGGCCCTGGACAGTATCACCTGTCCACTGAATCACCCGGCCCTTCCTCCCTCCCTCCCTCCCTCCCTCCCTCCCTCCCTTCCTCCCTCCCTTCCTTCCTTTTCCTTCCTTTCCTTCCTTCTTCCTTCCTTCCTTCCCTCCTTCCTCCTTCCTTCCTTCCTTCCTTCCTTCCTTCCTTCTTTTCTTTCTTTCTTTTTTTCCTTTCTTTCTTTTTTCTTTCTTCTTTCTTTCTTTCTTTTTCTTTCTTTTCTTTCTTTCTTTCTTTCTTTCTTTCTTTCTTTCTTTCTTTCTTTCTTTCTTTCTTAATGTTTTATGTATTAATTTATTTTTGAGAATGAGAGACAGACCATGAGTGGGGGAGAGAGAGAGGGAGACACAGAATCTGAAGCAGGCTCCAGACTCTGTGCTGACTCCCTGACACAGGACTCAAACCCACGAACCGTGAGGTCATGACCTGAGCCAGAGTCAGACGCCTAACTGACTGAGCCACCCAGGTGCCCCAGTATATAATGTCTTCCTAATAAAGCCATTACTCTCAGGAAAAGGAAACATAATTGGCTTTCCTAACACAAAGAAGACAGACCTAGACTGGAGGAATGCATCCGAAAAGAAAGAACAAGAAAAAGTCACAGCCAGGAATCTAATCAGATCAGTTATAAGTAATACGCCTGATCGAGAATTTAAAACAACAATCATAAGGATACTAGCTGGCCTTGAGAAAAGCACTGAAGATAAGGGAGTCCCTTATCACAGAGATAAAAGACCTAAATGTTAGTCAGGCCAAAATAAAAAATACTATAACCAACACTCAAAACTGACAGAATGTAATGATCACAGGATGGAAGAAGCAGAGGAATGAAAAAATGATATAGAAAATAAAATTATGGAAAATGAAGCTGAAATGAAGAGGGAAAGAAAAAATATTAGATCACAAACAGGAGATGTGAAAGCGTTTTGTAGATATATGAAGTTAAGTTTCTACCAACTTCAAATGGATTGTTTCATCTATAAGATTTAAGCCCTGTGGTTACCATCACAAAGCAAAATCCTAGAGTAACTGTAAAAAAGATTTAAAAGGGGGAAACAGAGCATACCACCAAAGAAAATTACGAATTTACAAATATAGGCAGAAACAGAGAGAAAGAAACAGCACAGAGTACTAAAGAGCCAGAAGACAATTAAGAAGATAGCATTAGGAAGTCCTTACATAGTAAGAATAACTGTATATGCAAATGGATGGAATTCACCAATCAAAAGGCACACAGTAGCTAAATGGATAAACAATAAAAACAAGACCAAACTATATGCTTCCTGCAAGAGACTTATTTCAGCTTTAAGTGTACAAATAGGCTCAAAGTGAAGGGACAGAAAAAGATATTCCTTGCAAGTGGAAACCAAAAGAGAGCAGGGGTGGCTATACTTATATTAGACTTCACAAAAATGGTAACAAGAGACAAAGCAGTCATTATGTAAAGATAAAGGGGTCAACAAAGAAGATATAATAATGATAAATATCTATGCACCCAACGTTGGAACACTTAAATATATTAAGCAAATACTTACAGATCTGCTGGGAAAATAGACAACAATATAATAATAGTAAGGGACTCTTAACACTCCACTTTCAGCAATGGATCCCGACAGAAAATCAACAAGGAAATGTTGGACTTGAACCATACATTAGAACATTCTATCCAACAGCAGTAGGATACACATTCTTCTCAAGTGCACACAGAGCCTTCTCCAGGATAAATCACATGTTAGTGACCAGAACAAATCTTAGCAAATTTAAGAAAATTGAAATCATACCAGGCATCCTCTCTGACCACAATGCTAAGAAACAAGAAATCAGAGTCGGGAGGGCATGATGGCCAAGAAGTAGGGAACTCTGCACATTTCACTCACCCCCATCTCTCACAGGGAGAAGGCCTGAAGCCATAGGAACCCTTACAGAATCCAGGAGTCTGGGAGGAAAAGGAGACAGAGTCTGTTGAGAAAATCTTCTAGTCTGAGTGTGAATCGGGCCGGGACCAGAGACACAGAGGAAGTGGGGTGGATCCTCCTCTGTGGAGAGCTGCAGTAAGTCTAGGGGGGAAAAGTGTGGCTGAAGCTGCTCAAGACACTGTCCCTGTCACTGGAGAAGAGAAAAACCTCTGCTTGGGACACAGAGGGATCCAGTTTCCTGCTCTCCAGCTGACCCTAGGCGGGACACACTTGTCCCAGGCAACTACCAAGGGAAACTGCTCCCCACTCTCCAGCTCAACCTGGAGGGGACACACGGCAGCGGTGCCTTTGTGCTTCTGGCTCGGCTGGATCCCTAGGGGGCAGGCGAAAGCCTTAAAACTTCTGAGAGATTTGCCCACGAGTTTATATTTCAGGTGATGGGACACAGAGGGAGCTGGTTTCCTGCTGTCCAGCCGAACCTAGGCTGGACGCACTGGCTCTAGGTGACCCCAGGTGAAATTGCTCCTCACGCACCAGCCCGACCTGCAGGGGACAGGAGCAGCGCCTTCTGGCTCGATCCCCAGGAGGAAGGCGAGAGGCTTGAAACTGCTCTGAGCAGCTCGCCTGCGAGTTTATATTTCGGGCAATTTCAATGGGGCACGCAGACTGAGATCTGGAAAGGAGGCCTGGCTTGGGATATAGAGCACGGTTCACCTTGGCTACACCCCAGCACAGGGGTTTACACACCCAAAAAAAGTGAGTTGCAACGCTTGGTTCAAGAAGGGACTGGGGCGCCTCCATTCTTCTCCCCACAACCACCAAGGAAGGGCTCCTGCGGGGGGCACTGGGCCAAACCACGTCCATCCCTGCTAGAGAGCTGCCGCCGCCGCCTCCTCCTCCTTCTTCTTTTACTGGAACCAGGGAAAGACCAACATGGATGCACTGCCCTGATAATTCTGGTCACTGGCTTGCTTAAACAGTCACATTTAATACATTCTACACCTACCTACCTTTTCATCTCTTTCTCTCTGGAGTAATCAGACTATATAGTTTCTCTGGATAGCATCATCATTTCTTTCGCCTCTTCTCCAACCATATTCCACTCTTTCACTATTTGAAAAAAATCCTCTTATTCCTTCTGCCTACTCATTTCATTCTGATTTCACTTCATCCCCTCCCTGTCATCTCTCTCGTTCTCTGTGGTCTTCCACCAGCACTGCATACACCCTGCTATTTATTTGTAGCTGGGAAATCTGGTTATATGCTTTAAACTGTTCTTTGTCTATTGGGTTTTTTCTTTTTTCCTTTTTTTCCCTTCTTTTTTTCTTTTTTATGTATTTTTATCTCTGATTATTTGCCTTCCTTCCTTCCTCTTTTCTCTTTTCTTTTTCGTTTTCCCTTTCAGTTTGCGTGTTTATTGGATTTATCTGTGCATTTGTGTGCCTTTGTTCCCTGTGTGTTTATTTGTCTGTTTTCTTTTCCAGGGCTACCTCAAGAAACAAGCCAAAAGACACATGGTGGAGACTCCAAATACCACTACGAGTAGGGAAAGAAAATAACCAAGGTCTCAGCAAGAGAGACCAAGAGATACCATTCAAAGAACACTTTCTGAATGGATAGACCTTGGACAGTCAAAGAGCCTTCTTTGGTACAGCAGCGCTCACAGGTGCAGAGTGCATAACAAACTTTTAAAACTAACAAAAGATAGAAAGCTAACCAAAATGACGAAACAAAAGAGCTCTCCTCCAAAGAAATTCCAGGAAGAATTGACAGCTAAAGAACTGCTCAAAACAGATATGAGCAACATAACTGAACAAAAATTTAGAACAATAACCATAAAATTAATTGCTGGGCTTGAAAAAAGCATGGAGGACATCAGAGAAACTATGGCTACAAACACTATGGAGCTAAAAAATAGTTATGATGAATTTTAAAATGCAATAAATGAGATACATAATAAACTGGAGGCATCGAATGCATGGATTGAAGAGGTAGAAAGGAAAATAAGTGATTTAGAAGACACAAATATAGAAAAAGAAGAAACCAAGAAAAAAAGAGATAAACTGATGCGGGAACATGAAAGAAGAGTTTGACAGCTCAACAATACATTCAAGTGGAACAATATCTGTATCATCGGAATCCCAGAAGAGGAAGAGAGAGGGAAAGGTGCTGAAGGAGTCCTGGAACAAATTATAGCAGAGAACTTCCCCAACCTGGGGAGGGAAGTAGACGTTGAAATTCAAGAGACACAGAGAACTCCCCTCAGATGTAACTTGAATAGATCTTCTGCACGACATATCACAGTGAAACTGGCAAAATATGAGGACAAAGAGAGAATTCTGAAAGCAGCTAGGGAGAAAAGTGCCCTAACATACAAAGGGAAACCTAACACAGTTGTGACAGATCTACCTACTGAAGCTTGAAAGGCCAGAAAGGAATGGCAGGAGATCTTTAATGTGATGAACAGAAAATATATGCAGCCAAGAATCCTCTATCCAGCAAGCCTGTCATTCAGAATAGAAGGAGAGACAAAAGTCTTTCCAAATAAACAAAGATTGAAAGAATTTGTCACCACTAAACCAGCCCTGAGGCGGACTGTCTGAGGGAAATGTTGCAAAGAACGCAAGATGCTAGAAACACCACCACAAGCATGAATCTTACAAACGACACAATGACTCTAAACCCATATATTTCAATAATAACAATGAATGTAAATGGACTAATTGCCCCAATCAAAAGACATAGGGTAGTAGAATGGATAAAAAGACAAAATCCATCAATTTCTGTCTACAAGAAACTCATTTTAGACTGGAGGACATTTTCAGATTGAAAGAAAAGGGATGGAGACATATCTATCATGCTCCTGGAAGTCAAAAAAAAAGCTGGAGTAGCTATACTTATATCAGACAAACGACTTTAAAGTAAAGACAGTAACAAGGGATGAAGAAGGGCATTATATAATAATTAAAGGGTCTATCCATCAGGAAGAGCTAACCATTATAAATGTCTATGACCAAATATGGGAGCACCTAAATAATAATACAAGTAATCACAAAGTGCTAAAAGCAGGGGACTTTAATACTCCACTTACAGCTATGGACAGATCAATTAGACAGAAAATCAATAAAGACACAATGGACTTAAATGACACATTGGACCAGATGGATTTGAGAGATATATTTAGAAGTCTACATCCTGAGGCTATGGAATTCACTTTCTTCTCAAATGCTCTGGCACATTCTCTAAGATAGATTACACACTGGGACATAAAGCAGCCCTCAATAAATATAAAAGAATTGAGATCATACCATGCACAATTTCAGATCACAATGCTATGATCTCGAAATCAACCACAGGAAGAAGGCTGGAAATCCATCATAAACAAGGAGGTTAAAGAACACTCTACTAAAGAACGAATGGGCCAATTAACCAATTAGAGAAAAAATTTAAAACTATATGGAAACAAATGAAAATGAGAATACAACAATCCAAACTCTATGGGATGCTCTGAAATCAGTCCTAAGAGAAAAGTACATTGCACTTCATGCCTATTTCAAGAAATTAGGAAAAGCGCAAGTCAAAATCTAACAGCTCACCTCAAGCAACTAGAGGGAGAGCAACAAGTGCACCGCAAACCCAGTAGAAGAAGAGAAATAATAAAAATCATGGCAGAAATAAACAATATAGAAACGAAAAAAACAGTTGAACACATCAATGAAACCAAGAGTTGGTTTTTTGAAAAAATAAACAAAATGGACAAACCTCTAGCCAGGCTTCTCAAAAAGAAAGGAGAGAGCACTAAAATAGACAAAATCATGAATGAAAAAGGAGTGATTACAACCAACCCTTCAGAAATATGAGCAATTATCAGGGAATACTATGAAACACTAATGCCAACAAACTGGACAATTAAGAAGAAATGGACAAATTCCTAAACACACACTCACTACCAAAATACACACAGGAAGAGATGGAAAACCTGAAAAGACCCATAAGAAGTGAGGAAATCGAATCAGTGATCAAAAATCTCCCAACAAATAAGAGCCCTGGGCCAGATGGCTTCTCTGGGGAATTCTACCAGACATTTAAAACAGAATTAATACTCATTCTTCTTAAGCTATTCCAAAAAATAGAAGTCGAAGGAAAGCTTCTGGACTCATTTTTGAAGCCAGCATCGCTTTGATTCCCAAGCCACACAGAGACCCAGCAGAAAAGGAGAACTACAGGCCAGTATCCTTGATGAATACAGATGCAAAATTCCTCAACAAGATTCTTGCAGATTGAATTCAACTGCACATAAAAAGAAATATCCACCAAGATCAATTGGGATTCATTCCTGGGTCACTGGGCTGATTCAATATACACAAATCAATCAATGTGATACATCACATCAACAAAACAAAAGACAAAAATCATATGATCCTGTCAATAGATGCAGAAAAGGCATTTGACAAAATACAGCATCCCTTCTTAATAAAGACCCTCGAGAAAGACGGGATAAAAGGAACTTATTTAAATATCATAAAAGCCATCTATGAGAAGCCCTCAGCTAACATCATCCTCAATGGCGAAAAACTGAGAGCTTTCCCCCTGAGATCAGGAACACGACAGGGATGTCCACTCTCACCACTGTTGTTTAACATAGTGCTGGAAGTCCTAGCATCAGCCATCAGACAACAAAAGGACATCAAAGGCATCAGAATTGGCAAAGAAGAAGGCAAACTTTCACTCTTCACAGATGACATGATACTCTACATAGAAAACCCAACAGACTCCACCAGAACCCTACTAGAACTGATCCAAGAATTCAGCAAAGTTGCAGGGTACAAAATCAACGTACAGAAATCGGTTGCATTTTTATACACCAACAATGAAGCAACAGAAAGAGAAATCAAGAAACTGATCCCATTCACAATTGCACAAAAAACCATAAAATACCTCGGAATAAACCTAACCAAGGATATAAGAAATCTGTATGATGAAAACTATAGAAAACTTATGAAGGAAATTGAAGAAGACACAAAGAAATGGAAAAATATTCCATGCTCATGGATTGGAAGAATAAATATAGTTAAAATGTCATTACTACCCAAAGCAATCTACACATTCAATGCAATTCCAATCAAAATTGCACCAGCATACTTCTCAAAACTAGAACAAACTATCCTCAAATTTGTATGGAACCACAAAGGACCCCGAATAGCCAAAGGTATCTTCAAGAAGAAAACCAAAACGGGAGGCATCACCATCCCAGACTTTAGCCTCTACTACAAAGCTGTCATCATCAAGACAGTATGGTATTGGCACAAAAACAGGCACATGGACCAATGGAATAGAATTGAGAACTCAGAAGTGGACCCAAAAGTATACAGCCAACTAATCTTTGACGAAGCAGGAAAGAGTATCCAATGGAAAAAAAGACAGCCTTTTTAACAGATGGTGTTGGGAGAACTGGACAGCGACATGCAGAAGAAGGAAACTAGATCATTTTCTCACACCATGCACAAAAATAAACTCCAAATGGATAAAGGACCTGAACGTGAGACAGGAAACCACCCAAACCCTAGAGGAGAAAGCAGGAAGCAACCTCCTTGTCCTCCACCGCACCAATTTCTTACTTGACACATCCCCAAAGGCAAGGGAATCAAGAGCAAAAATAAACTATTGGGACCTCATCAAGATTAAAAGCTTCTCCGCAGCAAAGGAAACAATCCATAAAACGAATAGGCAACCAATGGAATGGGAAAGATAGTTGCAAATGACATATCAGATAAAGGTCTAGTATCCGAAATCTATAAGGAACTCACCAAACTCCACACCTGAAAAACAAACAACCCAGTGAAGAAATGGGCAGAAGACATGAATAGATACTTCTCCAAAGAGGACATGCAGATGGCCAACAGACACATGAAACGATGCTCAGCATCCCTCCTCATCAGGGAAATACAAATCAAAACCACACTGAGATACCACCTCACGCCGTTCAGAGTGGCTAAAATGAGCAAATCAGAGGACTCTAGATGCTGGCGAGGATGTGTAGAAACGGGCACCCTTCAACACTGTTGGTGGGCATGTAAACTGGTACAGCCCCTCTGGAAAACTGTGTGGAGGTTCCTCAGGAAACTAACAATAGAACTCCCCTATGACTCAGCAGTAGCACTGCTAGGAATTTACCCAAGGGATACAGGAGTGCTGATGCATAGGGCCACATGTACCCCAATGTTCATAGCAGCACTCTCAACAATAGCCAAAACATGGAAAGAGCCTAATTGTCCATCAACTGATTTATGGATCAAAAAGATTTGGTTTATATATGCAATGGAATACTACTTGGCAATGAGAAAGAATGAAATCTGGCCATGTGTAGCAACATGGATGGATCTTGAGGGTGTTATTATGAGCGAAATAAGTCAGGCGGAGAAGGACAGCTACCATATGTTTGCACGTATAGGAGGGTTAGGAGGAACTTAACGGAGGACCATAGGGGAGAAGAAGGAGGGAAACGGGGGGAGAAGGAGGGAGGCAAACAATGAGAGACTCTTAAATGTTGAGAACAAACTGAGGACTGATGGGTATGGGGGTGAGGGGAAGGGGGGTGATGGGCATGGAGGAGGGCACTTGTGGGGATGAGCACTGGGTGTTGTATGGAAACCAACATGACAATAAACTATTTAAAAAAATAAAATAAAATGTGTTCATATCGTGAAAAAAATACATTTCTCTTGGTATTGAAAAAAAAAACTAGAAATCAACAATATGAAATCTGGCAGATCTATAAATGTGTGAAAACTAAACAGCACACTCCTGAAATTTCAACGGGTTGAAGAAGAAATCAAAACGGAAGTTTTAAAAGTCTCAAAACAAATGAAAATAGAAACACAACCTATCAAAACCTATGAAATGCCACAAAAGACGCTCTGAGGGGTATATTTATAGAGATAAATGTAGACAGTAAGGAAATAGAAAGAACCCAAACAAGCTAACTACCTTAAGGAGCTAGAAAAAGCAGAGCAAAAAAAGCCCAAAGTTAGCATAAAAAAGAAAAGAAAGTGGAAATGAATGAAATAGAGACTAGAAAAATATAGAAAAAAATCAGGATAACTAAGAGTGAGTTTTTTGATATGATAAAATTGCTAAACCTTTGCTAGACTAAGAAAAGACAAGACTTACATAAATAAAATTACAAGTAGAAGAGACATTACATCTGATAATTCAGAAATACATAGGATCATAAGACACTACCATAAACAACAAACTGGACAACACAGAAGAAATGGACAAATTCCTAGAATCACAGCCTACCAAGACTGCATCAGGAAGAAACAGAAAATCTGAATAGACCATTAATGAAGAAGGACAGTGAATCAGTAATCAAAAAAACTTCCAACACAAGAAATCTGAGGACCAGATGGCTTCAGTGGTGAACTCTAACAAACATTTAAAAAAAGACTTAACACCAATCCTTCTCACACTGTTCCCAAAAATTCAAGAAGAGAGAAAACTTCCAAATTCATTTTACAAGGCCAGTATTATACCAAAATCAGATAAGGACACTACAAGAGAAGAAAAATATGGACCCAATGAATATAGATGTAAAACTTCTTGACAAAATGTTAGCAAACTGAATCCAACAACACATTAAAAGGATTACACGTCATGACCAAATGCAATTTGTCCCTGGGATACAAGGATAGTTCAACATATATGCAAATCAATAAGTGTGGAACACCACATTAATGGAATGAAAGATAAAAATCCTGTGATCATATAAATGGGATGCAGAGAAAGGATTTAGCAAAATACAACATCCTTTCATGATTAAAAACTCTCAACAAATTGGATGCAGAAACATATTTCAACATAACAAAGCCATGTATGACAAATCCACAGCTACATTATATTCTACAGTATAGTGTTGAAAACTTTTTCCCTAAGATTAGGAGCAAGATAGGGGTGCCCACTCTGACCACTCCTATTCAGTGTAGTGCTGGAAGTCCTCTAGAGCACTTAGGCAGGACAGAGATATAAACAACTAAACTAGAAAGGAAGAAGTAAAATTGTCATTATTTGTAAATAATGTAATCTTATACAGAAAATTCTAAATAAGCAACCAAAAAAGGAAACTGTTAGAACCAATCAAGAAATTCAGTAAGCCTGTAGGAATTTAAATAATTATACAAAATTAGTTGCATTTCTATACACTAAAAATGCAAAAAAAAACTGAAAAAGAAATAAAGAAAAATATCCCACTCACACCTGCTTCAAAACCACAAAATACTTAGGAATAAATTTATCCAAGAAAGTGACAGAGGAAGAATTGGGTGAAGGGGGAGTTAAAAGGTACAAAGTTCTAGTTACGAGATAAATAATTACTAGGGATGTAATGTACAGCATGAAGAATATAATTAAACACTGATATACAGTGTATTTGAAAGTTAAGAGAGTGAATCCTAAGGGTTCCCACCACCAGAGGGAGAAAGAAAGGCATTGTGTGTGAGTGTGTGTGTGTGTGTGTGTGTCTAGGAGATGATAGATGCTAATTAAACTTATTGTGGTGATCACTCCACAATATATGAAGGTCAAGTCATAATGCTGTTCACCTTAAACTTACACAATGTTGTATATCTATTGTATCTCAATAAAACTGAGGGGAAAAGGGAAATATCTAAACAATGAAAAGTACAAGACTTTGATGAAAGAAAGTGAAAATACAAATGAAATGTATCATGTGTTCATGGACTGCAATAATTAATATTGTTTAAATGCCCATTCTACCCAAAGCCATCTAGGGGTGCCTGGGTGGCTCAGTCGGTTAAGCATCCAACTTCGGCTCAGGTCATGATCTCACAGTCCATGGTTTGGAGCCCTGCATTGGGCTCTGTGCTGACAGCTCAGAGCCTGGAGCCTGATTCAGATTGTGTGTCTCCCTCTCTCTGTCCCTCCCCCACTTGCTCTCTGTCTCTCAAAGACATTAAAAATTTTTTAATAAAAAAAGCCATCTATAGATTTAATAATATTGCTACCAAAATTCTAATGGCATTTTTCATGGAAATAGAAAAAACAATTCTAAAATTTGTGTGTAACCACAGAAGACTCCAAGTAGCCAAACTAGTCATGAGAAAGAACACAGCTGAGGCATCACACTTCCTGACTTCAAACTATACTACGGAGCTATAGTAACTAAAACAGTATAGTACTGGTACAAAAATAGACCCGAAGACGAATGAAACAGAATACAGAGCTCAGAAGCAAATCCTTGCATTTACTAACATTTGACGAGAAGGCAAGAACACTCAGTGGGGAAAGGATACTTTCTTGTATAAATGGTGTTGAAAAACTGGATAACCACGTACAGAAAAATAAAACTGGACACCTATTTTACCCCACTCAAAAAATTAACTCAAACTGATTAAAGACGTAAACATAAGACCTGAAACAATAAAATTCCTAGAAGAAAACATAAGGAAGAAGCTTCTTGAAATTGGTTTTGGCAGTTATATTTTAAGATATGACGCCAAAAGCAAGACAGCAGCAGCATAAATCAACCAGTGGGACTACACCAAACTTTAAAACTTATGCACAGCAAAGAAATGATCAACAAAATTAAAAGCTAGCCTCTGGAATAAAGAAAATATTTGCAAACCACATATGGATAATGTTTCAATATCCAACATACATAAGGAACTCCTACAACTTAACAACAAAAAAATCAAACAGTACAATTAATGATGGGCAACAGAAATAGATATTTTTCTTAAGAAGACCAAATGGCCAACCAACAGGTACATGAAAAAAATGTCAATATCACTAATCATCAAGTAAATGCAAATCAAAACCACAATGAGATATCACCTCATACCTGTTAAATGGCTATTTATCAAGAAGAAAAAAAGAGAGATCACAAGTGTTGGTGAAGGTGTGGAAATAAGGGAATCCTTGTACAGAACTGGGAATGTAAATTGGTTTCAGCCATTGCAGAGAACATTCTGGAGCTTCCTCAAATAGTTAAAAATAGATCTATCATATTATCCAGCAAAAGTAGAACTGCTATATGATCCAGCAATTCTATTTCTGGGTATACATCCAAAGGAAATGAAAAGAGAGTATTGAAGAGGTATCTGCAACCCCATGTTCACTACAGCATTATTCACAAATACTCAAGATATGGAAATAGCCTAAGTGTCTGCCAGTGGATGAGTAGATAAAGAAAATGTGGTATATGCATATATATAATGGGATATTATTCAGCCACGAGAAAGAGGGAAATCCTGCTATTTGTGACAACATGAATGGACCTTGATGGAATTAAGTCAAGTGAGATAAGTTGGAGAGAGAAAGACAAATACTGTATGATATCACTTATATGTGGAATCTGAAAAAATTTGACCCTCTATAAACAGAAAGTAGAATGGTGGTTACCAGGGATAGGGGCTGCGGGAACTGGGGAGATGTTGATTTAGGATGCAAACTTGCAATTAATAGATGAATAAGTCCTGGAGATCTAATGCACAGCATAGAGATTATAGAGAACATTACTGTGTTATAAACTTCAAAGTTGCTAGAAGACTAGTCTTAATTGTTCCCACCCCACAAAAGAAATTATAATTATTTGATGTGACAGAAGTATTAGGTAACACTAAGAGTGAGACTTATGTCACAGTATATAAATATATCTGATCAACATGGTATACCTTAAACAACTTACACTATGTCAATTATATCTCAATAAAATACATTTTTAAATAGATTTAAAAGGAAAAACATGATAATTTTAATAAAGTATTGAACAAAATCTGACATTCATTCCTGATTAAAACAAAACAAAGCTAAGCGAGCATCCTTTAGGCTTCAGCATGGATGTTAATTCCTCTGGAAAAACTGTTTGAGGTAGTCCCCACCAAGTCCAAACTGGGTGTGCCATTTATGAGCTTCAGTAGCATCCTGAGCTTTCTCCATCAGAGTCCTCTAGCAGTGGAGCTCTGAGTTCTACCTGCTGGCTGAATTATCATGTCTCAAACCTCAGCCAGCTATGCGGTCCATAGAGGCTGCACAGATATCTGAAAGCGGAATAAATGGATAAATAAAGTTATAGGCTAAGCTTTACAAAACATTCCTCAAAGTAGAAGAAAAAAATAATTAGAAGACCTATGTTACTTACATATTTAAAACGTATGATTTACCAAATTAAAAAACAAAAAGAGGTAGGATAAGACTTGTAGTAAAAAAAACATACACATGTAAACATAGAAGTTAAATTTTTAAGCTACTAGAAACCTTACAGGGGAAGCAGGGAGATAAGTGTACCAGGAATTAAGGACAAGCTTATTACTCCTATGGGGCACTAAATTGAACTTTGAGCTCCCTAGTAGCCAAAGTAAAAGGAGGAAGATATCAGAGGGGACTGTAGAATTCTCACTGGCTCATAAAGGAAGGCAGAGCCTGATGAGTATCAGAAACAAGCTGCTTATAGAGATAAAAAGATGAAGACAAGTTACTCAGGGAAGAATTATATGATTGCTGTGCCAACAGTTAGGAACCTTTCAGATAGTAATACTGCCTACAGATCTATGCTTACTAAATTGATTTGTGCATTCAGCGGGCTCCTTGATGAACATGACAAGATTTTGAGCTTCACAAAAAAGATTTTGTTCCATGGATGGGCAGCACTGGAGGCACCCTCATGGGGGACACTGAACTATTGCTCCATGATCAAAGGCTAGTCAACATGGAAGGTTTTACAGAACCAAAACCATCAATGTCCAACTAATTGGCTCTAATTTCCACAAATAACATTCTATATTTCTTTAGAAAAAAGAGATATTTAAATAGAGAAAATATCTATCTTTTATCATATTAGATGGGTGAAAGGCTGTATGGAATATTGATTTTAAAATGGGGGTATAGAGGCCCATGGGAGAGAAGTGATGTGTGAGTCTGTTGATCACAGAGGACCCAGTACCTAGCCCAGGCAAGCGGGATTTGAGCAGCAGGTAGGATGCTTCCCCCAAGAGTAGCAGGTAGGATGGACTCTGTGTTGCATGCAGTAGGGGTGCAGCCCAGCTCACTCAGGGAGCCACAGGCAGAGGAAGACTGAAGCGCAAGAAGCTTGTCTTATAGAGGAAGGATGTCAAGGACAAGGTCAGTTCTTCTGAAGGTAAGTAAATAACAAAACTACCCTGCCTAGTTGATACATCTTGTGTACTTATTGCATAAATAATATAGATATCCTGTGACAACCCTCAATATATTCTCTCTCAACTTCAAATTCACCCTTCATCACCTACTTATGGAAATTAAGATGGGCCCTTTAAGTTTTTTTTTTTTTTTTTTGCCAGCTAGCACAACGTTAAAATTTGTCAGTTGAGAGCACTGGAAAGAGGTGCTCTCTTTCCAAGTCCCAGCAGGATTCTGTGGCTTGTGTAACAAGCACTTGGGTGGCTTGTGTCACAGAGACACCTCCCAGAGAACAGCCTTCCTGGCTCCTCTAGGGTGGAGTTCCCACAGGTTTCCCACAGTGGCACCAAAGAAACCACACTGTGAGCCCTGCAAGGACTGTGGGCCAAGGCACTCCCTCTCAGCCCCAGGGGTAGTGGCTGCTCAATGTAGCCGTTATTGCTATGGTCTCTGGCATTTTATCTACTTCTTACTATCTAAATTCTCTTTAATTCTGTTACAGTTGATAATTCTTCATATTAAAATTTCCCTGTTCATTGTGTAGTTTCTCTCTCCTGAATGCTCCTGATATATATAGCATCTGCTAGAAACATTTTCTCCAGCTATCAAAAAAATCTTGTATGGTGCTCACAAACACCATTTTTATTTTATTTTATTTTATTTTATTTTATTTTTTATGTTAGCAAACGAGGGTTTTTTTTAATGTTTTATTTATTTCTAGGAGAGAGAGAGACAGCGTGAGCAGGGGAGGGTCAGAGAGAGAGGGAGTCACAGACTGAAACAGGCTCCAGGCTCTGAGCTGGCAGTCAGCACAGAGCCCGACGCGGGGCTCGAACCCACAAGCCGCGAGATCATGACCTAAGCGAAAGTCGGACGCTTAACCGACTAAGCCACCCAGGCGCCCCACAAACACCATTTTTAATGTCCACAGATTGGCATCGTCCATCCAGCTGACAGCTGAGTGGACTGTGTGCCAGACCCTGGAGGACATAGGCCCTGACCTGAAGGATTTTGTGATGTAATGAAAATCTCAAGCACATAAACCAACAATAAGCCATCTAGGCACTGTATGTAGGAATATATTTTGTAGGAGCTCCAAGAAGGGAGCCCTGTCAACATCAAGACCCTGCTCGACCAGCTATTCTGTCCCTCTCCCAACCCCAGCCAGCACACATGCTCAATGCCCAGCACTGTACACAAATCTCTGTACTGGGTTCAATCTTCCAGGACAGACCAGGTCCCCAGGAGTAAGCTGAGGAACACTTACGTGTGCATGTAGAGGGGGTGAGGTGCAAGGTGGGGCTGTTGGGCAAAGGACCCACAGTCCTGTGAATATTAGGACCCTTGGTCTGAACAGAAAGGGGCAGGCTGTAGGGTGCTGGTGTCCATTTGTGCTCCGGCCAAAGGCACCAAATCATCCTGAGCTTCTCCCTAAATCCCTATACCCATAGCACTGACTGCTCTTATATCTCCCTGCCTTACAAAGGCTTGATATGTCCTGCCTCCGTCTCTCACCTGGGAAATTCTTCTCCCCTGCTCCCCCTCCCTATCCCAGTAAGATTTGTCAAAAAACAAAAACAACAACAACAACAACAACAACAAAAATGCAGACTTAGGAAATACTTTATTCCAAGGATTGTTGCAAGAACTGGGACAGGGACTGTTGCAATAGGGAGAACACTCTGATCATGGCATCTGCGTAGCTCAGGGTCAGGCAACAAGGGCTTTCCTATTATAGGGAGTAGTGAACAAGGCTGCAGAGAACTGGCCGCGGGGAAGTGGGGTGGAGCAGTGGCAGGATCAGGTCATAAATCAGAGAATGATTCACCCAGAGATCAGCCTGTTCTCAGGAGGCCCCAAGGAGGGGCTGCAGGGCTGATTCCTCCAGCTGAGGGTGGGTCAGAGCTGGAGCACTTTATCCTGATTAATAAGTGGGGACTCGTCTGTGTCTGGTCTTGTCCTTGGCAAACAAGGGGACATAGTGAATCTCACCTAAGTTGTATGGAAGTGGGTTCTTGGCAGAGGTCATTTCATGGAACACAAAGGGTAGGGGTTTATCTAGCCTTCACTGTTTTCCAGGATCATGGGGCTTATGTAAAGCTCAATTTGTCACTTTTATTTTTGATGTCCTCTTGGATTTCACCACAAAAAATGAGAGAGAGAGAGAGAGAGGAGGGTCAGGAGACTGATGCTGACCTCACTGTGTCCTAACCTCTTAGCACCTGTGTGGCTGTCGACCACCACCTGCTTCACATTCAAACTTATAAGGACAGTTCGACTGGGTTATGTGGGGACAGCTCATACCCTCCTTCCCATCTCCTCTTTACAACATCACAGCCCATATTTCAGCTTTGCAGCAGCTTCTGATTAGGCTTTGCAGAGGAGGCCCCAGAGAGTATCAGGGGGGCAGAGGGCAAACGCCAGTTGCTTGCTGTTCTAGCAGTGGCCTCCTTTGCTCCCAGGCCCCAGGACTTGATGGAGCCACCACCATCTCTGCATTACTCAGTGTTCCCTTATGCTCTGCAACCTGTATAACCAGCTTCTCGTATGATATTCTTTGTCAACTCTCTGGGTTCTTAACTTCCTGATGATCCTAGCTTATCCAGATGGCTAAGTTGTTGTTGAACACAATGTCAGGCCCTTATTCCACTCATCCCAAACAGGTTAATCCCACATGCTGCTAGCCACCCATGACTATCATGAATCAGGAGCTCTGTTGAGTTGAACCAGCTCTGGTTACAAGACTATGTGAGCCAAGAGCGGAATTTTCTTGGCAATCTGTTATAAGAAGCAGGTAGGGTGAGAGCCCAGCCTCCTTGGAACAGAACTGAGAAGGGTGTGCAACAACTCCAAAGACCAGGGAACCCATGTGGAAGCCTCTGGAGACAGGTTTGAGTAACTGGACAGATGGTGTTCCATTAGCCAGACAAGGGTACCCAGGAGGAGAAGTGGGAAGTGGACATGAGGAGGCCCATTCGGGACTGCTGAAATGTTGGTACCTGTGAGCCACATAGGTAGTATTTCCAGTAGATGGTTAGAAAGATGGGTTTGGTGCTTGGATGAGAGATGAAGACCACAGTACAAATATGGCACCACTGACATGTAACTGAAGTGAGCACACACAGGGGGACTAAGGAGGGGAAGGTAAGGAAAGCTGAGGATGGAACACTGGTGACATCATCTTTCAAGTGATTAAGGGAAGCTGATCCAGCACCGGAGTGGAGAGAAATAGGTGAGAACAGGGCTTAATCTTCCTGAATTTGTCTCAGCATCTTGAAAGAGGAGACAGGAACAACTACCTTTTGGAGCATTCTGAGGATAGATGAAATAATTATGACAACATAATGCACCTGGATAGTGCCTCCCATGTAACATGTTAACCTCATTACATTAATAACACACAGGTCCAGGCTCAAGAAAAGCAAGGATTTCCGCTCATTCATTCCTGTTACTCCTGAAGGCAACATATAGACAGTGGGGCCTCTGGAAGATCTGGACGGATGACTTCTTCCTTATCTGGATGTGAGCCTGGAATAAACCATTTGGCAAATGGGTCACAGTCCTGTCATCCAAAAGGAGAGACAATAATCTGTCCATCTTAAGTCATAAGAGAAAACTATCAAGATCAACAATTTATCTAAAGCTAGAGATTATTTTTATGGTTGGTCTTACATTACTTTTGCTTATGAATACCAGGCACTATCTTTCTATCTATCTATCATCTATCTATCTATCTATCTATCTATCTATCTATCTATCTATCTATTTAAAGTCGATTTATTGTGAGGTGGGGAGAGGCAGAAGGAGAGAATCCCAAGCTGACAGCACAGAGCCCAACAGCAGGTTCAATCTCATGAACAGATCCAGAAGATAATGACCTGAGTCGAGATCAAGAGTTGGATGCTTAAACAACTGAGCCACCTGGGTAACCCCACAAGGCACTATTTAAGGTCACATGTGGCATGAATATGTAATCACACATCTTATTTTTTATCAAATGATAGATTTTAAAAGAGATGGAAAATTTTAAGTCAGCCATCTCTGAATATCCTATTATACTTTGGCACACTCTTCAAAACCTCCCACACGTCTTCTGGACAGTGTCAAATGATTTGCTAGAACCTCACCTCTCTTAAGTTGGCATTGTCTACTTTGACACTGGGTAACCCCTACCTTTGTTCAGAAATTTGCACAGAACTATTGATACCCCTTAAGAAGACAGCCATCCTAACAGCATGACTAAGACACACAGCCACATACAACTCACAGTGATTATTTAGCAGCACCTGCTGGTGGGAATCATAAGCACCCTGGAATTGAAACGGAAATTTTTTTAGTTATGGCAAACTGTATATACTCTCATTAGAAAAAGTCTAGGACTGAAGAAAGATTTTATTATTTTTGTTATTGTTGAATGTGGAGGAAAAAAGGGAAGTGACTTTAAATGGGTGGTTCTAAGATGGAAGCATTTGAAAGCTCGATAGACCAAAGTACACTGTGAAGTGTGTGCAAACGTGTGAACTGGGGCCCCCAAAATGAATGGCAACACAGAGACTTATCCTTTTTGTTACTGTGCTATTCTCTGTATCTTTAAAAGAAATATTGGACACGATTTTTTTTTTCCCCTCTTGGAAAACACAGTTGAGTTTTATTTGCATCTGCTAGTCAAATACAGCAAAGCATCTGGGGCGCCTGGGTGGCTCAGTTGGTTAAGCGTCCAACTTCAGCTCAGGTCATGATCACATGGTTCGTGGGTTCCAGCCCCGCATTGGGCTCTGTGCTGACAGCTAGCTCAGAGCCAAGAGTCTGCTTCAGATTCTGTGTCTCCTCCTCTCTCTGACCCTCCCCTTCTCTCTCTCTCTTCTCTCAGAAATAAAAACATTTTTAAAAATTAAAATAAAAACTTTTAAAAAGCAGCAAAACATCTATCTTCTAAAGCAGAAATTTTGATGTGGAGTTCCATGGGAAATATTGATCCGTGTACCCGAGGCTGTCCAATGGGATAACATGGTTGTGAGGTAATGTCTGCATTCCAGTGATATTCTCCACTCAATGTCACATTCACGTATCATTTATTTTTACAGAACAGCTCTTAAAACATTTCTTTAAAAAAGATATAAGCTCTTAGCAAATAGAAACTGATAAGTATTAGAGTGATACAGTGTCATGTGAACTATGAATCCACTAAATTCATGTAAACACAATTTCTAACCACTACCATCAAACAGCCTTTACTATGATCAAATTAGAGAAAAGGAGATCCTGGGAGGTGCTTTCAAAAATTTCCCATGAGCTGATATTCCTGGAATCTTCTCATTCAAACTTGTTTGAGTCTTTGAGATTTTTTGTTCTATAATTTATACTTCTTTTTAAAGTTAATAGTTTTCTCTATGTGGAGTAATATAAACACTGAAATTAACAACTCTGAAATCAGAAACCGGGAATGAACTGAAATAACTGAGGAGTACAGGGTAAGCTCTGGAGAATGCTCCTTGGCTTTGTCAGGGGGAGATAAGCTGCCCTTTTTCCTTAGATGTCAACCTAAGGGACATAAGTGATTTCTGGTTGCCAGATGCCCAGAAAGAAATTCCCCTCAGCTCACTTCTTCCTGGAGACATTCTATTGACAACGCTGTGTTGGTGTGTAAGACTGCCAGAGCCAAGTCTTGTGGGAAAGACTTAGAAATGCCCATTTTTATTGTTGTTGTTGTTTTGTGTTTTATCCTGGAGCAGACGAGTGTTCCAGCAGGAGACGAGGAGGGCCAATAACACCTGCCCACCTGCTTCCTTAGTCAAATAGGAGTACTAGACATTAGAGCAGTCTGAAAATTACTAAGTGCTTTAAAAGCATCTGAGAGCTGAGAGCACCAGAATAAGCAACTATATTTGAACCAATGCACTGAAATGTCTAGAACCAAAAATTTCTTGTTTTTGTGTTCTACCTGTTTGAAGTCAGGTGAGTTGGTAGTAGATTTCCGAGAAGGCCTGCACTTCTCCAGCACTGCTTGGGGTGGGGGATTGGGGGCAGTGATTATCCTTAATTCTGGGCTTCATTTAACAAGCTCATCTGGCTCTCACACTAAGCTTAGTCTTTTTCAGCAATAAAGGTGACATTTTGGCCTACAGCTGCCAGTTTTACTTTTCAATTTCTTTCAGAACTCAGGTGAGGAAAACGAGGGCTACTTATTACGCCTCTGAAAAATTTTAACTGGTCAGGAACACTGAGAAATAATAGAGAATGGATGATACAGAACAAAGGAACTCATGGTAAGGTTTCGTGGGACCAGGTGCATGGACCTCAGAATGTGGCACTTGCCCTCCCTCTTTCTAGACACTTGAAGTACTGCAGAAAGTATACACATAAATGTACAATCTGACAAATTTTCACAAAACAGTAGTACCCATGTAACAAACACCAGGATCAAGAAACTTACCAGGAGCCCGGATTGTTCCCCAGACCCCTTTCTGTTACCATCCTCACCTGGAGTAACCACTCTTTGGACTTCTAGCTACATAGATTTGATGTGGGTGGGTGTTGTGGCTTAGTGTCCTGTGGTTTGTTTAGCTGTGCACTTGGCTTTACACTTCTAGACTTGGTGGAATTTAAGGTTTAGGGAACCTGCTGCTTTGACTTTGTGGGTAAAAGTTACTTCTAGCTAAGAGAGGCAGGAATTTCAGCAACGGTCAGAAGTCTAACGTGGGGCTAAAATCAAGGAATTAAAAAAAAATCAAAATCAAAGCACAGCTGAGTTCCTTCTGGAGGCTCTAGGGGAGAATCCGTTTCCTTACCTTTCCCAGCTTCTGCAGGCACTCAATGCTCTTTGGCTGTGGCTCCTTCCCCTGTCATCAGAGCCAAGAGTGGCACATCTTTCTCCAACTACAGCCAGGAAAGGCCCTCAGCTCTAAGGAACTAAGTGATTTGACTAGGCCCATTAGGACCATCACCCCAGATCAAGGTTGTAACCTAGCTACATCTATTGTCTCTTTTGCCAGCTAAGGCTACATATTCCCAGGTTCAGGACATTAGGGCACAGACATCTCTGGTGGGGGTGGGGAGGTAGAGAAAGGGAAACACTGTTCTACCTACCACAGGGAGAATAGTGAAATAAAGGTTTTCTCTTTAAAAGTCTAGTAGAATTCTGGGGTGAAGCTGTCTAGGCCTAAACTTAATGAGGATTTTAATTATGGATTATCGATTATGAAACTTCGTACTAATTTATCAGTAAATTATTTTTAAAATGAATTTATCATTTCTTCTGTATTTTCAAATTTAGATGCCACTTTTTTTTTTTGCTTTTTTTTTAATAGTTTATTGTCAAGTTGGTTTCCATATAATGAGTAACAGGGTCTGTAGTGACATCTTGTTTCATTTCCAATGCTTTTGCGTTTTTTTAACTTTTTTTTTTTTAATCAGGCTTATTCCTGAGGTATATGGAATATTTCTACCACTCTAAGAGATTTCCTTGTGTGCCTTTGAAGTCAATCCTCCTCCCTCAGAAGGCCTGGCAACCACAGCTGATTTCTATCCCTATGGTTTTGCTTTGACAAAAATGTCACATAAATGTAGTCTTACAGCCATTTGTGTCTGGTTTGACTTAGCATAATACTTCTGGATTTATTCATGTGTCTACATGTATCAGTGTGCCCCTTTTCATTGCATGATGAACTACAACTTTTATACATTCACCAGTTGGTGGACACTTGAGTTGTTACAAGTTTGGCAGGTTATGGAAAAAACTGCAGGTCTTCGTGTGGGCAAATACTTTCATGTATCTTGAATACATTTTAGGACTGGAATTGCTGGCTTGTATGGCATGGCAGGCAGAACAATGTCCTCCTCGAGATCTCAATCCCCAGAACCTTTGAATGTTAGGTTGCATGGTAGAGGGAGACTAAGGTTGCTAGCCAGCAGATGGGGAAATGCTGCTAGTGGATTATAAAGTGATCACCAGGGTCTCGGAAAGGAGAAGAGGGAGGAAGACGAAAAGGTCAGACAAGGCCATGTGAGAATTCAACTCACCACTGCTGACTCTGAAGACGGGGGAAGCAATCATGAGCCAAGGAGTGTGGGCAACTTCTAGAAGCAGGAAAAGGCAGAGGATTCTCCCCTAGAGACCTCAGAAGGAACAGAGCTCTGGCCACACCTTGGTTTTAGCCCTTTGAGCCCCATGTCAGCCTTCCAGACTCCAAGGCTGTAACACAGTTTTTTTAAGCCAATACTGTAATACAGTGTTTTTTAAGACAATAAGTTTGTGGCAATTTGTTATAGCAGCTGTAGAAAACTAACACATTCGGTGAGGGAACAGGAAGCTGGCAGACTTTCTGAAACGACTGAACTATTTTGCATTCCCACCAGCAATGCAGTGCTCTAGTCATTCCACAACCCCCTACCTTTATTTTCGTAATGTCAGGTTTATTGTTGTTTTCAACTCTAGCCATTCCAAGCCTATTTCCTTTCTTCTTGGTCATTTTCCCCTTGGTTTTCAATTTTAATATATCTTTTAAAAATGTAAGAAATTTGGATTTTTTTCTATCTCATTAATTCCTGTTTTCATCTTTATTATTTTGCTTTGGATTTAATTTACTATTCTTTTCCTAATTTCTTGAGATGAACGTGTACAGCATTGGTTTTCAGCCCTTTTCCCCCTCCTAATACTAGCATTTAGGATTATAAATTTTAGCTTTTTTTTGCTCTTAATACTAGCATTTAGGATTATAAATTTTGACTGTAAGCATGACTTTTGCTGCTTCTCAAAAGTTATGTTATAGGTTTTCATTATCTTTCAGCTCAAAATATTTTTCTAATTTCCTTTTTTATTTCTTCTCAGACCCTTAGGTTACTTACAAGTTGGCGTTTTAGTTTCCAAACATAACTGGAATTTTTGTTATTACTGATTTCTATTTTAATTATATGATGATCAGGAACACTACATGATGTAAATCCTTCATAAGGTACTCAGGCTCACTTTGTAGTTGAATGTCCTGGTCAGTTTTCATAAATGTTCCCAGTGGGCCTAAAAGCAGTATGCGTTCTGTCATTTGGGGTACACTGCTTTATAATTGTTCACCAGGCCAATGTGGTTGAACGTTTTGTTCAAGGCTCCCATATCTGTAATAATACTGATCTGCTTGGTCTATCATATACAAAAGGTATATGAAAATCCATACTCCCAAGAGTATGGATTTGTCTACTTCTCCATGTATTCTCATCAATTTTTGCTTTAAGTATGCTCATTGAGGCTGTAATGCACACACAAATTTGGAGGTGTTACATATCTCTTATTTGAAGTGCCTTAAAGTTTTTTTAATATATATAAAATATAGCTACATATTAGCTTTTAGTTAGAATCTGAATGATGTACCTTTTCCTATCTTCTTTCTATGAAAACAGAGAAAATTTCAGACCTCTCTTAAAATGTTTATAGCTGATTTTTAGACTTTTGTCTAAAAAAATTATAGCATGAAATCCATGTAATTACATATTTATTTGGGTCTACATCTACCATATTACAAAATGCTTTCTGGTTGTCATACCTGTTTCATTTTCTTTGCTCTGTTTTGGATTATCATTTATTAAATTAGTGTTCCTTCTACCAGCTTGAAAGTTACACACTTTACCACGTTTACATGGACTCTTACTAAGTCTCATGTTACTGAGCTGACTGAGACTCTTACCTTCTCCCAGTTAATGCAAGAACCTTAGATGACTTGATTTATTCCCCCCTCATCCTAATTTATATGCCACTCTAGCCTTGTGTTTAGTTTTCTGTATATTTCCAACTCTCTTAGACATTATCATTGTTTTGTAGCCATTATTTATTTAGATTTATCCATTTGGTTACCACTTCCATTACCATATATACCTTTCTGCATCTGTATTTTTTTAAACACTACTTATCTATTCTATTGCACAAGAACTGCTCACCTGTTTTCAGTAATGGAGGTTGCTCAAAAAATTAAAAATAGAATTACCCAACTGCACTACTAAGTTTTTGCCCAAAGGACAGAAAAATGCTGATTCAAAGAGACACATGCACCCCAATGTTTACGGCAGCATTATCAACAACAGCTAAATTATAGAAAGAGCCCAAATGTCTATTGACTGATAAATGGACAAAGATGCGGTATATATATGTACAATGGAATACTACTTGGTGATGAAAAGGAATGAAATATTGCCATTTGTAACAATGTGGATGGAACTAGACAGTACTATGCTATGAAAAATAAGTCAGTTGGAGAAAGACATCTATTATTTCACTCGTGGAATTTGAGAAACTCAACAGATGAACACAGGGGAAGGGAAGGAAAAATAAAAACAGAGAGGAAGGAAAACCATAAGAGATTCTTAATACAGAGAACTGAGGGTTGTTGGAGGGGAGTGGGGTGGGAGGATGGGTTAAATGGGTGCTGGGCATTCAGGAGGAGAGTTTTGGGATGAGCACTGGGTGTCATATTTAAGAAATGGATCACTGGGTTCTACTCCTGAAACCAAGATAACACTGTATGTTAACTAACTTGAATTAAAAAAGAAAAAAACTGCTCACCTGGACTGCAGGCTCTCTACCGAGTCAGCCTGCCCAGGCCAGTTCCAGCTCCTCCAATATATCTTTTCCATCAACTCTGAGGAGTATCTGACCATGTGAGATCCAATCTTTCCATGGCTCCTACTGCCTGTGGGATTGGGTTTATAAACTCTTTCTTGATCTGTCCCCTAATCTAAAATTTCATCCTCACCCATGTTCCACACCTCCCCTATACTCTCTACTCATAGTTAGCGATTTTCTAGTGCGCAGATTTTTTCAAAAACATGCTATTCCTTGTACCTGGATTACCACTCTCCATTCATGTATCTAAAAACTTGCTTCCAACCCTTCAAGACCCAGTCACTTCCCTGAGTGCTTTTTGTGCTCTGTGGGTGAGACAGATGCCCTTCTGAGACTACTTGATGCATAAAATTTGTCATCTTATTACTGTTCTCGTTGCTCCAGGAGGGCGTGGCTAGCCCTAACCATGTGCATACCCATTTCCTAGCCCAATAGGAAAATGGGGCCTAAACTGAGTTCATCTTCAAAAAGGGGATAATAGTCCCTGTAATGTTTTTTCCCCCTTTGTGTTTTTCTGAAGCTGAAATCATAGTCTATGTGAAAAAGCTTTAAAGATCAGACAAGTATGTAAAGATTAATGGTTGATAATGAGAGGTAATTGTTTCATATGCTTTATGGAAAAAATTTTAGACAAAACATGTCTAGCTTTGTTTTGTTCCCAGGGAATTTAATTCAAGCTTCAGTGGATCATAACTCACTTTGCAACCCTGTGCCTGGATAGTGAAGAATAAATCAGGTTTGTGAAAGAACATGAACATTCTAGTCTATTTGTTCTAAAAGCTTCTGTCTTTGCAGGACAACTCTTCTAAAATAAAATCTTATATGAATCTCAAACACATGAATTAGAGAGTCACATTGTGGGTTGAAGCACATTTGGTGAGTCTTTCTTACAAGCAGAGTCACTAGTAGTAAAAAATGACTACCGTTCTCTAATTCAGAGTCTGGGGCAGGTTTCCATAATCTTTTCAACTAGAAAACTGAGTAACTTCGTTTTAACATGCCAACAACCAATCTGGCATTTAAAAGTACTTTATTAAAGTTGAGGATAGCTGTTTAATACATAGTTTGATATGACAAAACTGCAGATGACCAGCACTCACGTCACATAAGTGAGCTTCCTGGATGACACTCTCCTCATCCAACACTCAGGGCTGCAGCAGTGGCTGAGCTTTGTACGACAGGCTACCTGCCCTCATGGACTCACAGGCTCTCCTGCGCCCACCTTCCAGAACTTGGGTATTACTGATCCTGAGAAGAAAGTTCAGAGCTTTTTCTGTGATACTTAAACTTACTTTACTAACGTTTTAAAAGGCTAAGAGACATTTGTGCATTTCAAATGCAAAACTGGAATTTAAGGCATTTGTTCAGATAAATTGTGCTATAAAATGAAGGTTTTATTTGCAACTTACACAACTTCATGAAAAAAATACAATGCTCAGAATCTGACATAGGCTAAGTAAAACATTTTGTTTTCTGAAAAATATTGGTAATATATACCTGTCTTAAAATAATTCAAACACAAGATTAAATGAACTAATTTTGATAAAATGCTTAAGATGGAAGTTTGCAAAAAGGAAAGTTAAAGTAATTTAATCACATTTTAGTAAATATGTAGATATATTTTATTTGTCAAGAGTAAATGTCAATTTTATTTAGGATATTCAAGTACAAAAAATGAAAAAATTATATACCTATGACTGTTAAGAAAAAGTTAGAAGGCATCCAATTGTTCTAAGAATACTACAAAGGCACTGAATTCAAATATCTCCTAATATATGAGTTATCTATATTTTTATATCTTTAATATTCAGATGCTCACAGATATCTTCTTAAGAAATATCTTTTTTTTTTTTAATTTTTTTTTAATGTTTTATTTATTTCTAGGGAGAGAGAGAGAGACAGCGTGAGCAGGGGAGGGTCAGAGAGAGAGGGAGTCACAGACTGAAACAGGCTCCAGGCTCTGAGCTGGCAGTCAGCACAGAGCCCGACGCGGGGCTCGAACCCACGAACCGCGAGATCATGACCTAAGTGAAAGTCGGACGCTTAACCGACTAAGCCACCCAGGCGCCCCAAGAAATATCTTTAATAAGACAAGTCAACCTTATGATTTTTTCCATGGAAGACAGAGTTTGAAACAACTATGTAAAACACCCTAATGAAACAGAGTGGCAACACCTCATCACTCATCACTAGGAAAGGGAATTATACTTAGATGTTTTTACTTTTAAACATATCTTGTTTCATCACAACAATACATCAACCACAATAAGGTATACTAAAGCTTGGAAGGCCATCATGTTACATAATTTGATACAAACACTTAGGATCATGTTATCAATTGGATAATGGTATCAAAAATAAAAAAGTTCTATAAAACTATTAAGAGGTTAGAGCTTCAGGTACATAATACATTTTAAAACATATTTTCCAAATTTTATCTTTAGTATGTACAAAAAAGGAGTTCCTGTTGTAATATAAATGCAATCAGGTAGCCAGATGATGAATGAGTTCCGTATTTTTAATGGCACTGGCACTTTGTTCTGTGGTACAATGCATGTAAGTGACAATAACTGGGCAGGAGGAAAAATTACCTACATTCATCACAAACGAGCAACTTGAAAATCTCTCACAACAGTGAATATAAGTGATATCATTCACTGTGGCTCATGTATTAACCTTATACTTAAAAACATTTCTCCATAAATGACAGTAGCTATGACCATTTGCTGGATACAGAATAAGTGATAGAGCAAATAAAAACAGCAAGAAAATCAGACCATACTTCTAACATTTTAATAACTTTTGCTTGTGATGACCTTCTGTGATCTGGAACCTTTGTTTTACATAAAATTGGAGCTGGAAAGAGAAAAAAAACCATTTGATTGGCACAATAAAAAAATATATAGGAAATAAAAAATTACTAAAATCATTATTTTTACAAAGTTTTTTACAGAAAATGCAAATATACATCTAAGATACTATAGGATATCTAGTTATGGGACTTTGGAAAATAAAAAATAAAAAATCTCATCAAACTCTAATTTCTTGAGTATCAATTGTTCTGAGCTCTCAAAAAACTATGGGCTTGTTCCTGACTTTATAAAATGAAAGCACATGCTAATTGTTGTTAAGTGGAGCACTGGGGACAATTTTTACAAAGAAATGTAAACTGTCTTTCATAAATGGAATAAATGTGAGGAATCCAATTTGTTACACTGGATTAAGATGAAAGGATAAGAAGTCAAAAGATTGTACAATTAAAAACATATAAAGCAGTAATAAACTATATTTATAGTTTATCTTTGGAAATTCAATGAATAAAACATAGCTATTAAAATTCATATTCATTCTTTTGACAAATAATTGCACGCCCACTATATAGCAGGCCCTGTTCTGGGTGTGGATGCATCTATTAACAAAAACAAAGATCCATGCCCTTGTAGAGTTTATATTGAAAGATCACACATGAGAATCCATTCCTTCTTTCTTCTCCCCAAACTATAAAATCCACAAGTCAGTTAAATCCACCAAAATCTTATGGATTTACTTCTCCATAGTTAAAAAATTGGAAAGCTGCCATGGGCCAATGTTATGTTTTCCTAACTACTTTGAAGTTACAGTATTCTGAAAATGCTGGGTTTGAAATAAGATATGATGATAAAATTAAATCAGAAATATTGCTCTCTGAGGAACATAAGGAGGGCTAGATGCTGCCAAAGCAGAGGTAGCTGGAATAAACTAAGGCAAAGAGTCACAGACAAGCACTCTCAACAGAACAGGTTTAATGATGAAATTCAAGATCAGCCAACTAAGCAAAATGATAAGGGCATTTAAGTAGGATAAATAAAGGATATAAAGTATAGAAAAGAAAAACAAACTTATTTTCTAAAACGTTGGTAACTTTGATTTTAACACATACCCCAAACCTATAAGCCTTGAGATTATCCTCCAAATGCTACTCATGGCCGCCCCATTGTACAGGGGCCCTCTCTACCTTCCTCTGCATCTTTACGTCCACCATTGATTTCACAAGCTCTGACATCAAAGCACAGGAGTTCGAATCGATAGCCTGGATCCCTTATTAAAATAAAAATTCTCACAAAATGATTATCAGTAGATTTTGTAAAAAAAAAAAAAAAAGTGAACCTAAGAATTTAGTCTTTTATCAAGTATTACTTTACTTCTATGATTCCCCAACAAAATACATAGTTTTCATTTAGACATGAAATTCAACATAAATATAACAGTAAGTCAGCAGTTATTAGATGTGTACTAGAAATACAAGCTGGGTGACAAAATAAGAGCAGTCATTCTTCCCCCCAGGTAACTGACCCTTTCTATGTTATGATGCATTTTGTTCATCCATTCATTCGCTCATTTTGGCAAATATTTACATGTGCCAGGAGCTCTTCTAGTTGTTGCAGAAACAACAGTGAAGAAAAGGGACAGGCCTCTGCTCTCAAGGAGCCAACATTTTAGTCACAAGAAGTTGACAAAGAATAAAGAAACAGACTTTAATAAGCGCAATGAAGATCAAATAGGGCAATGAAAAAGAAAGTAATGGATGAATGGGGCTACTAGAGTAGGGGGGGTGGGGATGGCTTACTTCTTACGGTCCTTGTCCTTCTTCAGGTTGCTGCCTGATGCCATGTAGGACTGGTTCTGGTATATCTCTGAGGTAGCTTTCTTTTTTGAGAAAGCGATTATTTCTTCTTCCAAGAGTCTTCTCTTCTCTTCAAGCTTCATTCTCTCTTCTTGGTGAACTCTTTTAAGGTGCTCAAATTTAGCCTGTAGCTGTGAAAGAAAGGTGCAGTTCCCATCAACAACAACAGTGTGGCAGCACATGCAAAGGAATGTTCTCCGGCATAGCAACAATTTTTAAAACTAACCTACACAGCAATCTACAAGTTTTCCTTATGTCTCAAAAGTTCATGCTTTAAGTAAAAATGTACATACGGAACTGCCTTGGTAACTTTAATTTTAAATGAGTTCCCATGCAAAAAATGCATGAACAACAACAACAAAAAAAAACGTAATAAAATATATATAGTCTCATGTAGAAACCTGTTTTTTTTAATTTTATGTTTTCATTTTTTAAAACATAATTTATTGTCAGGCTATTTAACATAAGAGTGTATACAGTGTGTTCTTGACTTCGGGAGTAAATTCCCATGTTTTTAAAACACTTGACCTTTTCTTAGAGTTTTTATTTTCTTGCTCTATATATTTCTCTGCAGAGCCTCTTCAAATAAACTCTCTAAAATCCATGCTCAATAAAAATGAGGGACATAAATTACAAAGGCAAGTTATTTTCCAAATCAAGTTACCAAATGTAGTGAAACTTTTAAAAGTTCTATTGGTAAACCTGCTTGGAAAGTGTCAATTGTCAACTTAAATCAAGAACCTTAAAAATCTATTACATTTTCTCACAATCATTTACCTTCTTGAAACCTAAGTTAAATCAAGAAATCCTAAATTCAGTTTTATTCATAAAAATACTAACTGTAGTTGAGTTTATAGCATAATGGGAAAAAATAGCCCATGTCTAAGTCAAAAAATAAATTTGTACTAAATACACTCAGTGCAACCATTAAAATGAGTTTGTAAAAGTTTATAACATTATAACATGAGATTTCCTTGGTTTGTTTATCTAGAAAAAAGAATCTAGGGACTTCAACAGATCCCATATCAATTAGCCATGTGCCTTGCCTGCCAAGAACACAAGCACAGCATCAAAAATCTAGATCAAAAAAGGTAACTTTTTGAATTCCCTAGTCTAGTTAGATAAACTTTAGTATTTTCAGTTCTGGGTAGCATCCATACAAAAAAGCAGGACTTGGTTTCTAGAAAAGATGGCATAGAAGAATTGAAAAAATGGGTTCCTAAAAATCAGAAGTTGAGAGTAGAAACTGAAGAGCTAAACTCCATCCTAATAAAAATTAACTATTCCAAATATGGAAGAAGTTGTCTTGTGCTCCAGTAAACCCTGACAGTAGATGTATTTAAGAGGAGACAGAACAGGATTGAAACAGATTAAGTAAGACTCTTCTTCCCTAAAATGCTTCTATTCCTGAGGATGGCATTTCAGAGAAGCATCAGTTCCTTAGTATTTGTATATTTAAATAGTTCCTGCTTTTACAAAAATTATATAAGTATATATGTGCATGTGCATTTAAAAGGTGGGGTTCATCTAGTTGTCATTCAAACCAATGGTATAAATAGAGTCACAATTCTCTGAGTATGTGTGTATCTCTTATAAATGTGGGAATGGAGGTGAATAAAGCCTGGAAAGACAGGATACAGGAGTGGATTTAGATTATGTGTATAAAGACATCTCTGATTACTTAAATGTAGGCTGCATACTCTATATGCATAGTAAAATATATTCAAAGGTTATAGAGTACTTCATAGATCATTCATGAAGTTGACTAAAGATTACAGAAATACTTTAAGGAGAAAAATGCTTTAAAAAAGGGGGGCAGAGATAGGTACGATTATTATTCACATAATGTGGAATTTACTTCTGATAGCAGCAGTCTCTTCTATATACAAAGGCACTCACTTATGGTTCCACTATTTAATTCAAACATATTTCAAATACTCAGAAGTAGTGTTTACAAAAAATATTGCAGTATACCATATTGATGATACTGTCTTAAGGGCATTGGTGAGAAGTTATCAAAGGCAGGGAAGGTCTATTTTTCTGATCCTGACTCTAAAATATTAATGATACCTGGCTTTACAGTATAAAAACTGGTCATGAAGTACCTTGTAATATTAATAAGAGAGGCATGGAATCTACTGCCTATAAGGGGTGCCTAGGTGGCTCAGTTGGTTAAGTGTCCAACTTCGGTTCAGGTTATCATGATCTCGTGATTTGTGAGTTTGAAACCCGTCTTGGGTTCTGTGCTGACAGCTCAGAGCCTAGAGCCTGCTTCAGATTCTGTGAATCCCTCTCTCTGCCTCCCCTGCTCCTGCTCTCCCTCTCTCTCAAAAATAAACAAACATTAAAAACATTTTAAAATAAATTAAAAATAAAAGTCTCTAAAAGATATACTGACAAAGTCTTTCTTTTTTTCTTTCAACCATGTGGTCACCCTGAGTTTTCAATTTCCTTTTAAATAATGCACATTTATCAAAATGTTCTTGTATAGGGTTTTAAAAATTAAACTCAACTACAGGGGAGTCTGGGTGGCTCAGTCTGCTAAGCATGCAACTCTTGATATTGGCTTAGGTCATGATCTCAGGGGTTGTGAGACTGAGTACCATGTCAGTGTGGAGGTTGCTTAAGATTCTCTCTCTCCCTCTACCACTCATGCTCTTTCTCTCAGGAAAAAAAAAAAAAAAGAAGCAGCAACTCAACTAGAAACCACTGCTACATCTTTTCTCCTCACTAGAAAAACTAAGAATCATGATACATGAGAAATAAACTTAGTTTTACTCTACTACCGTCTTAATGATGAATCTACTAATGAAAAAAAAATCAGCATCCTCATTTCCTACTCATTAAAACTCTTTCCTCAAATTTTATACTTAAAAATAACTCAAAACTAGGGAACTATTTTTGAGTAAAAGAGACTAAACAAACAGAACACCCCAATGTGATATGAGACCTACAACTGGATTCCAGTTCAAATATAAAAACTAAAAATCACTAAACAGGGGCGCCTGTGTGGCTCAGTCAGTTAAGCATCCGACTTCGGCTCAAGTCATGATCTCATGGTTCATGGGTTCGAGCCCTGCCTCAGGCTCTGTGCTGACAACTAGCTCAGAGCCTGGAGCCTGCTTCGGATTCTGTGTCTCCTCTCTCTCTGACCCTCCCCTGCTTACACTGTCTCTCTCTCTCTCTCTCTCTCTCTCTCAGAAATAAATAAAACATTAAAAAAAATTTTTTTAATCACTAAACAAATGTAAAAAAAAACAATAAAAGGTCATCTTGGGACAAGTGGGACATGTGACTGAGGATTAGAGATCAGATGAGATTATGGCATTCCCACTAATTTTCTTAGGTATAATACTAGTACAATGGTTATGGAAGAAAATGTGCCTAACTTCAGAGATGCCCACTGAAGTGCCTAGGGATAAAGTGTCATAACGTCTACAACCAGCTCGCAGATGGACAGAGAAAAACGGACACCTTCTCCCCCAGATGCATACACACACATATATAAAATAAAGGTGGCAAAACACCTGTTAATAAATCTAGGTGTGGGGAGAGACATAGGTGGTACCTTTTACTTTTACTTTCCTGTTGTTTGAACTTTTTCAAAATAAAATATTCAAATTCAAATTATAAACAAGATATATTAGACTATTAATTTTATAAAACTACTTACTATAGTTCATTTAAATAACAAGGACTACAAGTATACTTGAAAAAATAAATTTGTAAAATTACTTTACAAATAATTCTTCAGAAACTCTTGTGTTATCAAGTTCACTTGTATTAACTTTTCTGTCTTAGAAATTCCTTTATGAGCTCATCCTTTTTGACCCTCATCTTGAATGTGGCCATTTACTTAGAAGTAGTCATTGCGGTTAGGTCTATAGAAAATAATTAAACTCAAATAAAACTAAAATTGTTGAAGAACTAGAAGCAAGCAAATTTATGGATATTAACTGCAATGTTTGTGTGACAAATGTGTGAACATTGAACATTTGCATGTGAACACGTGCACCAAGGCTATCTAAAAGTGATCTGACCACCAGACTGGTCTGGAAAGCCTGAGTTCAAACTCAGAAGAGTTACTTGTTTTCATAGTTACCCATTTCACAGCATCAACCCCAACAGCTCTCAAGAACTTTCAGGAAAAACTTTATTAAGCCATAGCTAAAACATTTCTGGTTCAAAGTTAAGGTATTTATTCCATTGGATATTCTTTCCTGTTCTGTCGAAGACCATAATTGCACTATTAGGTATTTACCTAAAGGATCCAAAAATACTGATTCAAAGGGGTACATGCACGTGAATGTTTATAGCAGTCCTATCAACAACAGCCAAACTATGGAGAAAGCCCAAATGTCCATCGACTAATGAATGGATAAAGAAGTTGTGATGTATATACACGCACGCGCGTGCGCGCGCGCGCGCACACACACACACACACACACACACACACACACAAAGAATGAGTCATCAAAAAGAATGAAATCTTGCCATTTGCAACAATGTGGATGGAGCTAGAATGTATCATATTAAGCAGCGAAATAAGTCAAGAGAAAGGCATATACTATACCATATGATTTCACTCATAAGTGTAACTTAAGAAGCAAAACAGATGAATATATGGGAAGGAAGGATAAGAAAAAGAGAAGACACAAACCACAAGAGACTCCTAATGATAGAGAAAAAACTGAGGGTTGACAGAGGTGAGTGGGAGATGGGCTAGATGAATGATGAGTAGTAAGGAGGGCACTTGTTTTGATGAGCACTGGGTGTTGTATTTAAGTGATGAATCACTAAAATCTACTCCTAAGCCAATAATTGCACTGTATATAATTAAATAAACAAAGAAATAAATAAATAACAAAGTTAAGGTGCTTAAAACACCTCTTAGTGACCTAGTCCATTACAATCCTTGGAGAACCACTTCTAATGGAAGACCATTTGCTCAAAAAGGCCAAATTCTTATTTGATTTCAGATTTTTTAAAGTCTGTATCCAAAGACTATGTGTTAAATTAGCTACTTATTAAAGAACAAAAAGCACTTTCCAAAAGCATCTCGGTTAAATTCGAGAAAAATCTCTCAAACAGGATGCCTAAAAAACAGATCACACATCAAAACAGTGTACTTGCCTCTCTTTCAGCTTCTTTCAATATGGCTTCTTTCTCCTTTACTCGCTGCACAAACATCTGCTTCATTTCTTCTTCCTTCCTCTGACGTTCACCGTAAAATTCATGTCTTTTGGCTTCATAGGTCTCTTGAAGACTAAAAAGTTATTTTGGTACTCTCATGTTAAAAAACGATGTAGAAAACTTGCAAACAGTCAAACATCTCGGGTTAAGCCTTGTAACTACAAAACATATTCCCATACCCTCTTAGACTGAGCAACCCAAAACATGGCATTTCCTATAGCATGAGACATAAAAAGCCACTGGTGCTACAGCTAATAGAGTACTGGACTTCTGAAAGCTCTGTTTTATCAAGTCCTTCAGTCCATTTTACCCCCAAATGAATTCCTCTTCCAGTCTTTGTTAACTGGCATCACTGTGTCTGGAAACCTTGAAATCTTGAAGTCATCCTTGACTCTTCCCATACCTTATTTGATCACCAAGATCTGGGAGTTCAGTCTGTGACCCTGACATCATTTTATTCTAATTTTCTGATTTTTATAGATATCCTGGTATAGCCCAGTTCAATCTTAGTGATTTTCTGCCTTCACTATTGTAATAATATCATAACTGATTTCTGAGCTTTTAGTTCCTCTTTCCTTCACTTTCTTCTTTTTTGCCACTCCTAAGATTTTCCAAAAAGTCCCACAGATCTCATCTTTTTTTCCATTGCATTAGTTATGTTATCTACAGAATAAGGTCCCACCTCATTTACTAGCACTCAAAAAACTTCAAATCTGGCCTAATTCTTCCTTTCCAATTTCATCTCTTTTTTAAAAATGTTTATTTTATTTTGAGAGAGAGACAGAAGTAGAGAGAGATGGGGGAAAGGGGAGAGAGAATCTGAAGCAGGATTGTCAGCACAGAGCCAGAGAAGAGCTTGTGAGATCATGACCTGAGCTGAAATCAAGAGTTGGATGCTTAACCAATGGAGCCACCCACGCACCCCTCCAGATTCATCTCTTACCAGACAAATCCAATCCCCCTAAAGTTACAGTCATAACAACCTATTCATTGTTCCTAAAACACACCACAAATTTCATGCTTTAGTTTATGTATCTCCTGTGTTTCCAATGTTATTGCCCATCTCTCAATCCTTATTCTCTAGCTAATCTTCTACTCCTCAAGGTCAAATTCAAATGCAACATCCTCTGTGAAGCCTTTCCTAGTCTCTCCCACTGGAACTAACTATGCCTTTGAAGCACTCTCATGGCACTTTGTCTGTACCTTTTCCTGGGCATTTATATCCTATCTGCCTCTCTCTTCTAATAGATCATTATCTTTGTAACCTGACTATACAGCAAAGCTCTCTGGAAATTTCAGTCTCTTCATAAATGTTCAATTAATGACAGAAATTGCCAGAAAACAGAATCAGATTTAACCAAGCAGAGCAAGGACTGTCCTGGAACACTATGCCCAGCTGCCCTTTCTTATATCATTTCAGATGTACAAACAGACCTTCTTATATGTCAGAAATGCCAAGTCCTTCCATTTCAGCTCACTATTAGACTATCCTAAAGATTTAACAGGGAACACAAATGTAACTTATAGCTGTGTTGCAGTTAAAAATTTCTCCTGCTTACAAAAACATTTTACATCTAAATAGATATAAAATGTGATAAATTAAGGAATTTTACAATCTTAAATGTTGTAACTGGAGAAATAAATCTTCTAAGTATAGAATTCTAGAAGTTCATGAAGAAATAGAGTAAGAAATGTTGCATAACAGTTATTATGGCTGATTATGTGTGGTATGCATAGCAGGTGTTCTGAGGAGGAACAGATCCTAAGCACTGTCTTTTAAAGCAAAATGTACAAACTGCTCTAGATAACCACATAAATGCCCCAGATCTCAAGGAGATATTTTACTTTTTACCAGCCTTTTTGTTTTTCTGTGTTTGTTTTGGTCTTATTTTAAAGAAGCCTCTAAATCTATCAGGCTACTTTCACCACTGTCAGAAACCTCACTCTATTTCACCAGCCCAACACTGGATTGATATTCTTTAATGATAAACTTGATTTAAATAATATTTGGAATTCATACCAAATGAGTTTTAAAAAATTCTTATTATCTGTTTATACATAAGCACTTGAGTTGCTTAGGAGGAAAATAAATCTACCTGGCAAAGAGAAAAGACCTAACATTTGTTGAATAGCTGCTACCAGTAAGGTACTTTTCTGGTAATTCTGCTATCTATCTAATTTCCATACTATCCATGAAGAACAAGCACTAATACTCTGGTTTACAGATAAGAAAACTAAAGCTCAGAGGTGTAAAGTAATCTGCCCAAAGCAACATATTAGTAAGTAGAAAGTTGGAAATTGAACCAGGTCATATTTTTGTTTTTTCAAAAGATAAAAAAGTACTGCTCCTGCATATATCCCATCATGTCACATGGTTTTTTAATTTTGACAACCAAAGGCCAATTTTAAGTAAAACCAATTGTAAGTAAAGAAATCTGCATTATCTTTCAAAAAGTCATAAAGAAACTCTAAGATCTGTAAGGGAATGATTTATTAGTTAGTGTTATAAAACTAACATAACCACTGTTTACTATCATGGATTTATTCATTAAACAAAAATGAAAAAATTGTTTTCTTGCTATTTTAATATAAAATTCTTGCTTTTTCTAATATAAAGGTAGCTTGGTGTTGTGAGTATTCAATGCAACAAATTACTATACTTACAAATATCACTGACTTAAAGCAAAGTTGAAAACCAAAGAAAAAATTCTCAGATGTTCATTTTCATCAAGAAAATCACTGCAGTCCCTTCACTTAGGATTTCTTTGTGTTTCATATACAGTTCTAATAAACTTGCTGAACCTTCTCCATTACTGCTGTAGACTAAATGCAAAAAGTTATTTATTTCTTGAGAATTCCAAAGACACAAATTTTATGACACAAAAAATCATGTCAAACACTTAGGCAACTCTAAAATACGACAAAAATCTTCTTTTTAAAACTATAGGTCCCTTTTGTACTCAAATGTTGAAGATTATTAGTTTTGTGAATAAGAATGGTTACACAATCTAAAATAACTTGGGGGCTTAAGGAGGTTTATAAGCATGTCTGATCTAGCTTAAATAACTAAAGATCAGTTAATTAAGACTAGAGGAGAGTATAATGTCATTTACTGGGACCTCATGATAAGCACATGAACAGTGTTGGGAGATTAGGATGATAACTATAACTAAGCATAACTGTTCACAATAAAATATAAGTGGAAAACAAGCTGACAGTCTGGCAGTGAAGAATAAAGGTCATCCTAACAGGTTCATATAACTATTTTTTTATTGATAGATATAATAGGGATGGATTTTATGTGCCAACCAAATCATAGTGATTATTTTTATGTATACCCCAAGTTAAATGGAAAATATTGCCCAGAAAATAGAATGTAACTTCTTGGAACTATAAAACTTTCCTAAGATATCAGGCTATAATGAAGCTTTATCAAATAATTCATTCACAAATGAGAAAACACCAAGAGAAGAAACATCTGCCATGCCTGACTCAAGAAACTCAGTAAGAAATGTCTTCTCTCCTAAAGACAGCAGGCCTAAGAAGGGCAGAGGACTCATGCAGGCAGAGGCCTCCCTTACACTGAGATCTAGTTTCCCATCCTTTCTTGCTTGTTCTCTCGCCAGTCTGAAACCTGACTTATTGAAGAACCTCTTTTTCCAATTTTCCATTCTTCATCTGATTAGTGAGATGTTTCCCAAACTGAAGAAATGCTCAAAATAAAGATGTTCTAAGCACTCTTGGATTACGATTCCCCACCATCTACCTATACCTCCTTTTGATATTGTTACCGGATTACCTTTTTGGAGAGCTACCTCTCCCCATTAGGAATATCATCTGGTGGGACAATTAATTAGATCCATACCCACTCTGGCCAAGATAAGGGTACATGTCCTATGGTGGGCCTTTTGGACACTCTCTCCTTGGCTATAAATTGTCAAGCAGAGAATCAAAAGTCTGGAAATGGTTTCAGTTCATTCATTCCACTCCCACCATAGAATGAAACTGGTTTCTAACTGTTCTTAAGCCTTCCCATTGGATCTGTAAGTCTTGGCCAATGTAGCCTTCTTTTTTTTTTTTTTTTTTTTTTTATGTTTTATTTATTTCTAGGAGAGAGAGAGACAGCGCGAGCAGGGGAGGGTCAGAGAGAGAGGGAGTCACAGACTCGAAACAGGCTCCAGGCTCTGAGCTGGCAGTCAGCACAGAGCCCGACGCGGGGCTCGAACCCACAAACCGTGAGATCATGACCTAAGCGAAAGTTGGATGCTTAACCGACTAAGCCACCCAGGCGCCCCATGTAGCCTTCTATCTATTGCCCCTTTTGTTTTTAGACGGAGTGGTCTTCACTGTTTTCATAGAGCTATAAAGGAAGCAACTGGATTGTATTCTACTGCTATACTTCTATAGCAAGAACCTGATCCTCATCTTCAACACAGCTGACCTCTCCTTTCCTGAAATCCTCTTCATTTGGCTGCCAAGACATGACACTGATGGCTTTCCTGCCCAAGACTTCTCATTCTCTTCTGCTCCTCCGGCTGACAAATATTAGAATGACTCAAATCTGTTTCCAAGGTACCTTTCTTTCCAGATGTACTTCTCTCTCCAGGCAGTCTCATCCACATACATACATTCAATTAACCACCTAAATTCTGATAACACTTAAGTTTATTCCTTTGGCCTAGCTCTGAGAGCTCTGAGCTCCAGAGAAGTACCCAAAATGCCTATCAACATTGTCATTTGGATGTTTGAGGGAAAACTCAAGTCAGCAGGTTCCAAACCAAGCTTCTGATCTCCATCATGGCCATCACTGCTCCTCCTCAAAGCAGCCAGTTCTTTCAGAGATAAATTATCTCAATGAAGCAACAACCATCTGCCTAATGAAACCATAACACCAGGAAACCAGAAGTCTTTTTTTCTTTTTAGCATTTTCTGGCATCTCCTGCTTCTTTACCTCATTACACCCAAGCAATCAATAAGTTCTTTCAATTTAATCTTCTGGAGATCTTGCAAGCACATCTAGTTCTATTTTCATTGCTTTAGACCAAGCAATACTCTCCCACTGGTCTCTCTCTGCATACCACTTTATTATTTTTTTTGATCTTGGCAAAGATGAGGAGTCAGTATAAGTTTTATTTTTTATTAGTTCTTTTTTCCATACTTTCTTCCCCTCTATTCTCATGTATTAAATGTCCTATACAAGTCAGTTGTTAATCACATTTAGTTTTTTCTTTTTCTTTTACTTACAGTTTATTGTCAAGTTGGTTTCCATATAACACCTAGCGCTCATCCCCACAAGTGCCCGTGCCCTCAACATGCCCATCTCCCCTCTCCCCCCTCACACCCATCAGTCCTCAGTTTGTTCTCAGCATTCAAGAGCCTCTCATGGTTTGCCTCTCTCCCTCTCCCCCACCATTTCCCAACTTCTTCTCCCCCACGGTCCTCCGTTAAGTTCCTCCTAATCCTCCTATACATGCAAATATATGGTATTGGTCCTTCTCTGCCTGACTTATTTCGCTCAGCATAACACCCTCAAGGTCCATCCATGTTGCTACACATGGCCAGATTTCATTCTTTCTCATTGCTATGTAGTATTCCATGGTATCGATAAACCACATCTTCTTGATCCATTCGTCCGTTGATGGACACTTAGGCTTTTTCCATGTTTTGGCTATTGTTGAGAGTGTTGCTATGAACATTGGGGTCCATGTGCTCCTATGCATCAGCACTCCTATATCACTTCGGCCAATTCCTAGCAGTGCTATTGTTGGGTCATAGGGGAGCTCTATTGTTAATTTTTTGAGGAACCTCCCCACTATTTTCCAGAGGGGCTGCACCAGTTTGCATTCCCACCAACAGTATAGGAGGGTGCCCGTTTCTCCACATCCTTGCCCGCATCTAGAGTCCTCTGATTTGCTCATTTTATCCACTCTGACTGGCGTGAGATGGTATCTTAGTGTGGTTTTGATTTGTATTTCCCTGATGAGGAGGGATGCTGAGCATCGTTTCATGTGTCTGTTGGCCATCTGCATGTCCTCTTTGGAGAAGTGTCTGTTCATATCTTCAGCCCATTTCTTCACTGGGTTGTTTCTTTTTCGGGTGTGGAGTTTGATGAGTTCCCTATAGATTTTGGATATTAACCCTTTATCTGATGTGTCATTTACAACTATCTTTTCCCATTCCGTTGGTTGCCTATTAGTTTTATGGATTGTTTTCATTGCCGTGCAGAAGCTTTTAATCTTGATGAGGTCCCAATAGTTTATTTTTGCTCTTGATTCCCTTGCTTTTGGGGATGTGTCAAGTAAGAAATGGCTGCAGTGGAGTTCAAGGAGGTAATGTTTCCTGCTTTCTCCTCTAGGGTTTGTATGGTTTCCTGTCTCACGTTCAGGTCCTTTATCCATTTTGAGTTTATTTTTGTGTATGGTGTGAGAAGATGATCTAGTTTCCTTCTTCTGCATGTTGCTGTCCAGTTCTCTCAACACCATCTGTTAAAGAGGCTGTCTTTTTTCCATGGGTATTCTTTCTTGCTTTGTCAAAGATTAGTTGGCTGTATATTTTTGGATCCAATTCTGAGTTCTCAATTCTATTCCATTGGTCTATATGTCTGTTTTTGTCTGCACACCACTTTAATACCTACTTTGCATTACAGCTAAAAGTGATTTTTCAATTGCAAATATGATAGAATTCCTTGAATGGTATTGCCTTTCCCTTGGGACAAAGCCCAAATCCTCCACAGTTTGCCTCTTATCTACCTGTTCTCTCAATCTTACACCCACCAACTTGTTTTTCAGTTGCACTGGCCTTCCTACAGAGCCTTAAAGATGTCATTCTCTCTGCTTACACAGTCTTTTTATGTCTCCCTCTTATTTCGTGAAATTACTAGCTCACAACAATATCTGCCTCAAGAAAGTCTTCTCTAATTTTCCAGATTAAATTCAAATATCCTCCCCCAATATACCACCTCTCCCTTAGTGCATATTTCACAACTGTGATTCTGGAATTAGTTCTTTGATTTTGGCCTCCTCTACAAAAATGTAAACTCCATGATAGCCATGTCTACAGGATCTTATTCAGTATTATATTCCTCAGCACTTAGCCCAGATCCTTGCAAAGAGTGACACCTTTACAATATTTATGATTTTACATAACATTATTCACTGTTGACTCCCAAATTATTTCCTCAGCATTAACTTCTCTCTAATTACTAGATTCATTTATGTAATAATCTCCTAAAACTCGTCACTGGAATATTTAATAAGCAACTTAAATTTAACATGTCCCAAACCTCTCAATTATCAACCACAACTCCTAAAATCTACCTTTTCCTCAGTCTTGCTAGTATCAGTAAATATCACCACCATTCAGCCATTTCTCTGGTCAGCCACAATGACTGGAGTTATCCTTGATTCCTCTGTCCTTTACATACCATATGCAAACCATCAATGAGTCCTATTAACTTTACCTTCAAATTAGATGTCCTAAATGTGTTTCTGACCACCTCTCTATTACCACCCTAACCCAACCCTCTGTGGTCTCACCAGGACTACTACAGCAGCCACTCTGACTCCATTTTCTTACACAGGGCCAGAACATCCCCCTCCTACCTCTAACACAGAAACTCTATAAAGCAGGGTTTCTATTTAATCTCACAGTGCATACATATCCATTGACTACAACTGTTTCGGGCAGATGGGAGTAAATGTCTACTAAATGACTGAATGATAATTTTAACTTAAATGCAGATCCATAGGACCATCCCTGGATATTATGAATTAATTATGAATTAACTAATTGAATTAAGAACATTTGTTAATCTTTCACAGAAGCCTGATGACTGACCCACCAGGCAACCTGAATCCATCTTTTCATACTACTTCAAGGCTGTTCCACTTGCTGTCACTCAGGATTCATGGCTTAGTAACGTACACTGAGACCTCTGAGAGAGCACGAGCAAGTGTGAGAGGGGCAAAGAGATGGACCCCAAGCAGGCTCTTTGCTAAGCAAGGATGTGAGGTTTGATCTCACCACCCTAAGATCATGATCTGAGCTAAAATCAAAAATCAAATACTTAAATGACTGAGCCACCCAGGAACCCCAATGAGACCTCTGACTTGAGCCTCAGACTTGAAAGAATAAGAAGTAAAGCCTCAACTGGGAAACATCAGCAGAGCCAAAGCTTCAATAGAGAAAATAATTTTATCAGAACTGACCCATAACCAGAAGCACAACATGCCTGAAATTGGTGAGGAGGGGTCAATTACATATAATTCTTAATTTATCATGCTACTTAGGGGCACATGTACCCCAATGTTCATAGCAGCACTTTCAAAAATAGCCAAATCATTGAAAGAACCTAAATGTCCATCAACAGACAAATGGATCAAGTAGATACGGCTTAGAGAGGGGGCAAGATGGCGGAGAAGTAAGGAGCTCCGTACATAGCACTCACCCCCATATCTCACACGGAAAAGATCTGAAGCCATATGAAACCTTACAAAACCCAAGAGATTGGGAGAAAAAGGATGCAGAATCCACTGAGAAAGCCTTATAAAGGCTACCTCAAGAAACAAGTCAAAGTACACATGGTGGAAAGTCCCAAATATCACTACGAGTAGGAAAATAAACTAACCAAGGTCTAAACAAGTGAGACCAAAAGATACCATTCAAAAAACACTCTCCAAAAGGATAGACCCTGGACAGTCAAAAAGTTTTCTAGGGTACAGCAGCGCTCACAAGTCTAGAGAGCATAACAAGTTTTAAAACTAACAAGAGACAGAAAGCTAACTAAAAATGACAAAACGAAAGAGCTCTCCTCCAAAGAAATTCCAAGAAGAACTGACAGCTAGTGAACTGCTCAAAACAGATATCAGCAGCATAACTGAACAAGATATTAGAACTATAAACATAAAATTAATAGCTGGAATTGAAAAAAGCATAGGGGACATCAAAAAAATTATAGCTACAAGCAACATGGAGAATAAAAATAGGCATGATGAATTAAAATATGTGATAAATGAGATACATAATGAATTAGAGGCCTCCAATGCACAGACTGAAGAGCCAGAAAGGAGAATAAGGATTTAGAAGACACCATTATAGAAAAAGAGGAAACTGCAAAAAAAAGAGACAAACTGATCAAGGAACATGAAAGAAGAGTTCAAAAGCTCAGCGACAGAGTAAAATGCAACAATATCCGTATCATAGGAATCCCAGAAGAGGAAGAGAGAGGGAAAGGTGCTAAAGTAGTCCTGGAATAAATTATAGCAGAGAACTTACCCAACTTGGAGAAGGAAGTAAATGCTGAAATACAAGAGGCTCAGAGGACTCCCCTCATATGTAATTTGAATCGATCTTCAGCATGGCATATCATAGTAAAAATGGCAAAATATAAGGACAAAGAGAGAATTTTGAAAGCAGGTAAGGAGAAAAGGGCCCTAACATACAAAGGGAAACCTATCAGAATGGTGACAGACCTATCTACTGGAACTTGGTAGGCCAGAGAGGAATGGCATGAGATCTTTAATATGATGAACAAAAAAATATGCAGCCAAGAATCCTCTATCCAGCAAGCCTGTCATTCAGAATAGAAGGAGAGATCAAAGTCTTTTCAAATAATCAGAAATTGAAATAATCCGTCACCACTAAGACAGCCCTACAAGAAATCTTGAGGGGGAGGCTCTGAAGGAAATGTTGCAAGGAACAAAGATACCAGAGACACCACCACAAACATGAACCCCACAAAAGACACAAAGACTCTAAACCCACATATTTCAATAATAACACTGAATGTAAATGGGCTGAATGCTCCAATCAAAAGACATAGGGTTGCAGAATGGATAAAAAAAACAAAATCAATCTATATGCTGTCTACAAGAAACTCATCTTAGACTGGAAGAACCTTCAGATTAAAAGTAAGGGGATGGAGAAAAATGTATCATGCTACTGGGAATCAAAAGAAAGCTGGAGTAGCTATACTTATATCAGACAAACTGAACTTTAAATTAAAGACAATAACAAGAGATGAAGAAGGGCACTACATAATAATTAGAGGGTCATCCATCAGGAAGAACTAACAATCATAAATGTCTATGCAGCAAAGATGGGAGCACCTAATATTTAAAACAATTAATCACAAACAGAAACAAGCTTATAGATAAGAATGTGGTAATAGCAGGGGACTTTAATACTCCACTTGCAGCAATGGATAGGTCAACCAGACAGAAAATCACTAAAAAATAATGGACTTGAAAGACACATTGGACCAGATGGATCAGACAGATATATTTAGAACTCTACATCCTGAGGCCAGGAAATTTACTTTCATCTCAAGTGCGCAGGGCACATTCTCCAAATTAGATCACATACTGGGACATAAAGCAGCCCTCAATAAATATAAAAGAAATGAGATCATACCATACACACTCTCAGATCATAATGCTTTGAAACTTGAAATCAATCACAGGAAGAAGACTGGAAAACCTCCAAAAACATGGAAGTTAAAGAACACCCTACTAAAAAATGAATGGGCCAATCAGGCAATTAGAGATAAATTTAAAAATATATGGAAACAAAAGAAAATGAAACACAAAATCCAAAATCTATGGGATGCAGCAAAGGCAGTCCTGAGAGGAAAGTACACTGCACTCAAGGCCTATTTCAAGAAATTAGAAAAAGTGCAAGTCCAAAATCTAACAGCTCACCGAAAGGAACTAGAGGCAGAGCAACAAGAACGCCCTAAGCCCAGTAGAAGAGAAATAGTAAAAATCAGAGAAGAAATTAACAACATAGAGACCAAAGAAACAATTGAACAGATCAATGAAACCAAGAGTTGGTTTACTGAAAAAATAAACAAAATTGACAAACCTCTAGCCAGGCTTCTCAAAAAGAAAAGAGTGAGCACCCAAATAGACAAAATTATGAATGAAAATGGACTTATTACAACCAACCCCTCAGAAATACAAGCAATTCTCAAGGAATACTATGAAAAGTTATATGCCAACAAATTGGACAAGAGAGAAGAAATGGACCAATTGCTAAACACACACTCACTACCAAAATTCACATGGGAAGAGATAGGAAATCTGAACAGACCCATAACTAGTGAAGACATCGAATCAGTGATCAAAAATCTCCCAACAAATAAGAGCCCTGGACCTGATGGCTTCCCTGGGGAATTCTAACAGACGTTTAAAACAGAATTAATCCTCCTTCTTCTCAAGATATTCCAAAAAATAGAAATTGAAGGAAAACTCCTGGGTTCGTTTTATGAAGCCAGCATCACTCTGATATCCAAGCCAGACAGGGATCCAGCAAAAAAAGAGAACTACATGCCAATATCCTTGATAAATACTGATGCAAAAATCCTCAACCAGATACTTGCAAATCGAATCCAACAGCACATAAAAAGAATTATCCACAAAGATCACGTGGGATTCATTCCTGGGTTACAGGGCTGGTTCAACATTCACAAATCAATCAATGGGATACATCACATCAATAAGAGAAAAGATAAAAACCATATGATCCTGTCGGTAGCTGCAGAAAAAGCATTTGAAAAAATACAGCATTCCTTCTTAATAAAGACTCTAGGGAAAGTCGGGATAGAAGGAACCTACTTAAACGTCATAAAAGCCATCTATGAGAAGCTGTCAGTTAACATCATCCTCAACAGGGAAAAACCTGAGAGTTTTCCCCCTGAGATCAGGACCACAACAGGGATGTCCACTCTCACCACTGCTGTTTAACATAGTGCTAGAAGTCCTAGCATCAGCCATCAGACAACAAAAGGAAATCAAAGGCATCAGAATTGGCAGAGAGGAAGTCAAACTTTCACTTTTTGCAGACGACATGATACTCTACATAGAAAACCCGACAGACTCCACCAGAAGTCTACTAGAACTGATTCAAGAATTCAGCCAAGTTGCAGGGCACAAAATCAACGTACAGAAATCAGTTGCATTCTTATACACCAATAATGAAGCAACAGAGAAATCAAGAGACTGATCCCATTCACAATTGCACAAAAAACCATAAAATACCTAGGAAAAACCTAACTAAGGATACAAGAGATCTGTATGATGAAAACTATAGAAAACTTATGAAGGAAATTGAAGAAGACACAAAGAAATGGAGAAACATTCCATGCTCATGGATAGGAAGAATAAATAGAGTTAAAACGTCATTACTACCCAAAGCAATCTACCCATTCAATGCAATTCCAATCAAAATTGCACCAGCATACTTATCAAAACTAGAACTATCCTAAAATTTGTATGGAACCACAAAAGACCCCAAATAGCCAACGTAAATTGAAGAAGAAAACAAAAAGGGAGGCATCACCATCCCAACTATAGCCTCTACTACAAAACTGTCATCATCAAGACAGTATGATATTGGCACAAAAATAAACACATAGACCAATGGAACAGAATTGAGAACTCAGACCTGGACCCAAAGGTATACAGCCAACTAATCTTTGACAAAGCAGGAAAGAATATCCAATGGAAAAAAAAAATAGCGTCTTTAACAGTTGGGATTGGGAGAACTGGACAGCAACATGCAGAAGAATGAAACTAGATCAATTTCTCACACCATACACAAAAATAAACTCAAAATGGATAAAGGACCTGAACGTGAGACAGGAAACCATCCAAACCCTAGAGGAGAAAGCAGGAAGCAACCTCCTTGACCTCCACCGCAGCAATTTCTTACTTGACACATCCCCAAAAGTAAGGGAATCAAGAGCAAAAATAAATGAGTGGGACCTCATCAAGATCAAAAGTTTCAGCACGGCAAAGGAAACAGTCCACAAACTAATAGGCAACCAATGGAATGGGAAAAGATAGTTGCAAATGACATATCAGATAAAGGGTTAATATCCAAAATCTATAAGGAACTCACCAAACTCCACACCTGAAAAACAAACAAACCAGTAAAGAAATGGGCAGAAGATATGAACAGACACTTCTCCAAAGAGGACATGCAGATGGCCAACAGACACATGAAACGATGCTCAGCATCCCTCCTCATCAGGGAAATACAAATCAAAACCACACTGAGATACCACCTCACGCCGTTCAGAGTGGCTAAAGTGAGCAAATCAGAGGACTCTAGATGCTGGCGAGGATGTGGAGAAACGGGCACCCTCCTACACTGTTGGTGGGCATGTAAACTGGTGCACCCCCTCTGGAAAACTGTGTGGAGGTTCTTCAGGAAATTAACAATAGAACTCCCCTATGACCCAGCAATAACACTGCTAGGATTTGGCCCAGGGATATAGGAGTGCTGATGCATAGGAGCACATGGACCCCAATGTTCATCGCAGCACTCTCAACAATAGCTAAAACATGGAAAGAGCGTAAGTGTCCATCAACGGACGAATGGATCAAGAAGATGTGGTTTATTGATACGATGGAATACTACATGGCAATGAGAAAGAATGAAATCTGGCCATGTGTAACAACATGGATGGACCTTGAGGGTGTTATGCTGAGCGAAATAAGTCAGGCAGAAAGGGACAAATATCATATGTTTAAATATATTGGAGGATTAGGAAGAACTTATCGGAGGACCATGGGGGAGAAGAAGTTGGGAAATGGTGGGAGAGAGGGACAGAGGCAAACCATGAGAGACTCTTGAATGCTGAGAACAAACTGAGGACTGATGGGTGCGGGGGGGGAGGTGAGATGGGCATGTTGAGGGCATTTGTGGGGATGAGCGCTAGGTGTTATATGGAAACCAACTTGACAATAAACTATTTAAAAAAAATTTAAAAAGAATGGTAAAAAAAAAAAGAAGATATGGTTTATATTATAATGGAATACTACATGGCAATGAGAAAGAATGAAATCTGGCTGTTTTTAGCAACAGGGTGGAACTCAGGAGTGTTATGCTAAGTGTAAAATTAAATCAGGTAGAGAAAGACTGATACTATATGTTTTCACTCATACGTGGAACAGAGGACTATAGGGGAGGGGAAGGGGAAAAATAGTTAAAAATAGGGAGGGAGGCAAACCATAAGAGCCTCTTAAATACTGAGAAAAAACTGAAGGTTCATGGGGGTTGGGGGAGAGGGGGAAGTGGGTGATGGGCATGGAGAATGGCACTTGTTGGGATGAGCAGTGGGTGTTATATGGAAACCAACTAGACAATAAACTATATTTTTAAAAATATTACCAGGGGCGCCTGGGTGGCTCAGTTGGTTAAGCATCCAACTTTGGCTCAGGTCATGATCTTGCAGTTTGTGGGTTCGAGCTCCGTGTCAGGCTCTGTGCTGACAGCTCAGAGCCTGGAACCTGCTTCAGATTCCTTGTCTCCCTCTCTCTCTCCCCTCCCCTGCTCACGCTCTGTCTCTCTCTTCCTTAAAAATAAATAAACATTAAAAAATTTTTTTAAAAATTATCATGGTACTAAAGTTAAAACATTAATGAAATCCACAGAAAAAAATGAAAATTTAATTTCATCTATTAAATCTTGGCAAAGGTCATATGCAATAGCAGCATTGATTTAATGGTCTCCTCCTCCTTCCTTTTGTATTTACTCTAGTACAAACAGGAACAACCAGGGAAATGACGGAAATGCAATAAATGAAATGGAAAAGGAATCCTTACTCACACAGCTGAGTTTTAAAAGTGTTTGTCTTAAAGATCTCATGCTTTCCTCCATGCAAAAACTGTTCTGGAATGCTACATCGAATCAAGTTTGCTGTAGTGGGTTAAGGATTGGAGTTTCATGTTTACATATCTTAATTTGAAAAAAAAAGTCAGGAATGTGGCAGCATATAAAATTACCCAGTAAGTTTACGATAACACTGAATGCTCTAATCACTGAGCAACAAGGTCTTCAGGCAATAAAATTCTTATAACGATACTGTAATATTTTAAGAAACATTTTAATCCCTGACTCCCTGCAAGTACTTTTTCCTTTACTTGACATTTTCCTATCGCTTCTTGGCCTTTTGGCTTTTGAGATCATTTTCCTAAGTTCAAGTCATTCCAAACTTTCAACAGGGGAAAAACCAAGGCATTTTGTCGTTTGTTTTACTATGATTCACATTATAACTTTCTTTTAGAAGGACAGATAAATATACTTTCATCTTTTTCAGAAAAATACAAACATAGAACTAAATAATGAGAGTTCTTTCCTTTAGTTATTCATTTCAGCATGTACTAAGATAGTGGGCTTTTGGCCCATATTCTCTCTTAAACACTTTGAGTCAGATGAGGTCTTAAGGACCCTTCAAAAACAAGAAGTCCTCAAGTAATCTGAGAAGCACAATAATTAATTATTAGGAAATGATTCTACTTAATGATTTGCCTGATTTCTGAAAACCACATTCTCCAACATCCTGGATATATAACATAGTACAGTCCTCCTAACTTCCTCTTTGGTTGGATTCTCAGAGAAATCCCCCCTTACCTGAGTGGCTTATTCTCTGGGCCCACATCTGTAAAGCCCATTTCCTCCAGTTTGCATCGCCTGTAAAGTTCATAATGCCTAGTATGGGTCTGTTCTCGCAGATCCTCCATGTTTGTGCAAATGAGCATCTCTCGGAGCTTTACAAAGTCACAGTGATTTTCGTTTTCCACTAGTATGAAAAACAAGAAAAGAGCAACACCAATTTTTAATTCTTGGCACACTGCATTTGTTGAATGAATGAATATAAAAAACACATACAGTAAAATGATCAGTCTAACACCTACAACTATTTTATAGCAAGAACCAGGAAGAAATTCTTGCATTATACACACTGAATTATAGGCAATGTAAATTAACAGATTGGGAGACTGTTTGAATTTCGTAGGCAATGGATAAACAGGAAAGAAATACATTACATTATGTTACCATATGCTCCAGTTATTTCACTAATATTTTGTTAGTAGTTTACAAAACCATCCTCAGGAGTCTGTACCATTATTTTACTAAAACTTCAAAGTACTTAAGATATCACCTGTACATACTATAATTATTACATTCTTTGTATATAATGTCACATTTATGTTTGACACAATATAGAATTAGTGAATAAATACACTTAGTCCTCCTTACATAGTCCTTCTATTTATGGTGGTCCAAAGACTACAACTAAATGTGTTACCGTAACCAATAGTTTCAGGTACAATTACCATTTTTATATTTTTCTACACATTAAAAATGTCAAGTTTTGTCAGTATTTTTTATTAATTACAAATTTGTCAATTTAAAAAAGTAGTAGCACTGGGAAACCAGTACTAGTAGAGGTAATCCATTTCCCATTAATTAGTACTACAATTAAATGAACCAAATAGTACTAATTACTTACTCATTATAATGTTAGATAAATCCTAAAATTTCTTAATTGCCTGACTAGTTTGTTTTAGAAATAGTAATATTTTGATGACTAAAAATATATAAATGTACAAGATGTTTTTGTGTGCCCAGAATTACTCAGTAATTAGTTTATGTATCATGTTTAAACACTAGTATTTACAATCAGATTCTGTTCAAAGTACCTGACCAGTGCTTGCTACCTTCTGAATGTCTTGACACATCAGACATGAAATGTGTGTGGGATAATGAAGAAAACAGAGCTCTATCAGCTCCTACAGAGTTGGCTAAAACCAAACACATTCCACTCTCCTGATAAACAAATCAAAAGCCAAAATAAGTAACACCTCAGAATACACTGAATGCTACTTTCAGACTGTTAGATGACATACATACATATTCCTAGTAATCATTCATTTACCTTGTACAACACCCCAAGGGTATTGGCGAGCTTTGACCATCTTATTTCCAACTTTTACCTCATCCATACTTCCTACAACAGCAAATGGTAAATGTCCCTGGAAAGGAACCATGATATCAATCATATTTCATACTACTATGATAAATGCCTAACTAAAAAGTTTTATAAAAATAACAGATTAGAGAAAATTTACTAAACAACAAAGTTATTAAAATCAAATGATCTGCTATGCCTCCAAGTTTAAAACTTGGCAGTGAATATGTGCCAACTGGTCTATAAGAGTAAATTTCAGGCCCTATAAAGAAAATTATTTATTGAGCATCCCCTACATGCAAAGTATTTGTTATAGGAATACAAAATTATGGTATTGGTTTAATTTCCCTCAATATTATCTTTGCTCCAAAAGGCAATGTTGAGGAAATTGCACACATACATATACTCACACACACAAAATACATAACTAAAACATATATCTACATTGTGTACACAGATAAATACTATATTAGATATATAGTGTACACAGATATACGATACTATAAGTAACATTTAAGTTCTTAACTAATGCGAAATGCAATGAATGTTACATAAACTTAGAGGAATGAGGGATTATTGTGAGCAGGAAGATACAACCTAAACAGGAGATGGATCAAGGAGAGTAAGTACTAACTTTGGTAAGGGGAAGATTTTGAACAAAGACAAATAGTTAGATTTAGGGAACAGTGAGTAAACTGATCTGTCTGAAACAGGATTAATATAGGGGAAAAGTCTAATGTAAAAAGTATTAAGTATTATGTTTAATATTTAATAATTGACAGTGTCTTAATTGTGCCTTTCTGGAAAATTATTCCAAGTGGGCACAAAAAATAAAATTGGATCAAAAGACAGTATAACATATAGATATTGAGATCACTTCATTTACATAGTCAGCTTTTTATATATTTAAAATATCTGAATGAAAAATCAGAAAAGGAAAAGGAGAAATGGCATGAACAGTTACTCAATGTCAATGTGTTAGGCAGTGAACAAAGATTGTATCCTCACAACAACCCATAAGATAGGTCTTAACCCAATTTTGTAGGTAAGTTAACAGTCTCAGGGAGGTTAATAACTCCCAGAACAATATATGATTAAGTCTATCTAACTCCAAAACCCATGACTCTTCAAAATATAACCAGATATTTAAGAAATTTAGTAGCCTATAGAAAGTAACACAAAGAAATTAGCCATCTTTGCTTATATTAAATGAAAAGTTATGTGAATGTTTAATATGGACATGTGACACTGTAAGGGAGAATGAGCTTAAATACCAGATTAGAAAGATATCCTTAAAGATTTTGAGATTCTAAAGCATTCCGAGGGAGAGTATAAAGACTTCACATGTTTTTCAAGACAGGCTAGAAAGCATCTTCCAAAGGCAATTAGTAAGTATAGTGCCACAAAAGGAGGACCCCAGCCTTACCAATGTATCATTTGATTTAGGTGAAAGAAGAGGAAAGAAAATAAGCTCAAAAATATATTCTCATTATATTCTCAAAATAAAACATTTTTCTATACTGAACTTTTTGAAATTTCATCTTGTGTGAAGTTTTTTTGAAGACACAAGTGAAAGTGTGTTAGTAGGAATGTCACTTGTAAATTACTCTTTTCACATGTAAAATAGAATTAGCATTTAAGAGGAGCTTACATTCATTGAAGCATTGATTTTAGCAATGGTTTCATCATCTGTTGGGAACTGGTATATCTGGACACCGTTGCTAACCAATTCACTCATGAGCTTGATCTTAAACTTCTGTAATTCAGCTTTAGAGATTGCATCTGCTTTGGCAATCACTGGTATAATGTTCACCTACCAACAATAAAGAAAAAACAACATCTCATAATTGAGGATTTATTTTTTATTCTGTAGTTTTTGCATTCAAAACCACTCAGTGTCGACAAACTTCTTTAACCTAAATCAGATGAACAAACTATGGTTCTGCTCATTGCCTGTTGATAAAAATAAAGATTTACTGGAACACAGCCAGCCCCACTCATTTACATATTATCCATGGCTACTTTCATGTTACAATAGCAGAGATGAGCAATTAACTCAGAGACCATATGGCCTGTAAAGCCTAAAATATTACTTACTACATGGCCCTTCACAGAAAAAGCTTGCCAAGCCCTAACCTAGAAAATCTCTGGCTGTCATTGTCACCATATTCCCCTATACAATCATTCCTACAGACGGTGGCCTTAATAGTAACTTCTTTTAAAATGCAGAGCTCTTACAAGATTAATCTTACACCTGAATTTAGGGTTAGAAATTGTATATTTTCTTCTCTTTCTCAAAGTCTCTTATAATTCTATCACATACAAAATGTAAGCAGGAAGCTGAGATTGCCTGCTTAATTCACTAAGATCTTCTTATTTCTTAATAATCTAAGCACTCAATAATCAGAGTGATTGATCCCTTGGCAAAACTATGAAGCAGGTTTCTCCTTCTGCCCCACATTTCAGCAGGTCCTCTCCCCAGTCAATACATCCAATCTGCAAGTCTCTGTTGTTAGAGACTCCTAGCTAGATGTTGAAGGAAGGAAATTTTATGAATATAAACTGAAAGTGTTCATGACTCAAAGGAATAACACTCTTAGCATTAAAGTCCTATCACTGACCAGAGAGGAAGAAATCTGGGGTCATGAAGACTGATTAACTTTATATTAATCTCACAAAAGACTGATGTCTCCACAAATCTAAGGGTCTATAGGGTTTGTTTGTTGGTTTTTGGGTTTTGTTTATTTAGAGAGAAAAACTTTAGGCTAACTAATCATATGTATCAAGAGAGTGAGATACCAATATAATTTTCAGAATGAAAAGTAAAAATCATAACTCCTATTCTATTCTTAAGTTCTTGCTCTTCTCCAGTTTCACACTGACTTACTGTGTATATTCAGATTTATTAGTCTTTAAATATGCTCCACAGAAGATAAAGATTTTTTTTACCTACCCATGAAAACTTTCCAGCAATTGTGGGTAAACAGCTTTAATGCCAAATTAGTGAAAGTACATAAAAATTTGATGCCAAGTTTCAATATTGCATACTTAGACTGTCAATAATTTATACCAAGCTAATAACGTATAACTGCTTCCATAGTAAACAGCAGAAGCATGCTCTAATGTTAAGTGCCTGACATTAAGCTTTTGATTGCCAAGATACTCGTTTCAAAGACATCCAGGTCAAATGAACATATTGCCAGCTGTATGACATGGTTACTAGCAAAACTGAATAAAGCACAGAACCACCCCCACCCATGAAGTTCTCCTTTTAGAAAACCTGGGTGACCACTTGTGTGAGCCCACTTCTCCCTCCTTGTGCCCTAATTCTACTCTTATCCTTTAAATTTGCCAAGAGTGAACCCGTAAAACCTTAGACACCCAACCCTCAACTCTAATAAAAGCAGAACCCAGGTTCACTGTCAACTTTATTGTGTGGCCCTCCTGCACGCTGTGTACCCACCAGGAGCTGTGAGTAATAAAAGGATCTTGTTCTTCAAAGTTCCCTGATGGTATATGGCTGAAGTGCATCCTGAGATCTTAGCAAGAGCTACAAGGGCTGGCTCAGCCATGAGACTGGCCCTGGCCCATGACAAGCTCCTGTCTGTGGGGTTTGCTATGAGTAATATAGTTAGGGGAGTATCTCAGGCATTCCTAGCCAAAAATATCACTCTAATTAGGCTGGGAGGGATATCACAGACTAAATGCTACACACCTATGTATTTATATATCACTGAGAGGGAAAGAGATGTTTCACACTGCATGTCAAACTTAGGAATAAAAGACATCAGTTTAATTAACCCTCACATCTGTCCACTGAGATAGGTATTCTTCTTTTTTTTTTTTTTTTAATTTTTTAATGTTTTATTTATTTCTAGGAGAGAGAGAGAGACAGCGTGAGCAGGGGAGGGTCAGAGAGAGAGGGAGTCACAGACTGAAACAGGCTCCAGGCTCTGAGCTGGCAGTCAGCACAGAGCCCGACGCGGGGCTCAAACCCACGAACCGCGAGATCATGACCCCAGTGAAAGTCGGACGCTTAACCGACTAAGCCACCCAGGCGCCCCATATTCTTCTTAAGTTTATATTTTAGAGGTGAGGAAACTGAGGCTCAGGAGGCTAAAGAAACTTGCCAAAAAACATGAAGCTATTAAGGGACAGACACAGTATTTAAAATCAGCCTCTACTGACATCGAATTCTATAATGTTTATAAAGATTACATGATATTGCTTCTGTCTAGCTAAAACAAACTTGCACATGCTTGATTTTATGTTGATTTTATGAATTTCCATATAATCAGACTCAACTATTAAAATACTGGGTAAATTATTACCACATCTAAATAGATGAATAGACTATCATGTAAGCTTCATCAAGTTTTTGCTAAAGCAAAACTAGTCAAAAGTCAATCTATGTACCAAGACCTCAATGGCAGCTTCATGTTTTCCACATGGATTTTCTATACAGAAAGTAGACAGGCATTCTGGACAGAATGCCCTTTTTCCTGAATCTTATTTCATAAAATTATTAGCCAGAATAATGAAAGCTGCATTCCTCACACCATCAAAGGCTATGGGGGGGTGCCTGGGTAGCTCAGTTGGTTAAGTGTCCAACTTTGGCTCAGGTCATGATCTCATGGCTCATGGGTTTGAGCCCCGCGTCAGGCTCTGTGCTGACAGCTAGCTCAGAGCCTGGAGTCTGTTTCAGATTCTGTGTCTCCCTCACTCTCTAACCCTCCCCTGCTCATGCTCTCTCTCTCAGAAATAAATAAAACATTAAAAAAATTTTTTTTAATTTAAAAAAAGGCTATGGGAAAACTGTGGAGTTTTTTTAGAATAAGATACTAGTCTTCAACCATATTTTACACAAATTTTAAAAAAATCCCAAAGTAAGTAAATTTGTGGATATTATTTTTATAGTTCCCTGAATTTATATGTCACTTCTTGGCTCAGAAGTTCAAAACTAGGTTTTCTTGGTATGGTTCAAATTAAAACATAATTACTGTAACACATGATGAAACATGAAACCTTAACCTTTGTCAATGAACTTCTCAATAGTATCAGTAAGTAAAATCAGTGTCAGATACTGGCATGCAATTTAATCACTAAAAAAAAGGACTAAAATTTTATGTTAACATATTTTTCTTTGCAGTTCAACTTCCAAATGGAATTTCTGTCGAAAATAACCTTAGATTGAAACTTATCAAATGTTTTTAAAATGCACAGAATAAAAGTTAAGATATATATATCATAAAGATATGTTAATAGTTCAAAATAAATATTAAAGCATAAGCTGATTCCTTTTCCAAGGCTACCTTGCTGTCAAGGCTCTTCATTGTTAAGAGATCCAATGTCTTCAGGGAGTGACCTGTAGGTGAGATGAAGTAGAGGCACACATGGATGCGAGAATCGTGGTAGTTAAACAGAGAACGCTTGATTTTTAGCTCCTCTTGGAGATAGGCCTCAAACTGAGCATCTATGTAGTCAACTATTGGTTGGTAGCTGAAAAAAATAAATATTAAATATTTAATACAGCATATTCATGCTACCTTAAGAAGATATTTACATAATTCTCAAGTGTAAGATGTTTATTTTCACCAATAAACAGCTACTATCTATGCTAAACAGAGAACTTTAGTAATAAGACAAATTGTGCAAAACATGCATGTACAAAGGTAGTACTTTAAAACTATCAGTACATCCTGTGCTTTAATTGTTTTATAGAAACTGAATGGATATACAGAATGTACAGACTCAATCTGACAAGGATTCCCAGACTTGCCAGACTGCTGAATGAAGCCAGGCATCTAACTATAGCCAAACTGGACATGACATATTATTTTACTGAGAAAAGGTACGAGTATTAATAACTTAAAAGATATTTAAGTCAAACTGTATGATTTCTTGCTTCTTAAATCAGATCCATAAGACATGAAAAATAGCAACATAGTAAGGAGGAAAGCCATATATAAAATGAAAGTAACCAGTAATGCAGACACAATTTTATTTTTAATTCTAAACAAAGGAAAGCACATCATACTCTATGCTCTGAGTCCTTGCCCAAATCACTTCTCTTCCCTGGCATTCCTTTTTCTCTCTAGCTACTTCCTTCTGTGCATCCTTTAAGATGCAAATCATGTCACAGTACATGTGCACCAGCATTCATATTACTCCACTTCATTCTGATATGCTAGATCACTGTCTACTCAATTCAACTTTCTACTCTTAACCATTCTAATTAAGTAAATCTGGGTTTCTAAGTAAAAATAACAGCAAATATTTCCTCTGTCAAATTCCCTGGACACATTTATAATTATCTTTGTAACCCAAATGGAGTGGTACTTCATAGAGCTGAGATACTCAATACATGTGCACAGAACTGAATTCTTTCATAAAGTTGCCTGACCATTTTAGTCCTTTAGGATCATCACCTCTTTTAATCTCATAGAATGCCTTGTTCTTCCCACACAGATGATAAACATGAGGATAGAGATAGTATCTTCTACTTCTATGTTCTCCACAACATCTAGCACAATACTTTGAGCATTATCAGAGAGACTATTAGGAACACCAGTATTCACTATCAGAAACACTATACTTGGGAAACTCATCTAAATGTGACTCAACATGATTTCCTCTCCAAAATAATAAAATAGTAAAAATTAATTTGTAAGCACATATATTAACATAAAACAATCCAAAGCTTTTATTAATGACTTGAAAGAGATGAGTAATATGACCTATTTTATGACCTAATAGCCATAAATCGTCCTCTACCTGACTGTGTTGCATTCAGGTCAAAATGAAAACCAAAACATTTTCTGCTAAATAAATAGTCTATCATTAGGAGTTCTTCCATAGTAATTGGCTCTAGGTTTCCATTTCCAATACACTGCATATTCATTCTTCATGTGAAACAAAAGAAAATGGCTTAAAATACAAAAATAACCTCCTCAAAAACTTCCAAGTACTCATAAAATGATAAGGAATTAATAACCAGGTCAAAATTGAAGAGAGTAGAACCTGAGAGAGGTGAGCAGAGAACTTAGAGCAGAAGTCAATAAATGGGCCAAATCCAGACGATGCCTGTATATTTATTATAAGTTTCACTGAAACACAGCCCCGTTCACTGGTATATGTATTGGCTATGGCTGCTTCTGTGTTACAGTGGCTGAGCGGAGTAGTTTGGACAGAGACCATATATGTCCTTCAAAGTCTGGAATATTGACTATTTGGCACTTTACAGAAAAATTTTACTAACCCCTGCACTAAAAGCATCAGTGCTAGTATTGTCTTGAGATCAGTTGTCAATCTAGTTCTTAAGCATTAGCTCTGAAGGACTCATAGGACAAGAAGGAAGAAATCAAAATCCAGGACTCACACAAAGTGGCAATCTATTTTAAGAGACTGACTCCCCACATTAAGCTTTGATCCTGAAAGCCTGCATTTTCAGGGTTAAGAATGAGCTAGAAGTTAACCTACAACTCCTCCCCCCACCCCGCAAGTTGTTGTAGGGAAGGTTGCCCTGGCAGTAAGTAGGGAAAATAAAAGTAAAGGAGAAAAAAATGTCCTTGAGAATTTGAGGCCACAGGGTCTACCCTCACACATATCCAGAGCCCAGGTTCACAGTGCCTCTTTGATGCTGAAAAACTCGAGCCATGAAACGGATTTAAGGATCTTCAGAATATTAATGCCACAGGGGCCTAACATAAGCAAATTTAAATCTGTTCAAAGGAAGACATCTTCATCTTAGACCTCAAAGTATCTCTGCAAATAATTTTTCAAAGACCATGACACCTACAATAAAAAATATCAAAGCATATGAGGAAAAAAAAGCACAATGAATAAGAACCAAAGGAAAAAAACAAACATCAGTAAAATAACTTATAATCTTAAATATACAAAATGGTATGAAGATTTCAAGACTAATTTACTAATGAAAAATCAGTTACTAAAAATCACATTCTTACAGATTAAAAAAGAGAAAATACAATCTTTTCTACAGAATGCGAAAAAAAATAATATAATATTTATTTGTGATTTTAAAAAACCCTAAAAGAAAAAAAAACCCTTACTAGTAATACAATGGGAACTTCCTTACTCCAACTTAAATTTTTAAAAAAGCAAGCAAGCATAACATATGGTAAAAATAAAGCTTTCCTTCTGGACCAGGACAAGGCAAAGATACCCACTAATACCACTGACCATCCAATATAATACTGTAAATCCTACCCAGCGCAGTTAGGTTTTAAAAGTGGAAGAAAGAAAAATAAAAACTGTCTTCAGCCATGATGAAGTAACTGGGACTGGGTTTACTCTCTTACCCTAAACAATTAGAGACCTGGATAAACACACGAAGAAGGCTTTCAAGACATGGGACAATACACCATATAAAACTGTGTTCATTGAGAAGGTAAATAAATGAGAAGCTTTATGATTCCCTCAGCTTACTGCCTGGAGACAAGTTTCCGGAGTACAGCACAAGAGATTACAGAGCCTGGCAGACTCACCAAGTTGAGGAGACAGAAACAGTTCAGGGAGGCCAAGGCAAACAGAATTTGTAGGCAAGAACACTGAATAGAAGGCAGCTACACCAACAAAAGTGCTAATGATCTGGACAGTGGTTCCCTCCAGTCTTTGGTAAAGCACTAATCTAAATATATGTGTGAGGAAAAAACCTAAGACTATATATATATATCCTATATTACAGTCCTGGTGGTGGTTATAAAACCAAGTATGTGTCAAAATTAACAGAATTGTACACTTTAAAAAAGCAGTGCATTTTATTTATTCTATATAAATTATACATCAATAAAACTTATTTTAAAAGGAACAAAAGAACTGAAGAAAAACAAATCTATTGAGAGATTATACCATTACATACATAGAAAATCAACACAAATTTAGAGACAAATTGTTGGAATTAATCAGAGAATTTACAAACATCCCTATATGCAAAATTATATTTCTATACACCAAATAGAAAATTAAGTATTTCTAAAACATATCATCTACGAGAACATCAAAAATGCCAATATCTAAGAATAAATTTAAGTAAAACCATATAAGATCTCTACATAGAAATTATAAAGTTTTAAAGCAACATGTCACAGGCCTTTGACTCTACCACTAATCTTCTTCCTCTAGAACACCCACATAAATGTGCTGAAAAGGATAACATAAGTCACATAATTATGCAAAATATTTCTCTTTTCAAGCAAACTTTAGGAAACTAGAAAATTACCTCTAATAATGAAAATATATGCATTTCAAAACAGAAAAAGAACAAAAAGTTATTGTTTTACTCTAATCTATTTCCCGATTTCATACTTTAAATTTCATATAAAATCTATCATCATTCTTTATAGTACTATAGGAGAAATAATGACATCATATAAAATATAAATAACAGTTTCAATGTCAAACCTTTCCTGCAATGCTTAATAATGTACCTGGCTGATTTGGCTAGAATTTCACATACAAAATAATTCAAGCACCGTGGACTGGGCCATTATGTATTTGCCACTGTATGTCTCACTATTTTTTCCTCAACAAAATAAGTCCTGCCTGAAAATTATTACAAATCACTTACTATATACCGAATCAGCATATGAAAAAATAATTAAAATAATTTTTGCTGAAATACACATTTCAATTATGTGATTCAAATTATTCTAAAAAAATTAGACAACTGGATAGAAAATGTCAACTTGTTAAGAATAAAACATTGCTGAATTATTAAAAAGATTAAAGTCTGAGAGGAAGGGTTTGAATTCCCATAGTAGAAAACCAAACCATGGCTCGTGGAACAAGACAAATGTCTTTTTTTTTAATATTTTTACTTATTTTTAAGAGTGAAAGAGCGTGAGTGGGGGAAGGGCCGAGAAACAGGGAGACAGAATTTGAAGCAGGTTCCAGGCTCTGAGCTGTCAAGCACAGAGCCCGATGCAGAGCTCGAACTCCCAAACCATGAGATTATGATCTAAGCCAAAGTCGGATGTTTAACCCATGTACCCCAGACAAATGTCTTAAAATATGAAAAAATGTGTTTTATTACAGTAAGAAAACACATACCTCTCTTCTTTGTTTATTTGGTCACCAAATCCTATTGTATTCACAATAGTCAATTTCAATCGAACATTACTTTCGTTGAGTTCATATGTCTGAGCTTTAAGTCTAACATGTGGGTAAAAATGTGAGGATTCATGGTCTTCAAAATTAGTATTAAATAGTGTGTCAATCAGTGTTGATTTTCCAATTCCAGTCTCCCCTAAAAGAAACAAAGGTAAATCTTCACGGATGCAAAGGACAAATGAGAGAAAAAAAAAAAAAAAATAGAACTCCCAGAGTGGTTTCAAGGATCCCAAATATTTCAAACATTTCAAAGGCTGAGTTGTCTATGAAAGACATACATCTTAAGGCTGGTCCACTAAGTCATTAGCAGAACATAAAGGTAAGTATGTATGCTAAGTTACTCACAACTCTGAAGAAAGCACTGAAATATTTAAAGAAAAAAGTGTAAAGCAGACAAAACTAGCAGAATTTAAATAACTGAAAAAAATCTGTGATCATGCTATCAAATTAATAACATGAATACCATACTGTTTGCAAGAATGGAGAGAACACAGGAATATAAAGGAATAATATAGAGGAAGAGTTTGGCTCTTACCCACACAGAGAATATTAAAACAGAAGCCTTGCTGAATGGATCTATTGACCAACTGATCAGGCAAACTCTCAAAACCAACATGGCCAGACATAGTTAAAGAACGAATGTTGTTTCTTTTTTGCTGGAAGAAAACAAAGACAATGGCAATAATTTAAAAAAAAAAAGTTTCACTAAAACAGGATATAGGCACATTTGAAAGGATAAATATAGTTTTTCAAAGAATTTAAAGAGTTTATGATCATTGTACCTTCATCAAGATATAAATGTATTAAGTAAATTTGTGAGAAATTTGTGTCCAGATCCTCAAAACACATCCGCATTTCTTATTCTCTTCATACAATGAAAGTCCAGCATTGTTTATCACACTCAAATATTTGATTTCCAAGAAAAAGGAACAGACTCATATAAACTATGGTATATTCATTCACAAAATGGAATGTTTAAAGTAATTAAATATGTTTACAATAAATATTTAGTAAATTTTAATTTAAATGTCATATGAAAAAAGTACAACACAAAATTATACAGTTTCAGCTCCCAGTAACGTCAGAGTTAACCTATGTTGCAGTAATATCCCTGCTAATTAACAATTATAAACAATTCTTCCAAGTCACTGGAGTGCAACCAAATGCCAACGGACACTGAATGAAATGAGACTCTTGGGAACCGGAAACCATGCAGGGTGAGATGCACATTTTCTAGGTCTTTCTGAGGGCACAACCCAGTCACTGCTACACAAAGAAGACAGACCTCAAGATGGAAGTGGTAGTCTTACTGGGTTGAGTAGTCAGTTGCAAACAAGGGAAAGTAGATCAACTGAAAACTGAAGAAGAAAATTCCAGAAAGGAAGGAGTCCAAAATCTACAAATACACTCCTCTTAAAACTTTGGCTGAACTGCACAAGTACAAGGGGAACACAAAGAGCCTAGCCGGGGGCGGGGATGGAAATTGGAAGGAGCTATATAGAGTATTCAAGAATGCTATCCTGGGGAGCATTAATTTTAAGTCTGTAAGTTAAAGGGGCTCAGTAAACCCTTCAGGCTTTCCACTGAAAACCTATATGGAGCACATTTTAGGAGTAAGGATCACAACCTAGATATCAGAAATGTTCCATAGTACACAGCTGAAATAGACCTGCTCTAACAAAGCCTATAACAAAGGTTCAACATGAACAATGCAATAACCTTGCAATTTACTGCCTGCTAGAACAAAGGTCAACACTCTTCAGAAGAAGGAAACAAAATCTAGCATCTCCACAATGTAGCATCCACAACATCTACCATACAATAAAAAATTACTACAGAGGAAGAAGTAGAAAAATGTGATTCACAGTTGAATCAGCAGATAAGAACTTTATTTATTTATTTATTTTAATGTTTTAATTATTTCAGAGAGAGAGACAGAGAGAGAGACAGTGATCAGGGGAGGGTCAGAGAGAGACGGAGACACAGAATCCAAAGCAGGCTCCAGGCTCTGAGTTGGCTGTCAGCACAGAACCTGACATGGGTTCGAACCCAGTAGCCGTGAGATCATGACCTGAGCTGAAGTCAGACACTTAACCAACTGAGCCACCCAGGCGCCCCTCAGCTGATAAGAACTTTAAAATAACTATGATAAAGATGCTGAAGAAGTAAACTATAAGAAAAAGAGATGGATATATTGGCTGACATGACAGAATTACAAGAGAAACATGGAAGCTCTCAACAACAAAAGGCAGCAAATGAAATTCCTAAAAGGAAAAATGCAACATCTAAATAAAAAACCTATTGAACCATATTATCAGCAGATCAAACAACGGAAGGAAAGATTTTTTTCAATAGTTATTATCCAAGCTAAATATCTTTATTTCTCCAAGCTAAAAGTCTCTCATAGAAAAGATAAAACTGAAATAGAGCTCCAAAAACTGTGAAATGATATCAAATGGTCTAACATACCTGTAAATGGAATCATAGAAAAGATGGGTAGGAGGACGTCTGGGTGGCTCAGTTGGTTGAGCGTCTGACCTCGGCTCAGAACATGATCTCACGGTTTGTGGGTTCAAGCCTCGCGTCGGGCTCTCTGCTGACAGCCAGCTCAGAGCCTGGAGCCTGTTTCCAATTCTGTGTCTCCCTCTCTCTCTGACCCTCCCCTGCTCACCCTCTCTCTCTCTCTCTCTCAGACATAAATAAAACATTTAAAAAAAAAAAAAAAGAAAGAAAAGATGGGGAGAGACTGGAGGAGGGTGGAAAGAAATATCTAAGTAACAGTGATTGAAATTTTTCCAGTTTTCTAAACATGAACTCAGAGATCTAAGAATTTCAGCAAACTACACACATAAAAAATCCAGAGGAATCCACAACTAGGCAGATCAGAACAAAATGTTTCAAAAAGAGGATACAGAAAAGTTTTATGAGCAACCAGATGTGGGGAGACACATTACACACAAATAATACATAAAATGACTACAGTTTTCTCACGAAAAATAATGCAAAGCATAAGGTCACAGAACATATTCAATAAAATGCCAAAATAAAAAAAATGACATGTAAATGTGTGTAAAAGAACTTTTTGCTTGTTTTAATTTCTTGAAAATATGATCATTAAAAGCAACAACAGCAATATATTGCAGGATTTGGAATCACGGAGAAACAGAATGTATGATAAGACAGCACAACAGAGAGAGGGAATAGACAGTTACGGTTGTTAAGATTTCTGTATTATATATGAAGCATTATAACACTGAAGATACATGTAATAAATTAAAGCCTACACTGACTAGTATTTTTAAAAAATAAAAGATCACAAAGAGGTATAGCTAATAAGTCAATAGTAAAGATGAAATGCAATCATAAAAATACTAATCCAAAAAAAGGCAGAAAAAGAAGAAAAATGAAAGAACAAATGGGACAAGGAGAAAACATATAGCAGCAAATTGGCAGACTTAAACTTAGTTATATCTATAATTAAATTAAATGTAAATGGTCTAAACCACCAATATGTGATAGAACTTCTTGTGATGGTGGAACTGTTCTGTATCTGATCTGTGCAACAGGTAGCCACATGCAAATATTGAACACTTCAAATGGGACGAATGCAACTGAGGACCTGGTTTTTAACTTTTATTCAACTAATTTAAATTTAAATAGCCACATGTAGCTAGTGGCTACCATAATGGACAGTGAATATCTAAACATTCCAATTAAAAGAAGGAAACTGTCAGATTGGATAAAAGAACAAGCTTCAACTCCATGCTGTCAATATAGTAACTGACAAGCTCAATCTAAAATTTATAAGGAAATGCAGACGATTTAGAACAGCTACAACAATTATGCAAAGTTGAAGGACTTACACAATCCAATCACAAAGCTAAAATCACCAGATAGTGTGGTATTGGGACAATCTTATTATTTATCTGTCTACTTTATCAATATTAAAAACTTGTGATCATCAAGGAATATGTAAGTCACAAACTGGAAGAAAATATTATATATATGACATATATACATGACAAAGCACATATACTCAGAATACTTAGAGAATTCATATGATTCAGGCTAGCAGGCAAAATGGCGGAGAAGTAGGGAGTTTGCTATCTCAGGCCTGCATCTTTCAAACAAAGAAGGGCTGAAGCCAAAAAAACCTCTGAACTGCAAGAGGCTGGGAGTAAAAGAGGCAGAGTCCACTAAAAAGAAAGCCTCAGAGGGGTGTGACTGCGAACTGGGGAAGACAAATAAGGGCAGGGCGGGGGGGGGCTCAGAGGCACGGAGGGGAAGGAGTTCCCCGTCTGCAGAGAGAGAAAGAAAAAAAAAGCAGTTGAGGAATCTTAGAAAGGTCCCTGGAAGGGACAAAAAAGCACAGCCAGGACAAAGAGGAATTGTATTGTCCCATCTCTAGCTGCAGGGCTTTCGGAGAGAAATCCCACCTCTAGCCTCAGAGATTTCTTCCCACAGGGTGCCCAGGGATCACAGTTGCAGTTGGATTCAAAAGGAGCTGGTCCCATACTCAATCCCCCAAACCTCCGGTGGGAAGCACCAAGGTTTGCGGGATTACACTCCAGGTGGTGTTATTATTGCAAACCAAGGAGATCTGGAAATGAGGCTGGGCACAGGAAACAAACCCCTGCCCACCTTGGCTGTGACCGCAGCACAGTGATATCGGACGCAAAAGAGTGCTTTGCAACACCTGGTTCCAGAGAGGACAGGGGGGTCGCCATCTTTCTCCCCACAGCCACCAAGGTGGGGCACTGAGGGACACAAAGTGGAGGCGAGACCCACCTACACCAAACCACGCCCATCTGCATTACCTAGTTGTTTGGTTACCTGAACCTGGCTATGGAAGCAGCCCCTCCCCCAACATCAACACTGACCACATTGCCATGATTGACTCTAGATCAACTCTTGCTATTCAGATATTCTCCCTTATCTAGTCCATTTCTCTCCCCTCCTCTGGACCTGGTTTTCTGGTTACAGGTTTGTTAAAACAGACATATATAATCCATTCACTTGATGCATGTTCTATCTCCATCATTACCTTCCCTTCTCGCTCCCTCTGAAATAACCAGACTATATAGCTTCTCTGGGTAACATTATTTCCAGGTTTTTTTCTTCTTCTTCTTTTCTTCTTTCTTATCTTTGGTATTTACCTTAACTCCTGCCTTATTCTCCTTTCTTTTTATCTGAAATAAGTCTTTTAATCTCTCTGCATGGTCAACTTTCAACATCTCTTTCTCCCCACCCCTGTTATTTCTCATTTGTATATGCTCCTCCATCAGCACACTACTCTTTATTTGTAGATGTGATTTCTGGTTTTATGCTTTTAGACTGTCCTTTGTCTTTTGCTGTTTTGCTGTTTTTGTTTTTGTTGTTTTGGGGGATTTTTTGTTTGTTTTTTTATTTTATTTTTTTTTCCTTTCAGTTTCCTAGTCTCTTTGTGCATGTGTGTGCTTGTGTTCCCTGTTTGTCTGTCTGTTTTCCTCTCCAGGGCTTCCTCAAGAAACAAGTCAAAGTACACAGGGTGGAGAGTGCCAAATACCACTATGAGTAGGGAAATAAAATAACCAAAGTACCAACATGAGGGACCAAAAGACACCATTAAAAGAACACTATCTGAATGGAAAGGCCCTGGGCACTCAATAAGCCTCCTTTAAGATAACAGTACTCACTGGTGCAGACTGCATAACAAGATTTTAAAACTGACAAGAGACAGAGAGCTAGCCAAAATGAAGAAACAGAAGAACTCTAAAGAAATTCCAGGAAGACGTGACAGCTAAAGAATTGCTCTGTGGTGAACAGAAAATACATGCAGCCAAGAATCCTCTATCCAGCAAGACTGTCAGTTGGAATAGAAGGAGAGCGAAAAGTCTTCCCAAATAAACAAAAACTGAAAGAATTCATCGCCACTAACCCAGTCCTATAAGAAATCCTGAGGGGGACTCTATGACAGAAATGTTGCAAGGAACACAAGGTACCAGAGACACCACTACATGAAGGAATCCTACAGAGAACACAATGACTCTAAAACCACATATTTTAATAATAACACTGAATGTAAATGGACTAAATGCTACAATCAAAAGAAATAGGGTAGCAGAATGGATAAAAAGTCACAATCATTCTATCTGCTGTCTACAAGAGACTCATTTTAGATCTGAGGACACCTTCAGATTGAAAGTAAGGGAATGGAGAAATATCTATCATGGAGGTTAAAGAACACCCTACTAAAGAACGAATGGGCCAATCAGGCAGTCAGAGAATACATTTAAAAATATATGGAAACAGCGGCGCCTCGGTGGCTTAGTCGGTTAAGCGTCCGACTTTCACTTATGTCATGATCTCGCGGTTCGTGGGTTCAGGCCCCGCGTCGGGCTCTGTGCTGACTGCCAGCTCAGAGCCTGGAGACTGTTTCGGAGTCTGTGTCTCCCTCTCTCTCTGACCTTCCCCTGCTCACACTGTCTCTCTCTCTCCTAGAAATAAATAAAAATATTTAAAATATATATATATATATATATGTATATATATATATGGAAACAAATGAAAATGAAAACACAACAATCCAAACTCTTTGGGATGCAGCAAAGACAGTCCTAAGGGGAAAGTACATTGCTCTCTAGGCCTATTTAAAGAAACTAGAAAAAGTACAAATACAAAATCTAACAGTGCACCTAAAGGAACTAAAGCAGAACAGCAAGAGCACCCCAAACCCAGCAGAAGGAGAAATAATAAAGATCAAGGCAGAAATAAACAATATAGAATCCAAAAAATCAATTGAACAGATCATTGAAACCAAGAGTTGGTTTTTGGAAAAAATAAACAAAATTGATAAACCTCTAGGCAGGCTTCTCAAAAAGAGAAGAGAGAACACTCAAAGAGACAAAATCATGAATGAAAATGTACTCATTACAACCAACCCCTCAGAAATACAAGCAATTATTAGGAAATACCATGAAAATTTATATGCCAACAAACTGGACAACTTAGAATAAATGGACAAATTCCTAAACACGCATGCACAACCGAAATTCACACGGGAAGAGATAGAAAATCTCAACAGACCCATAACTAGTGAAGAAATTCAATCACTTATCAAAACTCTCCGAACAAATAAGAGCCCTGGGCTAGATGGCTTCCCTGAGGAATTCTACCAGACATTTAAATCAGAGTTAATACCCATTCTTCTCAAGCTATTCCACAAATTACAAATGGAAAGAAAACATCTGGACTCATTCTACAAAGCTGGCATCACTTTGATTCCCAAACCAAACAGAGACCCAGCAAAAAAGGAGACCTACAGGCCAATATCCTTGATGAATATGGATGCAAAAATTCTCAACAAGATACTTGCAAATCAAATTCAACAGCATATAAAAAGAATTATCCACCAAGATCAAGTGGGATTCATCCCTGGGTTACAGGGCTGGTTCAATATTTGCAAATCAATCAATGTGATAGATCACATTAACAAAAGAAAAGATAAAAACCATATGACCCTGTCGATAGATGCAGAAAAAGCATTTGACAAAATAGAACATCCGTCCTTAATAATGACCCTCAAGAAAGTTGGGATAGAAGGAACCTACTCAAACATCATAAAAGCCATTTATGAGAAGCCCACAGCTAATATCATCCTCAATGGGGTAAAACAGCTTTCCCCTGAAATCAGGAACATGACAGAGATGTCCATTCTCACCACTGTTGTTTACCATAGTGCTGGAAGTCCTAGCATCAGCCATCAGACAACAAAAGGAAATCAAAGGCATCAGAATTGGCAATTCAAACTTTCACTTTCGCAGATGACATGATACTCTACATAGAAAACCCGACAGACTCTACCAGAAATGTACTAGAACTGATCCACGAATTCAGCAAAGTTGCAGGGTATAAAATCAACATACAGAAATCAGTTGCATTTTTATACACCAACAATGAAGCAACAGAAAGAGAAATCAAGAAACTGATCCCATTCACAGTTGCACAAAAAACCATAAAATACCTAGGAATAAACCTAACCAAGGATACAAGAGATCTGTATGATGAAAACTAGAGAAAACTTATGAAGGAAATTGAAGAAGACACAAAGAAATGGAAAAACATTCCATGTTCATGAATAGGAAGAACAAATATAGTTAAGATGTCATTACTACCCAAAGCACTCTACACATTCAATGCAATTCCAATAAAAATTGCACCAGCATACTTCTCAAAACTAGAACAAACTATCCAAAAATTTGTATGGAACCACAAAAGACCCTGAATAGCCAAAGTAATACTGAAGAAGAAAATCAAAACGGGAGGCAACACCATCCCAGACTTTAGCCTCTACTACAAAGCTGTCATCATCAAGACAGTATGGTATTGGCACAAAAATAGGCACACAGACCAATGAAATAGAATAGATAACCCAGAATTGGACCCACAAATGTATAGCCAATTAATCTTTGACAAAGAAAGAGTATCCAAAGGAAAAAAGATAGCCTCTTTAACCAATGGTGCTGGGAGAACTGGACAGCAACGTGCAAAAGAATGAAACTAAATCACTTTCTTACACCATACACAAAAATAAACTCAAAATGGATGAAGGACCTGAATGTGAGACAGGAAACTATCAAAACACTAGAGGAGAAAGCAGGAAACAACCTCAACCGCAGCAATTTCTTACTTGACACATCCCCAAAGGCAAGGGAATCAAGTGCAAAAATGAACTACTGGGACTTCATCAAGATAAAAAGCTTCTGCATGGCAAAGGAAACAATCAAGAAAACTAATAGGAACAGACAGAATGGGAAAAGATAGTTGCAAATGACATATAAGATAAAGGGCTGGTATCCAAAATCTATAAGGAACTCACCAAATTCCACACTGGAAAAACAAATAATCCAGTGAAGAAATGGGCAGAAGACATGAACAGACACTTCTCCAAAGAGGACATACAGATGGCCAACAAACACATGAAACAATACTCAGCATCGCTCTTCATCAGGGAAATACAAATCAAAACCATATTGAGATACCACCTCATGTCAGTCAGAGTGGCTAAAATGAACAAATCAGGAGAGTATAGAGGCTGGCGAGGATGTGGAGAAACGGGCACCCATCTACACTGTTGTTGGGAATGTAAAACTGGTGCAGCCCCTCTGGAAAACACTGTGGAGATTCCTCAAAAAATTAACAATAGAACTCCCCTATGACCCAGCAATAGCTCTGCTTGGAATGTACCTAAGGGATACAGGAGTGCTGATGCATAGGGGCACATGTATCCCAATGATCATGGCAAAACTTTCTACAATAGCCAAATCATGGAAAGAAGCTAAATGTCCATCAACTGATGAATGGATCAGGAAGATGTGGTTTATCTATACTACATGGCCATCAGAAAGAATGAAATCTGGCCATGTGTAGCCATGTGGATGAAACTCGAGGGTGTTATGCTAAGTGAAATAAGTCAGGCAGAGAAAGACAGATACCATATGTTTGCAGTCATAAGTGCAACAGGAGAAACTTAACAGAGGACCATGGGGGAAGAGAAGAGTAGAAAAATAGTTGGGGGAGAGGGAGGGAATCAAACCATGAGATATTCTTGAATACTGAGAACAAACTGAGGGCTGACAGGGGTGTGGGAGAGGCATGGAGGAGGGCACTTGCTGGGATGATCACTGGGTGTTATATGGAAACCAACTTGACAGTAAACTATGTAAGAAAAAAAGAGTGCTCAACATTATCAGGGAAATGTGAATTAAAACTACAGTACAGTACCACTGAATACCCACTCAAATGTCTAAAATTTAACAGGCATATGATGTCATGTATTATAAATTATGAAGAACAAGTGGAATTCTGATAAATTTGCTGGTACAAAGGCAAAATGGTACAGCCACTTTGAATAACAGGTGGGTAGTTTCTTATAAAGTTAAAAAGACATTACAATATAACCAAAAATCCCTAACTATAGGTATCGAAGATAAATAAAAACATCCATACATACATATGAATGGTCATAGCGGCTTTAGTCCAAATAGTCAAAAACTAGAAACAACCAAAAATATCTAACAATTGTTGAATGGATAAATAAAATGCAGTATATCCATACAATAAAATACTAAACTACTGAATCATGCCACAACATGGTTAAGACTCAAAAACTACATGATTTTTTTTTACTGTGATTTGACTAAAAAAAAAGTATTATTTTTTCATATATTCTTATATATATATTTATGGAAGAAAATGTTTCTCTGAGAGTGGTTATTACTGGGGAATGGATTTGTAGGTTGAGGGAGTGGTCTTGGAGGTGGAAGTTAGAAAGATTCACTTGTTACTGTGTGTGGTAGGTAGAAATCTAAGAGGGACCCCAAGATTCATGCCCTCTGGTGTACTCACACCTTCTATTTTTTCAAGCAAACAGAAACTAGGTGCTGCTATGAAGGGATTTTGGAGATGTAATTAAGGTCCCAAATCAGTTAACCTAAGAAAGGGAGATTATCCTTGGTGGGTCTGAACTAATAAGGTGAGCCCTTAAAATGGACTGGGATCTTTCAGTTGAAAGAGATGTGAAACCTGAAGGGGATCTGACATTAGTTCTCCCCTGTTGCATGAGTGACAGAGAGCCATATAGCAAGGACGGAAGAATGTTTTTTTCGAGCTGACAGCAACCAGCCAGCAAGAAACTAAATTCTGCCAACAACCTAAAAGCGTCTGAAGGGGAGCTTCAGATAAGAACGCAGCCAGCCAACATTTTGAGTGAGACCATGAGCAGAGAAGCAAGCTACACCGACCCAGTTTTATGATCTACAGAACTATGAGCTAATAAATAGGTGTTGTTTTAAGAAGCTAAATTCATGGCAATTTGTTATGCGGTGATAGAAAACTAGTAAGTATACTGTATTCTCATTTCTGCCCTTTGGGAACCCCTTTAGTCATATAAGTATGTTATCTTTATCATTAATAAAAAGAAAGTGAAACACTATGCTTCCCAGTAATGAAAGTATTCAAGATTAGAATACTTGTTAGAATTTTTACCCAAGCACATGTGTATCAGATAAAACTTTAACTAAATGGCCTGTAGAATCCCTTTTGGTTCTAAAGCTAGATCGTAAGGTCATGGAAAAAAAAGTTTCTCAAATGTGGCAGCGGTCACCATAATTTACTGAAGAATAGGAACCAGAGAAAATGAGGACTAGGCAATGACAACTCAGTTCATTTATCACTAAGGGATTAATGGGGCGCCTGGGTGGCTTAGTCAGTTAAGCGTCCGACTTTCGCTTAGGTCATGATCTCGCGGTTCCTGGGTTCGAGCCCCGAGTCGGGCTCTGTGCTGACTGCCAGCCCGGAGCCTGGAGCCTGTTTCAGAGTCTGTGACTCCCTCTCTCTCTGACCCTCCCCCGCTCACGCTGTCTCTCTCTCTCTCTCCTAGACATAAATAAAACATTTTAAAAATAAATAAATAAATAAATAAATAAATAAATAAATAAAGGATTACTAATGACTATGACAGCAGTTTCAGTAAAGCAATGTGTTAAAAAGCAGATAAAGAATAATTCTAAAAGTTTACACGTTGATAAAAATGCGGCAGGGGCGCCTGGGTGGCTTAGTCGGTTAAGCGTCCAACTTTCGCTTAGGTCATGATCTCGCGGTTCGTGGGTTCGAGCCCCGCGTCGGGCTCTGTGCTGACTGCCAGCTCAGAGCCTGGAGCCTGTTTCACAGTCTCTGACTCCCTCTCTCTCTGACCCTCCCCTGCTCACGCTGTCTCTGTCTCTCTCTCTCCTAGAAATAAAACATTTAAAAAAAAAAAAAATAATAAAAAAAATAAAAATGGGGCAGACTATTATTACCAATGAGAGAAAAAAAGATAAAAAGGATGGTAGTTTGGTGGTCAAACTATAATTTATCAAAGCCATGGGGACCTTAGTATACGTGAAGGAAGAGGGAAAAGGCAAAAAGAGGCCTCATTTGGGCACAGAACTAAAAGAAATCATTTAAACTTACTGAATTACCCATCCTTGTATTTGCAATATTTTATTTAAAAAGTCATCAACTCATCTCTTTCACCAAATTAAATATAATTCCTCTGTTTTAAATATATTTTCAATATGATTTACCAAAACACATCCCTCCTATGCAAGCACACTTAGAATAACCTTGGAAGCATTAAGGGCTTGATCTCACACTCAGGAAGGCATCTAACAAGACCACCAGGCAACTTCCTACACTCTTGTCATTAAAGGACTTCTCTACATTCACCAAGTTCTGCAAGTATGCCCAGCAAAAGCAGTGCTTGTCTTTCTACTGAATGCTGCAGAAACAGTCAAGAATTTTAATTTGTTTCATGTCCCATAGGAAAGAGACAATGAAAACACTCAACAAGTATTCAGTCTATTATTGATTTTTAATTTCAATCAACATAAAAGTTAAGTTATATTCAAGGTACAAACAAGTCTGTCAGGTCTCTGAGTAGTTACTTTGAAATCCTAGAGGTATGTAGAATATAATATGGCTCTGTCTAAAAGATATACTCACTTTCTGCTCATCATCAGATATTTGTGAGGATGGACAAGTTGTTTTTGTTGGCATGTGAGACTGAAAGAGCTGAAAAAGAAAAAAAATATTTAAAAAGACATTACTCTAAAAAACCCTGTATCTAAATGATATATCCATGTTAAAAAGGAATTCTAATATTTTTATAATCATAAAGTTGTCACTTTTAATCTACACAATTGACTCATGCTTAAAACCATGGTTTCCTTGCTGGATAAATATATACAACATATAATTTATATTAAAATACTCACCCAAATATGGAAAAATATTATAAAAGAGTAAACTCCCATTTACATCCATGAAAACAAAGCACATTGCTTTTATTTAAAAGACTTTGCAGGATTAAAAAGGGAAAATAAGCTATTTCACTAAAAAAAATACTCTAAGAGCCAAGAAGATACTCAAACTTGTGGTTATTCCACAGAAGCATGCCAGGGTAAATACAAATGTTAATGATCCAGTTTCAGTATAGCTAGAAAAGCAGAAATTTAAAAATTTGAACAAGACTCAGGGCATCTGAGTGGCTCAGTGGGTTAATCATCCAACTTCGGCCCCAGTCATGATCTCACTGTTCATGGGTTCAAGCCCCACTTCAGGCTCTATGTTGACAGCTCAGAGCCTGGAGCCGGCTTTGGATTCTGTGTCTCCCTCTCTCTCTTTGCCCATTCCCTGCTTGCACTCTGTCTCTCCCTCTCAAAAATAAACATTAAAAAATTTTTTTAAATTTTAAAAGTCCCTTAGTTATCCAACTAAAATAAAAATAATTATCATTTATAGAATTCCTATTGTATGCAAATCACTATGTATATTTTCTTAGTTAAGTATGTAAATTATTTTCTGAGCTCTACATATTCAAGGATCCTATAAAATTAAATAACTTACCCCAAATCATAAAAGCCAGTATACTGTAGATATACTGTATAAACAGTATACACAGGTCTGATCTGCCTGCAAAGCAGATATTCTTTCCACTACCGTCCCAAATTGTAAACTAAACACACATTCACTGTTTGCAGCAGTGAGGAATTGGAAAAAAGAGGCACAAAAGAAATTGTGAGGATTTCAAAGCCATGCTACCTCAAAAACTGCTATCCTACTTTTGAGTACAGCACAAGATACTAAGTAAATGTGGAATTCTTAAAAGTAGTAATATGGATTGTAGTAAGAAAAATGCAAACGGTGCCAATAAGAAAATAGTGCAAAGTAAGTTCCCTTCCTACCCTGGATTTGCTAGTACCTCAGCAGACCTATGTATCCTTCCAGAGACAGACCATACATGTATGAGAATAGCTGAATATGCAAGTGTCTTGTTTATGTAAATGTTTATGGCCTATTCCTCTACAATGTGATTTTTTTCACTTTAATCTCTCCTGAAAACTGTTTCACTAGTATGCCGATCTACTTCATTCATTTTGTGGTATAGTATTCTGTTTTGTATATGACAATATATGTAGATGTTCTATCTTTATTTAAGCAGTTCCTAGTCTTTATAGTACGCAATAAACAGCTTTGACCACATGTATGATGAAAGGAAGAGAACTTCACCACTGTAGCAAGAGAATAGTGTTCCTGGCACCATACACACATATACCCCCATACACATACACACACACACACACACACACACACACACACACTGGGATTGTGAATACAATCTCACAGATACACAGGTATATATTATAACTGGATTTTACAGAATGCTAACAACAATCTACCTCTGTACATTCTGGGTTACAGAAGCTTTTGAAGGCTGGCCACTTAACCACTCCACATATACAACTGAACCCATTGTTCCAATATGAAATGATTCCTGTCAATTGGAAGATGTCCTTAAATAAAAGCACACAACAAAAGCTCTGTGATGAACACAGGTAATAGCAATATTTTCACAATTTAAAAGGTGAAAAAATACATAATGATAAAAGCACATCAAATTGGCCTAAGGTTTTGTTTTTTAACTATATATACTTCACCTTACTCCCTCCATCCAGCTCCCTCCCCTCTAGTCATTGTGTGGCATACAGGCAGTAGCTCATATCCCTCTCCTAGGCCAGAACAGAAAAGTGAGAACAAAGGGAAAAGAGCGGTGGTAGTTATGGAGAAAGAGATCATTAAAGGCCAAAGCAGTTTTCAGAGAAGACAATAATATTGAAATGAGTCAGGAAAGTAGTATATATAGCAAAAGAGAAGGTGGCATTAAGGGTAGAAAAAAATCCCTAAGCACTGGAGCAAAGCAAAATTTCATATTTGGGGAAAGTAAATCATAAGTATAATAGTTTGGTACAGAAAAAAAAAGTTCATCGGTCTCCTGTTGCAATTATGAATGAGGTTATAAATGAGATTGAGAAACAGATTAAGGACAAGAGATGAGTAGCTGATTGAGGAATTTTGAAGTGTCTATCTCAAGTATCTGACTTGTTGGTAAAGGCAAAGAAGTGCTACAGAAAACAACTGTTTGAGGACCCTGTTCAGGGCCTTCCTTTAAATAAATTAAGAGAGTAGAACATTTCATGATGAATGCTACTTCCTAATATAAAAAAAAATATGGTAGGAAAGTAGCTTTGGGGTTTTGATGTAATGAATAGCATATTTTTGTTAAATGCTTGCTTAGTAAGCAATTTGGTTGATAATTATTAAAACTTGCTTAAAAAGCAGGATAGGTTTTGTACTAGTTCATCATTAAATTCTGACTAATAAAACCTAGGTTATATTTCTGTCATTTATGTAAGTTCATTTCAAAGATCTGCTTTTAATTATTCATTTCCTGTGTTTCTGAATACCTGCCAGAAAAGTCTACTTAACATCTCTGTGGATAAAAGTTTTGATCAGGAAGTATGAATGAGTCACATAAAAGTATTATAAATAGTTGTTTTTAATATTTTCCACTGGTACTACCTGACTAATTGAATTTCCAAAACAAGTTTTAGAACACAAAGCTTTTAATAAATTAACAGGAAATTACTGAAGGTAAAATAATAAGGGAACAAGAGCTGACCAAGTCCTTCTAGTGGCAAACCCTAAATTAAAAAAACAAACAAACTGGAAGGGAAATTTCAGTCTGCAATATCAATGATCACTTACTATGTGTAAATCACTGTGCTGGGTAGTACGGTCACAAGAGGAGTAAGACACAGCCCTGACGTTAAGAAGTTACCTCTGAGAAACACAAACTCATGACAGGCAATCACAATCTCATTCCAAATTAGACTAACGAAAATACTACCTACACTTGATTACTCAGTTTGCTTTTTCTATATGTTTTACACTTTGTTTTAAATAAATATATACATCATACATTCATAAATACATATATGTTTAAATCTATACACACACTACCTAGAAGGAAAAAACATACAGTCTCTTTAATTCCTGGCAAAGTCTAACACACTTTCTATAAAGTTATAATATATAATGAATCATGGGGGGAAAAAGTGATAAAACATTCTGAGGTAACTGGAGGAAGTTACGGTGCCCTACCTTCTTCAAAATTTCAGTTTGGGGAGTATGAACAATACAACAGAGGTGGCACACAATTTGTTCTGGGGTCCCTAGGGACACATATAGTAGAAGACCTTTTTTCTATAAGTCAATTATGGGGAAACATTTGCTGATTCTTTAACAAAACATCTTAGATAACAAGTTTCCTTACTTGTAAAGACTCTTGAAACTACCCCTTTCTCTAGGCATAAAAATGAGCCCTAGGAGGAAAAGAAATGTAACTTGGTTTTAATAGCTTCATTTTAACTTTACTTTCCCACAGTTTTTATCTTTATAATATTAATCAAAGAAAAAGAACCAAAGTTTTCAAACTGTCCCCTTGTGTGTTTCTTGGAGTCTGTAAGGACAGAAAAAAAAAAAAGTAAGAGAGAATGAAAAGCAGAGAGTGGTCAAAATAATTACCATAGGCCTTTCTTATGGCTTTGAAAAGGCAGAGTTCTTTGAAAGATTCCACAGACTCAATGATTAAAATTATTTTATTAAATCTTGAGTTTAAGGAAACTTTAAAATAAACTTAAGAGTCCTGATGTAAAATTTTCCTAAAAACAAGCAGTAATATTACATGATTCTAGAAGTGGATGATAATTACAACCCAGGGAAAAAAAGAAAGAATTCAACAGAAACCAGTAAGACTGGGTAGTTTAAGGCAAAGCAACACACTGGCCTTGTTTGTACATGCCTAGATCTCCCTTAGGGCAGTATCAGTTTAAGGCAGCTTGGGGGTAGTCGAAATCCCATCAAAATATCGCCTCCGTTTACCATCATCTCTAGTAAATATAAAAGTTAGAGGATAACTACAAAGTCTAATATTCAGTATCAAGAGATCAAGACATGGAAAATCTTGACAGTAGTTCATGGGATAAGGAGGGGTATCAAGGTTAACAAAAGCTTACTGCAGTACATGGCTGCTTAAAATAATAAATGCAATCTTGAAGTTACTTTCCCACTCTTAATTAGAAATGGAGTATTTTATGTTTATTATAGGAAAAAATACTATTTCTAATTGCATCATTTTAATAACACTGTAATGAACATCCATCTTGTGGTATAGTACTTACACCTCCCTTCCAGCAAGAACTTGCCCTTTGACTACAAAGAATGAAGTTGGCTGACAGCTTCCAGCTGCAGAGCCTTCAGGCCACTCCTCCTTGGCAGCCCTTAGCCCAAGACTAAGCACAGACAGTGAGGGTGTCAGGGCCTGGCCCCTTCTGCACTAGGTATGCCCCCTAACAGGCAGTCAGAGAGCTCTCCACTGGGTTGGCCCAGACTGCCAGACCTGAATACCCTCTGAGGCTCTCTCTGCCAGGTTCTGCTCCAGCTTCTTTCCTTTCACAGCTGTCAAGATCTGCATCAGAGCCCAAGGGCTTTTCCTTTCCAGTCCTGCTTCCTCCCTGTCTCTTACAAGCATTACCTCCCCCTCCCTGCCTCCCACTTCCAATCTATCTCTAACACTCTTAACTTCAGCATCTGCTTCTCAGAGGATCCAAGGGGACACACCTGAATAAACATCAATCATTTTGTACATCTGGTAATTTCCTCATGATAAATTCCTAGAATATAATTATTGATCAAAGATATAAACATATTGTCAAACTGCGCCTCAAAAAGGCTATACCTGTTCACATTTCCAAAATTAGTATGTTCCAAAAAAAAACAAAAAGTAAAATTTCTATGTTCATTTCATTATGAAGTCATCAATAAAGCATACTGAAACTTTTTAAGTGTTTGTCAATTTCACAGGCAAACACTGACATCTTAATTTGACGTCCAGTATTTTGAATATTTTTTCAGCATATTTTTATAAATCATAAGCTCATGTTTTCCCCCATTTGCCCATCATGGTATCCCTTTCTTGTTTCTCTTATTAACAAAAGCTGTTAGATATAACTGTGCTTGTCATGTGTATTACAAATATCTTTTTCTGGTTTGTCACTGACTTTTTTAATTTTCAGAGTCCAATCCATCTTTTCATTTCTGGTTTCTTCCTTAAATGTGAAGCTTAAAAAAAATCTTTTCATACCCTGAGTTTTTTTTCCAAGTTCTTTTAGGGTTTCAGGTCTTATCATAAGTTCTCAAGCCTTCTAAAAATTACTTTCTAGCACTGTGTGAGTCAAGGCAATCCAATTTTTTCCCAACATCCTTAGCACTACGCTAAAATATATATAGCAAAGTACAATCAAACATGTATAGTCTGTTTTAGGGAAATGAGTCCCCAAGGGAAAACTTAGGATGCATGAATGGACTAGAGAGGTCAATCTGACACATTGAGGAGAAATTACTGAATGACTAGAGCTGCCTAGCAAGAGTGGAATGGGCTGCCCCAGGAAGTATTCAGCTAGTGGCACTGGGGGTATTCAACAGTGACACAGTCATCAACTAGACAAACGGTAGAGCCAATTCCTTCACTGAGTGAGAAGCAAAAATAATGATCTTCTAAAGTCTCTTTCGACTCAGATTTTATGACTGTATAGCTATGAGCAAATAGGAAAAAGTATGTGACATGAAGAATGAGCCATGGAAACTGCATGCTCAAACAAGGGGAAGTAAGGAAAGGCATAACATAATTGCATTTAATTGATGTGAAAAGATTTTTCAGAACTAAATCTCAAAGCTTATTAAAACGAAAAGTACACAGCTGAATTCCTGGGAGAGGGAGGACGTTCCCTGCAGACTCATGATTTAAAAAAAAAAGCCAATCAAATTTGAAAATCAAATGGGAAAAGGAGCTGAAGAAGGGGGAAGATAGAAGAAACTCCTTGAAAGGACTTAGGGGCGCCTGGGTGGCTTAGTTGGTTGACAGTCCGACTCTTGATTTCGGCTCATGTCATGATCCCAGGGACATGAGATTGAGCCCCACGCTGGTCTCTAAGCTGAGTGGGGAGCCTGTTAAAGATTCTCTTTCTCTCTCTTTTTGTCCCTCTCCCAGGCTTGTGCACACTCTATATAAAGTAAAAAAATAGAGGCTCAGTCGGCTAAGCGTCTAACTTGCGCTCAGGTCATGATCTCAAGGTTGATGGGTTTGAGCCCAGCCACCAGAGCCTACAGCCTGTTTTGGATTCTGTCTCCCTCTCTCTCTGCCCGACCCCTGGTGGCTTGCGTGCTCTCTCGCATGCTCTCTTTCTCTCGCTCTCTCTCAAATAAACATGAAATGAAATGACTTAAAATTGACATGGGATATCTGGGAAAAAAAGAATACTGAGGAATCAGTATGAAGACTATCAATATACTGCTTTTTATTTATTCCACAAATGCACAAAATACTTACTAAAAGACTTTCCATCATCAAGACAGAATAACAAAGGTGAATAAGCCAATATCCTAGCAATTTAAATTTTAGTATTGTGGGAAGACATGCATTAAACTTACAGACACAACAATAGCTCAGGGTACACTGAACCCTGCATGGTCAGAGAAGGCACTGCCAAGAAAAGCCTTGAGCAAAGACTTAAAGGAGAAATAGGAATATTCCTAGCAAAAGGGAAAAGAAAGTGGAGGAATCAATGTGTGCAAAAGCATGCAAGTATACTTGGAATGCTTGGAAAACTGCAGTAAGCTCATTATCATTGAAGCCTAAGGAGGCTTAAGGTTAAGTGCAAGAAGGACAGAAGAGGTAAGCCTGGACAAGGAAACAAGGGGCTGGACATCCACTCTGCCTTAGAGTGAAGCCACGCTCACCTTCAAATGTCCTGACCTAAGGTAATTTGGTAGATGTTACTGTGAGGCAGGAAAGAAAATGAGATAAATCAGCACCGGTTTGATGCAATTTTGGAAATACTGAGTTTAAGGTTTTCGTGGGCACTCTGGATCCCTCAAGTCTTTAGTGGGCACTCTGGATCCCTCAAGTCTTTAGTCAAGTATATAACTAACCTAGGGTAACTTTCACATGATTATTAAAATAAATACAGTGGTGGGGTGCCTGGGTAGCTCAGTCAGTTAAGCGTCTGACTTCGGCTCAGGTCACAATCTCACAGTTCATGAGTTCAAGCCCCGTGTAGGGCTTTGTGCTGACAGCTTAAAGCCTGCTTCAGATTCTGTGTCTCCCTCTCTCTCTGCCCCTCCCCCACTCGTGTTCTATCTCTGTCTCTCTCAAAAATAAACATTAAAAATAAATAAGTAATAAATACATGCAGTGATAATTCCCATTTTCTCTTAAAGTTTCCACTGATTCGCTAAGACTGGAATTCATCCAAATGGTAATTCTTCCACATTTTAGAGCACTAAAAATTCAGCCTAACTCACTACGCCAGTCAGGCTTGCTTTTTTAGACTGAACGTAGTTAATATATATTACTAGTAACAGGCTGCAGTTTAGAAAGTATTATCCCATTTTTACAAGTCAAAAAAGTTAAGTCTTTTTTAAAAAAGGAAAAAGTTCCATATAAGTCTATGTTGAAATACCATTTTCTCCAAAAAATTGGAAGTGATACATATGAAAATTAATATAAATGATATGTGATATTAAGTAGCAAAGTAAGAATATAAAGCTGTACTGACATCATGGCTACAGATTATTCATGCATATGAGCAAGTATGTGGAGTCTGATTCTTAATAGAAAGAGAATACTACCTTTTCTTCTTGATAACCATTAATATTATCATCTATGTGAATTTAACAGACAATAATAGAAAAAAAGAATATAAGTATTTTTCAAATATCCATAAAAATGCATTTATCCAAAAGATATGTATTGAATGACTGCTATGTTCCAGGAACTACACTAGGTATGGGGTAAGTATAACTGAACCAAACTTTAAAAAGTCCTGCCCATCAGGGAGCTGCCATTACAGTTAGGGGAAGACAGGCATACAGCAGATACTGTGATAACAGAGAATAATAAATGCAATTAAAAAAAATTAGAAAGGGGGATAGGGAATGTGGAGGTGGCATGGGTAAGGAGGTGTCATTTTGGTTTTATTTATTTGTTTTTAAAGATTTTACTTTTTTAAAGTAATCTCTACACCCAACGTTGAATCAAACTCACAACTCTGAGATCAAGAGTTGCATGCTCTACCAACTGAGCCAGCCAGATGCCCTGAGGAGGTTAGGGAAGGCCTAACTGGAAAGGTGGTAAGTCCAGCAAAGACCTGAAGGACTTAAGGGAGCAGAGCAGGTGAAGGGGCTATCTGGAAGAAGAGCATTCCAGGGAGAAGGAATTAAACCACTGCAAAGATCCTGAGGCAGGTGTTGCTATTGGTATGAGGAACAGCAAGGAGGCCAACGTGGCTGGTGGCTGCAGGGGAGGAAGGGAGCTGCACAGTGGTCAGAGAGAAATGAGTGCCAAATTATGTAAGGACTGGCTTTGAAGAGCTTTTCCATAAGAGAGACATGATTTCTCTTTATAATTAAATAGTTCACTACAGCTACTATGTTGAGAGTAGACTAAAGAATGGTAAGGCAGATGGAATTAGAGTGTATTATGCTAAGTGAAATAAGGCACGGAAACATAAATATATGATTTCGCTCATATATGGAATTTAAGAAACAAAACAGATGAACATAGGGGAATGGAAGGAAAAATAAGATAAAAAGAGGGAGGCAAACCATAGAGACTCTTAAATACAGAGAACAAATTGAGGTTGGCTGGGAAGATGCTGGGTAGGGGGAATTAGCTAAATGGGTAAGGGGCATCAAGGAGAGTACTTGTTGAGATGAGCACTGGGTGTTATGTATAAGTGATAAATCACTAAACCATACTCCTGAAATCATTATATGCTGTATGTTAACTAACTTGGATTTAAATAAAATTTTTTAAAAATTTTTAAATGGCAAGGCAGAAACAAGGAGACTGGTTAAGAAGCTATTATGTTAATTCAAGAAAAGAGATCATGGCAGAATGTGAAAGATGTAAGTGGTAAGACATGGTTAAATTCAGGATCTACCTCAAAAATAGAACTTGTTGAGAGGTGCCTGGGTGGTCATTCAATTAAGACTTCAACTTTGGCTTAGGTTATGATTTCACATTCATGCGTTCGAGCCCCACACTGGGATCTGGGCTGACAGCTCAGAGCCTGGAGCCTGCTTTGGATTCTGTGTCTCACTCTCACTCTCTCTCTGCTTCTCCCCCATATGCACTCTGTCTCTGTCTCTCTCAAAAATATATAAACATTAAAACAATTAGAATTTGTTGAACGTTCAGTGTGGGATGTAAAGAGATATAGAGAATAGTTTTCAAGTTTTTGATTTGAGCAACAGGGAGGAGGGAGCTTCCATTTACTGGAACTGGGAAGACAACAGAATGAGAAGGACTGTGGAAGATCAGTTCTCTTTGGAACATATTAAATTGGAAATGTCTATTGAATGCTGAAGTGGGGGTACTACCTAGGTAGCTGGATGCATAATTTGAGAGTGAAGGCTCTCTGGATCACAGGTGAAAATTCTGAAGCCATCAGTACATGGCAAGTAGTCAATGCTACAGGAAGAGATGAAATCACCCAGGGAGTAAAGGTATTTAGAAAAGACAGAGATCTCAGAAGTGAACGCTGGGGGACTCTAACATTTAAAGGCTGTGGAACTGAGGAGCAACCAGTCTAAGTGACTGAGAAGGATTAGTCAAAGAGGGTGAAAGAAATCCAGATATGTGTAGAATCCTGGAAGATAAGTAAAGAAAGTCTTTGGGGGAAGAGTGTGCCACTCCCATTCCTTTACATATTGTATGTGGTTGTTGCTCGTTTTTAAGCCACAACAGAGTTGGATAGTTGTGACAGAGACCATCTGGCTTATGCTGAAAATATTTCCTGTTTGACCCTATAAAGAAGATCCTTTATCTAGAAGACCCTTAATCTAGAAAAATTAGAAGGCAAATAAATGAAGAAAAAGTGGTACAATTTTCAGGCAGCACCAAGGCCTCCGGAGTTCAGTGGTCATGACTTAAGAGTGAGACCATTCAGCATGATTTCCCTCAATCTTATCAGCTGTGAGGCTGCATGAGTGGAGTCTGGAGATAGTGTAATTTCACTGTGTGTGGCTTTTGCCAGTGGAGAATGATAAAGCAAGGAAATGACTATAAATGTTATGAGGACTTACAACTGGGCAAAAAGAGGAACGAGAGCATGGAGAATATGAGGGAAGGTAAAAGATAATAGGAACAACAGGTCAGGTCAAAGAATTGTGGTACTTGGTACCATGGGGAATAAACAGACAAAGCAGGAGGTATGGTCAGAGAGGAATGCCTGGAGGGGCTGCATTTACAGGTAATAACAAGGTCAAGGTATTACCTATAAAAAGGAGAGGTGAAAGCAGGATACAATATACAAGATATTGAAGGAGAAGAGGCCAAAAAGTGAAAGGCAGGGTATTGAAAGGATAATCCATGTGGATATTGAAATCACATAGAATCACCACAGGTCTAATGTTGGAGAATCACAAAGAGCCAATACCTACACCATCAAACATGGAGGCAGATGGAATTTCAGAAATTAATGTAACAAAGAGAGGTAGTGAATAGACACAGTGGAATAGTGAATTGAGAGTCAAGACAGAGAATATTTAAGGAGGAGAGGAGAATGATCTGGAAGTGGCCATGAGGTAAAGGGGTCAACTATGCCACCTCCTGGTTCCATGCTACAAGGGGTGTCCATTAATGACAGGAAGCCCTGAAACACAGCTCTTGCAAATCTCCTCTGGGGAAAGTTTAGTCACATGTAAATCTAGTAAAATATTACTATATTCTGACAAAATAACAGACACATAAAGAAGGCTTAATCCATCTTAACCCAAGAAAAGTAGTGAGCAGAATTCTTTAGGGAGCTGTGAAACACGACATAAGCAATAAATAAGTGAAAATTTTTATTGTCCCTCTTTATCCACATTGGCAAAGAGGAATATCACAGTGTGATGATGCCCTGTTCCCTCTCTATGGCAATCCTTTTGTCCTAGGCCATACTCTCCTTTGATACTATGGCCTCACTAAGGCCCTACAGGATTTGACACCATCTATCTCTGCAATTTCATCTTGTTCTTGATGACCCCTTTTGGAACGTTTTCAGACATGCCAAAGTTCTAACCCAGCAACTATCATTCCCTCTGCCTGGATACGCTTTCCATCCTTGGCCCCATACAAAAGTTCCTCCTCTCAATGAGTTTAGTGAAAAGGACGCAATTAAACAAAAAAGCAGAGTATGGTCAATATCATGAAGGAAAGGGAGTGATGTGATCTAGAGCAGTCAAAGGAGAGTGGGAGGTAGATTTCCAATAAGGTGCAAATGCAATTCAATGGGGAAAAGGACAGTCTTTTTAAAAAGTGGTGCCAGTGGGGCACCTGGGTGGCTTAGTCAGTTAAACATCCGACTTTCGCTTAGGTCATGATCTCGCAGTTTGTGGGTTCGAGCCCCGCATCGGGCTCTGTGCTGACTGCCAGCTCAGAGCCTGGAGCCTATTTCAGAGTCTGTATCTCCCTCTCTCTCTGACCCTCCTCTGCTCACGCTGTCTCTCTCTCTCCTAGAAATAAATAAAAATATTTTTTTAAAAAATGGTGCCAGAATAGACTCCCATATGCAAAAAAAAAAAAGGAACCTGCTACCATATACAAATATTAACTCAAAATAGATTGTAGACATAAAACTTTGTAGTCTTAGGTTAGACAAAAGTTTCTTAGCTACAACACCAAAAGCAAGATCCATAAAAGAAAAGAATAATAAATTGAACCTAACAAACTTAAAAAGCTTCTGCTCTTCAAAACACTGTTAAGAGAATGAAAACCCAAGACACATATTTTGGTAAAACATTTAATTTATAAATCATTTATCTCAGAAAGGACTTATATGAGAAATATATATCTATTTAAAACTTGTACAACTCAATAATAATTACACAATAACTTAAGAAATGGGAAAAGATTTGAACATACACTTCACCAGGAATATAGAGATGGCAAATAAGCACATGACAAGATGCTCAACACCATCACTCATTAGGTAAAGCCAAATAAATTACAAGATATGACTACATACCTATAAAAATGACTTTTTAAAAATTAACAATACTGGCAAAGATGCAGAGCAGAAGTCATTATTGGTGGAAAGGCCAATGGATACAAACATTTCAGAAAAGAGTTTGACAGCTTCTTAAATTAAATACATACCTACTATTCCACTCTTCAATCTAACTCCTAGATATAAACCCAGATGAAATAAAAACTTATATTCACATAAAAGCCTGTAAGTGAATGTACACAGTAATTTTATTCAAAACTGTTAAAAACTGGAAACAGCCCAATGTTCCTCAAATAGAAATGAACAAACTCAACTGTGACATCTCCATACAATGGAATACTACTCAGAAATAAAAAGGAACATGGAACAACATGGACAAATCCCAAAAGCATTGCATTCAGCGAAAGAAGCTAGCTCAAAAGCTACAGCAGGACACTCTGGTAAAGGCAAAACCACAGGAGCAAAAAACTGATCGGTGATTGTCAGAGACAGAGGAGGACTACAAAGAAGCACAAAAGAATAGCGGGGATGGGAATGGTGACAGAACTGTTCTATATCTTTGATTGTAGTTGTAGTTACACACAAATGTATGTGTTCATCAAAACTCATGGGACATTATAATAAAAAAGGGTTAATTTCACTACATATACATTATACCTCAATAAAAAAACTTAATTTATGAAGATATAATAAAATTTTCTAACTAAACAAGTAATCAATTCATGCGAGAGCAGCAGCTAACACAAACTTAGAATATCTGAGGATAAACAGGTCATTAAGACAATAAATGATTCTTTGTAAGCAGCAATAAAAAAGCAAATATACACCAAAATAAGCAAATGCAAAAGGAGATTAAAATATTTTCTCCAATTGTTCAAATTACAATTCAGTTTGAGGTTCTTTTGGCTCTCAGAGTTATGTAGAAACTGTAAATTGGATTTCTTTTCTATACAACAGAATCTCTGTTACTATATGACAAGCAGATTATCTTCTCCCAAAACAGAGATTCCCTAGAAATGATCTCAATGGTCCATGTCACAGTAGAGAAGAGTTAACATGACATCAGTATAAACGTATGGCATAAGAAGGCTGTTAAAATTAACTGCTTATGGTGGCAACAGATGCAAACTGTTGGAGCACTAAAGTAACTGCCAAAGCCATGTGTGAGGGCCTGGGACAAGGAGGTACAATGACAGCATGAACAAAACCAGACTTCTAAGCAAAATTTGAGAAAATGGAAATAACATTTATCTTATCCAAAATGGAAATAACAATACTGAGCATCTAGGGTTGGGAAGATAAATGTGATGTTACAACTAAAGTACTTGTCGCAGAGAATGCACTTTAGCATTCAGTATCATCCAATTATCCCAGTAGATGTACTCGAAGCAGCAAAGGTGAAATCCATATAAAAATGTATCTTGAATACTTTAATGCTTGCAAATATCTTTAAAGATTACCAGACCACTAAAATAAGTAAAAATATGTACAAAGAAATTGAAAATAATGGCTAAAGCTCCCTTTAGTTTTTTTAAAATATGCATTAAAAATTTTTAAGTGAATTTTTTCTTGATTGGTAAATACAATTAAAAGGCATCTCATGTTCAGATGCCTGGGTGGCGGAGTTGGTTAAGCGTCCAACTCTTGATTTTGGTTCAGGTCATGATCTCATGTGAGATATGAGCCCTACATCATGAGATAGAGCCCTACATCAGGCTCTGCACTGTCAGTGTGGAGCCTGCTTGGGATTCTCTCTCCCTCTCTCTCTCTGCCCCTCCCCCACTCACTCTAGCTCTCTCTTAAAACAAATAAATAAACAAAGACATCATTTTATTTTCAAAAATGATTCAATCATTTCTGGCTAATCCGCAGCTCAAAGTAACATTTCAGCTAACGGGTCTACATTCAACTAAGGAAAATATTGCTGTGCACAACTTATGAAAAAAACAGTACACAGATGACTCAAAATACCTTTCTACACATATCATAATAAACAGGACTTCCTGCTGTCTCTATAAGCATAGCTCACACAGAAGGTAGGATGATCTTGACCTGGTTCTTAAAAGGAGAGGGCAAAGGAGATCAGAGAAGTGTCTCATGGTTTTCACATCTTCTGTTTGGTAAACCCCTGGGTCATTTGACACTAGGCTGCCTGAAATTAGTTTTAATGGGCTAGAACATCCATTTTACCTGGCCAGGACCTACAGGGCCAGATCATCCTCCTGGTCTCACCCCACATCCAAATCTCAAACACAATTATCTCTTCTTTCCCAACAGTAGCCCCTTCTTCTTCCTACGTATATATTACTTTGTTCAACATATGGCATTATTTCAGTTTATTTTTCAGTTTAATACATTATTCAGGTCTGATATCCCAGTAAATAACCCTGTGCCTCCTATAGAATTTCTACTTTTGGTCATAAGCATTTCTGGGACCTATCTTTTGTTAACTAAATGATCACTATGCAATCTCTACAATACTGACATATATTTACTTTTGTGTGTGTCTGTTGTCTCAGGCTTAGTATCAGAGTATGTAGGATTCCTTAAATGGAAAAAGATTTGGGACAACCTTAAATGGAACTTAGTTGAGAGGGTGTATCTTTATCCGTCTTCCCTAACAGAGATTCTACAGCCTTAGCTCTCCCCTGTTCCTATCACAGAAACAACCACTTCCTGTCCCTTGAGCTTCCAAGCATCTTCCCTTGTAAGAGAAAGAAGTAGGAGTGAAATTCTAGAAGCCTTCTCCTCAGCTTGTACCTCCCTTGGGATACATTTCAAAAATCTTTCATATGCTGTCTACCTTTACCTTCCTTTCTAGTCTCAATACCAAGTTTACTTTTTAAATTTGCCCCAATAATTTATTTACTCCATAACTTAAAATGGTCTGACAAAACAGACTGAAAGAAACTGAAAATTCTAGAATTCCCAATGCAATCAATTCATGATTACTGAGAGAATATGGTAAACATGTTTCTCCAAACCAACGTCTAAAGAAAGGGATCATGTACTCAGAAAGACACTCGGCACTGTTCTAAGATTCAAGACTTCTCTAACTTAGTAAAACTGTAATCACACTTTCATTTGTCTATGATAATATGGTAGCCAAAGGTAAACCTGTATATCTGATGTTAACATTATTTTCATTGAACAAAACAAACAAGGAAAAGGGAGCTGCCAAAATATAATCCTGAACAACTTTAAGACTGGCAAACAGGGAGGGATGCCTGGGTAGCTCTGGTTGAGCATTCAAATCTTGATTTAGGCTCAGGTTGTGATCTCAGGGTCATGGGATATAGCCCTGCATGGGGCTCTGCACTGAACATGGAGGCTGCTTGAGATTCATGGAGGCTGCTTGAGATTTTGTCTCGCGCGCGCTCTGCCCCTCTCCCCAGCTCATTCTCTCTCTCTCTCTCTCTCTCTCTCTCTCAATCTCTCTCTGCCCCCCCACCCTCCCTCCGTCCTTCACCAAAAAGAAAAGAGGGGCACCCTGGTGGCTCAGTCAGTTAAGCATTCCACATCAGCTCTGGTCATGATCTCACCGTTCATGAGTTCAAGCCCCACTTCAGGCTCTGTGCTGACAACTCAGAGCCCAGAGCCTACTGCAGATTCTGTGTCTCCCTCTCTCCCTCTGCTCCTCCCCAGCTAATACTCTGTCTTGTTCTCTCTCTCAAAAATAAAATCTAAAAGAATTTTTTTAATAAAAATTTTAAAAAGAAAAGAAAAGATTGGCAAACAAAATTCACTTTTAAAATGAGATGTTCTTATATGGAAACCATCTTGACAATAAACTATTTAAAAATAAATAAATAAATGAACATTTTAAAAAAGAATTCTTAAATCTTAAAACAAAAAAAAAAGAATTCTTAAATCATACTGACCTTAATTTCCAGTGAAAACTGAGGAGCAGGTAACTGTGAACTGTCATATATCAGCATTCTTCAGACTAATAAATGTATTAATATACCATTTAAAAAAATAAATGGTATATTTAAATTTAAAATGAGATGTTCTAGAATAAACTTTGATTTCTACTATATTTAAACTTTTAGCTAAATCTTCAATGAAAACTCTCTAGACTGGGGAAGCTGGGTGGCTCATTTTGTTAAGCGTTCAATTCTTGATTTAGGCTCAGGTCATGATCTCGCAGTTTATGAGTTGAAGCACCTCATCAGGCTCCTAGCTATCAGTGCAGAACCCGCTTAGGATTATCTCTCTCTATCTCTGCCCCTCCCCCACTCATGCCCCACCACTCAAAAAAATAAACTTCAAAAAAAAAAAAAAGAAAAATCTCTAGACTTGCTAAGAAATGCAAAGAAAGCAGTTAATTTCAAATAAGTGCAACTACCAAAGACAAAATTTCAAAGATAGGAAGAATATTAGAGCACAACATGCATATTTACTAAAAGTAAAACTAACAAAGTCTAGATACTATATCCCAATCTACTAAATCACAATATTTATATTAAAGGTATTTAAAATGAGTTTTTAATCTTTTATTTATGTTATTGAGACTATAAATGTGATTCCTACTCCCCTGATCTTCAAATCAGTAGTAGATACATATCCTACAAGGTATTAAGTATATTTTTGAAATAAAGCATCATCTAAATCAAATTTCCTTCCAGTATATGACAAGAAAGTGTAAAAATCAAAGTTCTCAGAATGACTGGGTATCTCAGTTGGTAAAGTGTCTGACTGTGGCTCAGGTCTTGTTCTCAGGGCTTGTGCGTTAGAGCCCCACGTCGGACTTTGTGCTGACAGCTGAAAGCCTGGAGCCTGCTTCTGATTCTCTGTCCCTTTCTCACTCTGGCCCTCACCCGCTCATTCTCATTCTCTCTCATTCCCTCTCTCTCTCTCTCAAAAATAAATAAAATACTAAAAAAAATTGTGAAGTTCTCAGTAAAAGAGCTTTTAGAATCAGGCATTAGGAATACTTAAAATCTTAAGCAGAGAAAGTTATTAGATTTAATATAGTTAAACGGAGTACAATAGAGAACCCAGAATTGGACCCACAAATGTATGGCCAATTAACCTTTGACAAAGCAGGACAGAGTATCCAATGGAAAAAAGACAGTCTCTTTAATCGATGGTGCTGGGAGAACGGGACAGCAACATGCAAAAGAGTGAAACTAGACCACTTTCTTATACCATACACAAAAACTCAAAATGGATGAAGGATCTGAATGTGAGACAGGAAACTATCAAAACTCTAAAAGGAGAAAGCAAGAAACAACCTCTTTGACGTCAACTGCAGCAATTTCTTACTTGACACATCCCCAAAGGCAAGGGAATCAAGTGCAAAAATGAACTACTGGGACCTCATCAATATAAAAAGCTTCTGCACAACAAGGGAAACAACAAAACTAATAGGTAACTGACGGAATGGGAAAAGATAGTTGTAAAGGACATATCAGATAAAAGGCTAGTATCTAAAATGTATAAGGAACTCACCAAACTCCACACCGGAAAAACAAATAATCCAGTGAAGAAATAGGCAGAAGACATGAACAGACACTTCTCCAAAGAGGACATGCAAATGGCCAACAGACACATGAAACAATGCTCAGCATCCCTCCTCATCAGGGAAATACAAATCAAAACCATACTGAGATACTACCTCACGCCAGTCAGAGTGGCTAAAATGAACAAATCAGGAGACTACAGATGCTGGCGAGGATGAGGAGAAACAGTCACCCTCTTACACTTTTGGTGAGAATGTAAACTGGTGCAGCCCTTCTGGAAAACACTGTGGAGGTTCCTCAAAAAATTAACAACAGACGGGCGCCTGGGTGGCTTAGTCGGTTAAGCGTCGGACTTTTGCTTAGGTCATGATCACGCAGTTCGTGGGTTCGAGCCCCGCGTCGGGCTCTGTGCTGACTGCCAGCTCAGAGCCTGGAGCCTGTTTCAGTCTGTGACTCCCTCTCTTTCTGGCCCTCCCCTGCTCACGCTGTCTCTCTCTCTCTCTCTCCTAGAAATAAAACATTAAAAAAAATTAAAAAAAAAAAATTAACAACAGAACTCCCCCATGACTTAGCAATAGCACTGCTAGGAATTTACCCAAGGGATACAGGAGTGCTGATGCACAGGGGCACATGTACTCCAATACTCACTGCAGCACTCTCAACATGAGCCAAATCATGGAAAGAGCCTAAGTGTCCATCAACGGATGAATGGATCAAGAAGTTGTGGTTTATCTGTACAATGGAATACTACATGGCCATGAGAAAGAATGAAATATGGCCATGTGTAGCAACATGGATAGAACTCGAGGGTGTTATGCCAAGCAAATTAAGTCAGGCAGAGAAAGACAGATACCATATGTTTTCACTCATATGTGGATCAGGAGAAACTAACAGAAGACCATGGGGGAGGGAAGGGGGAAAAACTAGATACGGAGAGGGAGGGAGGCAAACCATATGAGACTCTTAAGTACTGAGAAAAAAACTGAGGGTTGATGGGGGTGGGGGAGAAGAGAAAATGGGTGATGGGCATGGAAGGAGGGCACTTGTTGGGATGAGCATTGGGTGTTATATGGAAACCAGCTTGACAATAAACTATATTAAAAAATAAATAAAAAATAAATGAGGACTGATACATATTCCTAAAGAGAGGAAGTCTATTTGTAGTAAAATATAAAATGTTAAAAGCACCCTTCTGCTTCCTCCTCTTCCACATACTTAAATACATACAATACATACATACCAGCACAAATAAGTATTGTATGGGGCTATATTAGGATCAAAATCAGTCTGAGAATACCTAAAAGGTATGACACTATCTGTATCCAGCCTGGATGAAGGTGGAGCTACATGAAAGCATAAATGTAGACTAAGAAATAGCTCCTGGCTACTAAGAATTCACAATTTAAGCATTTAACATTCAACAAGAATAAAATGATTCAAGGTGAACTTATTTTCCATTCAAAATATAATCAACATCTGTCCTCAACAATATATAATCATGGCTATGAAGGCTACAAAGATATTACAGGCTCCTCTTCCTGAAAACAGATCATTTAATAGAGGGGGCAAATGCAAGGCTTATTAAAATTTAATTGATGCAAAAAGTTAAGTAACAATAAAAACATAGGAAGCATTACAAGGTAGCATAGGACTAAGAGGCAAACGAGCAGTATGACAGATTGTCAAGGATTAGGATTCTCTGGGAAAGCTTTAGAGAAGGTGAGACAGGAGTTTGGTCTTTCATTATTCCATAACGATTATAGGATCTGGATAAGTGGGAAAGAATAATATCTCTCCAGATGGAGAAATGGAAATACATCAAAGCACTGAGGTGATCATTAATTCCAGGACATGAAGGCAAAGAATTAAGAATCACAACTTTCAAACAGAAAATAAAATGAAGGAAGCCTCTAAGATACAAACATCCTCACTGAAGGATAACTAAAAATGAAACATAAGAGTTCTGAAGCATTGTAGTTGAAAGAGGAAATGACAAATACAGATAAGAATTGAAAAAATCTAGAAGTTTGGTAAGGAAATCTAGAGAAGTGGAAAATTTTAAGTGCTTTTCTCAGGAGAAAGGAAAAGGTAGTCAATGTTATTTCAAGATCTACTATCGCAGTCAGCAATATATAACTATAGAGTGAAGATTTCTTGAATCATAAAACTTATGCCATTACTAATAAGGGACATGCTGGAGACAGTGGCAGAAACAATATGCCCAAGAGCAGATATCATCACCAGCTGTAATTTCATCAGCAAAATACAAAACTTCCAGAGTCTTGATGTCCTCTTCTCTTAAAAAAACAAAACAAAACAAAACAAAACCTGGAAACCTGAGTATCAAGTGAGATTTAACACAGCTCTTTAAGTAAAGGGATAATGAAAATACAACATACCCAAATTTGTGGGACAGACCGAAAGCCATGCTGTGAAGAAAGTTCACACCACCAAGTCCATATATTACAAAGGAGTTAACGTCTAAAATCAGTGATCTGAGGTCTGCCCTAAAAACTTAGAAAAAGAAGAGCAACATAAACCAAGAACGAGCAAATGAAAGGAAATAAAGATCATAAATCAGTTATATTTAAAACAGAAAAACAAGTGTGGCTGGGTGGCTCAGTCAGTTAAGCATCAGACTTTGGATTAGGTCTCGACCTAAAGGTTTGTGAGTTTAAGCCTCACATCAGGTAGAGCCTGCTTCAGGTCCACTGTCTCCCTTCTCCGCCCTCCCCTGCTCCTTCTCCTGCCTGCACTTGCTTGCTCTCTCTCTTTCTAAATAAATTTTAAAATAAATGAATAAATAAATAAAAAAGAAAAACAACAGAAAAAATCAATGAAACAAAGCTGGTTCTTTGAAAAGATGAATGAAATTGTGAACTTCTTTTTTTTTTTTTTTAATGTTTTATTTATTTTTTTAGGAGAGAGAGACAGCGTGAGCAGGGGAGGGTCAGAGAGAGAGGGAGTCACAGACTGAAACAGGCTCCAGGCTCTGAGCTGGCAGTCAGCACAGAGCCCGACGCGGGGCTCAAACCCACGAACTGGGAGATCATGACCTAAGGGAAACTCGAACGCTTAACCGACTAAGCCACCCAGGCGCCCCTGAAATTGTGAACTTCTAACAAGACTGACCAAGAAAGGTAGAAGACACAAGGAATGGAACAGGGAGTTCCTGGGTTGCTCAGTTGTTTAAGTGTCTGACTTGGCTCAGGTGAGTTCAAGCCCAGCATCCAGATCTCTGCTGATATCACAAAGCCAGCTTCAGATTCTCTGTCCCCCTCTCTCTGCCCCAACCCCTGCACATCCTTTCTCTCTCTCTCTCTCTCAAAAATAAAACATTAAGAAAAAACAAAAAAGGAATGCAACAAAGAATATCATTACAGGCCCCAAAGACATCAATAGGGTAATAAAGGGATATTATTAACAACTTTATACACATAAAGTTGACAACTTGGAAGGAATCAATCAGAAAACCACCTACTACCACAATTCACTCAATATGAAACATTAATAGCCATATAACTACTAAGGAAATTAAATCTGTAATTTAAAAACTATAAATAAGAAATCTCTAGGCCCAGATGGTTTTGATGAAGAAGCCTATCAAACATTTAAGGAAGAATTAACTCCAATTCTATACATAGAGTCTCTTCCAGAAAAAGGAGGTAACACTTCCCAATCAATTTTATGAAACTATTATTACCCTGATACCAAACCAAATAAAGACAATACAAAAAACCTACAGACCAATATCCCTCATGAATTTGATAGAACATGTACCAAAAAAATCTACATCTGTGATAAAAGACTGAATGATTTCCCCCCAACATCACAAACAAAGCAAGGATGTCTGTTCTCACCACTCTTACTCAATTGTTACAAGTCCCAACCAGCATAAATAAGGCAGCAAGTGGCAAACAGACTGGAAAGAAAGAAATAAAACTGTCTCTGTGAAATGACAAGATTTTCTATGAAGAATATCCCATGGAATCTAGGAGGAATCCCAATTCCTAGAATAAATTAATTCTGTAAAGTCAGAGGACACAAGATAAACATACAAATATCAACTGTATTTCCATATGTTTACTCTGAATATGTGGACAATATTAAAAATGTAATACAATTTACAATTACTTAAAAAAATGAAATGGGATTAAATCTAACAAAACATGCAGGACTTGTATGCTGAAAACTACATAATGCTGATGAAAGAAATGAAAGAAAATGTAAAACACAAACCACAAAACTTTTAGGAAAAAAATAAGAAAATGTTTGGGATCTAGGGTTAGGCAATGAGCTCTTAGACTTGACATCAAAAGTAAAATCCATAGGACGAAAAATTGATAAAATAGATTTAAATGAAATTAAAAACATTTGCTCTCCAAAAGACTCTGTTAAGAGGATGGGGGAAAAAAAAAGACAGCACAACAGACTGAGAAAACATTTACAAACTATGTATCAAGAAAGGACTAGTAACCAGAGCATATTTAAAAAGAAAACTCTAAAATCAACAGTAAACAAAATCAAATTAGAAAATGGGCTAAAGAAATGAAGAGACATATCACTTGAGAGTATGCAGATGATAAATAAGCCCATGAAAAGATGCTTAATATTGTTAGCCAATAGGGAAATGCAAATTAAAACCACATACCTGTGATACATACATACATACAGATCAGAATATCTAAATTAAAAAAAGAATACTAAATGCTGATGAGGATATGGAGAGATTGATCCCTTATAACATTTCTAGTGGGAATGAAAAACAGTGCAGAAACTCTAGTAAACAATTTAGCAGTTTCTCATTAAAACTAAACATGCAACTGCCGTGTGACCCAGCTGCTACACTCCTGTGAATTTATCCCAGAGAACTGAAGACTTATGTTTTCATTAGGTTACACTACCTGCTACTATACTAGAATGTTTACAGCAACCTAACTCATAGTAGCCCAACAATGGAAACAACCAGATGTCCTTCAAACAAAGATGGAACGTCCATACCATGGACTACTACTCAGCTATTAAAAGGAGCAATCTAATAACACATGCAACAATCTGGATGATAGCTCCAGAAAATTACATACTATGTGAGTCAGTTATATAAGTCTTGAACTGAGAACATTATAGAAACGAAAAACAGATTAGTGGTTGTCAGGGGTGGAAATGAAGTGGATGTGGTATAAAAAGGCAACTTGAAGGATGCTGTGAAGATGGAAAGTTATCTTCACAGTATCAATGGCAATGTCCTGGTTGTCTATGGTTTTGCAAGGTGTTATTATTGAAAAAAAAAAAAAACTGGACAAATGGTACAGGGGATCTCATTATTTCTTAACAACTCCAAGACTGCACCTTCAATTACCTCAAAATAAAAAGTTTAATTAGAAAATAAAAGTACACTTATTATTGCAAAATAAGTACAGCAGTTGACAAGCAATCCAACATCAATTAAATGAAGTGATCTCTTCAGTTTAAGTTTAATTCTGAAGATTACTATGAATCAGAGTTTAAAAAATATTATCCTCACTCATACACTCAAAGAAACTATAACACAGTTCAAACAGAACAACTGAGATTTCTCTATCTTAATACAAAAGGGTAGAAAAATCCTTTTCCAGGATCTATCAAAGAAACTGGTTGTGTAACTTTCCACATATCACCTAATCTCTCAGGCTACAATCTGAACTCGATTTCTACAATCTAATTTAGGAGTTTAGACCAGTAGTTCCCAAACTTTTTATTTGTAGTCTCAGGCCCCCATAGAGCTTTTGCTTATCTGGCTTACAACCATTAATATTTACAGTATTATTAAGTAAAACAGAAATTTCTTATTTTTTTAAGTTTCTTTATTCTGAAAGAGAAAAAGAGAGAGCAGGCAGGGGAGGAGAAGAGAGTGAGGGAGAGGTCCATGCTGTCAGCCCAAAGCCCAACACAGGGCTCAAACTCACAAATCATGAGATTATGACCTGAGATGAAGCCAAGAATTTCAGGACAGACTGGGCCATCCAGGCACCTCAAAACAGAAATTTTTAAAAACCAAGTACACACATTAGCTCTCAGAATGGTGAGGTCATTCCACATCAAGTAGCCTCCATAAAACTCATCTTAAACTCATAACAGAGTGCGAAAAAGGCAAATAAGAGCTTGGTGCTGTTATGAAAATAATTGTGACCACGCTTTGAGAACCACTGGCTTACTATATCAAACAACGTAAACATACAAGTGATTCTAAAAGTATTAAACACTGTGGGTGCCTGGGTGGCTCAGTAGTTGAGCATGCCACTCTTTGGCTCTGATCGTGATTCCAGGGTCCTGGGATCCAGGACCTGCCTCCAGCTAGCACTGAGCATGGAGTTTGCTTAAGATTCTCTCCTTCTGCTCCTCTCCCCTGCTCTCTATCTATATAAAGTTAAAAAAAAATTTTCTTTATAAAGAATAAAACGTATAAAACATTGAACACATCAGTCACAGACATTCTTTTAAGGTTCAAGGGTGCCAAGGCCAAAAAAAAAAAAAAAGGCTCAAATCCTTCCTAATGGACAACTTGGACAACCACACAGTTGGTAAAAAGAGCAAGTTTCTTGAAAGTCCAAGGAAGCTGGCCTCCAGTGACTAGTCAGGGAAAAGTACAAAATGTAAAACATAACACTACTATTCCATTAATCTGTGCGTCCAAAACCGTTATAAAAATGATGGACCCACAATCACTGTTTCAGACATAACTTTTGACAAGACAGAGAAGCCGCGCAAAAACTCCCAGCCACTCAGCAACTTGGGGTCGGGAATCTGGGGGGAAAGGGGGAGTCCGCCCTGCGACCCCGCTTCTGGCAACGCAGAACCGCCCCGGTCCCTGCCTCCGGAACTAAAGCAGGAGAAAGAGAACCCCTCCTCCCAGCAGGGTCGGACCAGCCGGCCTCGGCGGCCCAGGGATGACCCGCCGACAGGGCAATGGGAGCTGAGGAACCGCGCGGCTCACGATCACCGCCAGTACTGGACGGGACCCGCACCGTGTTTCGGGCCCCGAGTTCTGGACTGAGGAGGTTACGCTGGGACCCTGGGGACTGCTGGGCGGCGGCCCTGGGAGTCGGGCCCTGGGGGAGGGGGCGGCGCTGGGCAGTGTAGGGGTCGTGAGGAGTCGACAGGGACTCACCAGGTGCCGCGCCACCTCAGAGGTCATGGTCCCGAGCGGAAGGTGAGCGTAGGCAGGAGTCTCAGCGAAGTGGGGGTTTCAGCCAGGGCCCCCGAGAATAGCGTCCCAACCTAGAAGGTAGCAAAGGGGGCCCGGGAAGAGTGGAACGTACCGGGCGCGGGCCGAAGGCGGGTGTAACGGGCGGGGTCAGCCTCCGCGGGAGAGGGGGGCATTGGGTAACCGGGGAAAGGGGAGGAGCCAAGTCTACTGGCCTCAGAGACGCGAGGGCAGTGGGCCAGAGGGCCGAGGCCCCGCCAGACCGGGCGCATGACATTAACCGCGCCAAATAGTTGCGCGCGCACGCGAAGCGAGTCTCTCTCAGGAGTATCCCTCGACGTCTCAAAAGACGACAACCCCAAACAGAGGGAGAGTGACTGGAAGAGATTCAGTACTTGTGGAGGAAGACTCGCGGGAAAAAAAACTCAGCCAGCAGGCGGCGGGTGGGTGCAGTGATTGCGGGCCCGCGCTAAGGCCGGAAGTGGGCGGGCCATAGGGCGGGGCGGGGGCGTGCCCGCCGACGGCCGGCGGGAGATGCGGTAGCAGCCAACGCGGGGACCGGAAGTAGGCGGTCTTGGGGGCGGGGTGCATCCGTGGGGGCGGGGCTGTCGGGGGCGTGTTCCCCAGGGGCGCGGCCCCAGTGAGGCGGTGGTGGCGTCTCCGGCAGCAGAAGCTCAGGCGATTGGACTCTACGTCCCTCAGAAGCGAGTGTTTTCAAGAGGGCCGCGATGGGGCCGGGTTGAGCCACTCGTCGGCGGAGGAGCAGCGCTGCCACGGATGGAGGGGCCGGTGGAGCTCAGCCCAGAGGCCGTGCTGCGCTTCCTCGCGGAGCGCGGGGGCCGGGCCCGGCATGCCGAGCTGGTACAGCACTTCAGGGGTGCTCTGGGCGGTGAGCCCGAGCAGCGCGCGCGCGCCCGCGCCCTCTTCAAGGAGCTAGTCAATGCCGTGGCTACGGTGCGCACTGATCCTGTCGACGGCTCTAAGTACGTGCACCTTAAAAAGAGGTTCTGCGAGGGACTTCCCCCGTCTGAAGCCGCACCGTCGCGTGACCTGCCCATCATCTCGGTGACCGCAGAGCCAGAGTCCAGCAGCGGCGCACCAGGGACGCCCGACGGCCGGGTAGAGACCCAGGCGGATGGCCTGTGCCCAGTGGCGGCCTCTCCTGAGGCGTCCTCGGGTCCAAGCTGCGAGCCTAGCCATGAGGAGATCTCGGCCGCCGCGCTTGGGCCGCCAAGCCTGGCTGGCGACAGCCTGAGCGGGCCGCCCCTGAGCGGCGGGGCCCGGAGGAAGAGCTCTCGGCGGGAGGCGCAGGCTTCCTCCGGGGGAACGGCCCCTGGACCCAGCGAGGACCTAGAGCCCCCACCCCATGGCTGCGAGCAGACAGACGCGGGCAGCTCCCCCGGCGGCGGCATCACCACCCCAAGGTCTACGCGCCAGAACCTTCGGGACCTTGTGATGGGCAGCTCACCGCAGCTGAAGAGGAGCGTGTGTCCTGGGGGCAACAGCCCGGGAAGCTCCTCTGGGGTAGGACGCGGCAAAAGCGGGGGCGACTCAGACAGCGCATCCATTGCTTCGTCGTCTGCGGAGGAGGAGAGCAGCGGCGGGGGCTCCGTGACGCTGGACCCTCTGGAACATGCCTGGATGCTCTCAGCCTCTGACGGCAAGTGGGACAGCCTGGAAGGGCTGCTCACCTGTGAGCCCGGCCTGTTGGCCAAGAGGGACTTCATCACCGGCTTCACCTGCCTGCACTGGGCCGCCAAGCATGGCAGACAGGAACTCCTGGCCATGCTCGTCAACTTCGCTAACAAACACCAGCTGCCAGTGAACATCAACGCCAGGACAAGCGGAGGCTACACTGCCCTGCACTTAGCTGCCATGCACGGACACGTGGAGGTGGTGAAATTGCTGGTGGGTGCTTACGACGCAGACGTGGACATCAGGGACTACAGTGGGAAAAAGGCCTCTCAGTACCTGAGTCAGAGCATCGCTGAGGAGATCAAGAACCTGGTGGGAGCCCTGGATGAGGATGATGGAGAGAGTGCCACTGGCAGCGGGGGTGGGCGATGGAGGCTTTCAAAGGTGCTCCCTTCACACCTTATCACCTACAAACTCTCACATGTCTTGGAAGATGGAGGGGATCATCACCATCATCATCACCACCACCACTTGACTGAGGGATGGGCTGGAGGCAAAGCAAGGGATCCAGGTCGGAAGGCCTCCGGCGGCTCTAGTGGTCGGATAAAACCCAAACTCAACAAAATCCGCTTCCGAACCCAGATCATCCACACTACACCCTCTTTCAGAGACCCAGAGCAGCCACTGGAGGAAGGAGAGGAAGAAGAGGAGGACCGGGCTCTTAAAAGCCACTCATCTTCATTCAAATTGAGACCGAAGTCCAATGTATTTGGGTAAAAATAATTTCTTTTAGAAAATTCTAGGTTTATTTGTTTTCAGGAATAGGATACTAGGTTGTAGACAAGAAAATGAGCCCAGATAAAGGGTTAAATTCTTACTTGGGGAGTTGGAATGGGTGGGAGGAATTCCCGCTAGCATTCTGGGTGAAGTAAATTTCCAAGTGATTTCATCAAACTTTGCCCTAGGCCTCTTTTCCCTATACCACCCCTCTGCCCTGGAGCCCCTGTTTCTGAGGACTGGAATTTAAATTGGGTGTACGGAATTGATTATTGAGGGTTCCTCTGATTTTACCATTACTGAATGCCATACAAAGTAAGGAATTTTGCACTTTTATGTTTCAGTTTTTTAAAAGTGGTTGTGCTTCCAAGAGTGACAAGAAATGCAATTGTAATGAAATTTTAAGTGTAAACAAAACTACATACTGCCTTGGTTTTTGTTTTTTGTTTTTTACTAATCGCATATGCCTTTTAAGATACTACTGAAGGTCAGGTCAAAGTTGAAATACAAAAATGCTCTATAGAGAATAATGTGAATAAAAATGGTATCCTGTTTGTATTGTTAAGTAGTGCTCAACTATTTTTTAAATAGCAATTTGAACTTTAATCACTGAACTAAAGAAATAGGCAACATTCACTTTTAACTTAATCTGTAGTCCTGCTTTTTCTTAACTGTCTCTAAGACCACTGCACTCAGTGTTAAGGTACATTATTAATAACTACACAAAATTTTACTTAAAACACTTGACAACCTATGGTACTTTTAAGTAAAACATTGCGTCTAGTTCTGAGTTTTATTAATTTGTTTTGCTATTCTAACAGTCTAAATTTAAATTTGCCAGAGGTTTTTATTCTGAGGATCATACAACCATTGGTTCTAATTGACATAACCCTATTTGGTGGTGCTCAGAGTTGAATTGCCTACAGAAGCTGTTTCTAGTTTAGACGACTAGCAAAAATTGGCAGAAATGTTAGTGAGTCTATGCTTCTGTGAAGTAATTATTAAATCAATTTAATGATTCTCACATAAGGTACACTTTTTATTTTACTAATACACTCATACTAATAAAATACTTTTTATTTTACTAATAAAATAAAAAACATTGTAGCAATGTTTGCAAATGTTTGTAATACTAAAGACTTTAAATTTTCCAGTGTTTCCTTGAATCTATTAGAAGCATACAGTGAAGTTACTGAAAAGCTGGATAGTAAATCTACCCAGTTAAAAATAGCACTTTATAAAAAGGAAAAGAGAAGAGATGGGACTATTTCTTTATGTAAATACTGCTGACTACTAAATTCCTTTTCATATAAATGGAAAATACCTTTCGTTGAAATTAAAGAGTGTAGTTCTTAATTACATTTCGTTAAAATTTGTTAAGAGTAAGTGTCTTTATGGTTATTGTAAAATTTAACTCACAAGCATATTAAATCAATTTGTAACTAGATTCAAAACAATTTTGTGGGAGACTAATTCCAGCAAGTCCTTCTACCTTAGTCTTTTTGGTCTCCTAATTGCTGAAACATAAGTACCTGCAGCCTTTACAGATTAAGGAGTAAATTAACAGCTAGCAGAGTGAATAAACCAGTATATAAATTGCACTGAATTCCAGAGTTTAGAGAGTTCTTAGATCTTTACTTTCCCAAGTCAGGAAAATTTGTACCCAAGTTTCTTACATCTCTTTAGATAGCAGTTTAATTTGTTTAAAGACATATCAAAAATATTCATATAAAACATCTAAACAGTTATCCATTTGTGTGCCTGTTTTGTTTTACGATTGTGGAAATAGACTATGTACATTTGACAAGCACTTTTATGCATACATGTGGGTAAAACAGTCTAATTTTGTATAAATTAAAAAGAGGTTCTTTGAAAGTGAAAAGCAGTCATTTGTTCTGAATCATATACATATTACCTGTAGCTAGTACAGGACAAGCTGTATAACCTCCTTCTGAGGAATCTTATATTTCATTGACATCTGTAGTTAAGTGAACGATAAAACGTAGACACTTCAGAACCATCTAAATGTTCTATTGAAATCAGTATTAATCTCGAAATGTGTATGTTAGTAACTAATTGCACAAAATCTATAATTTACTGGATCTTTAGAGATTGAGTCAGTGCTTCATTTAACCTGATTTTCACACTAAAGATTTTAGCTTTTCCAGTAAAATATACTTTAAATTTTCAAAAATCATTCCTGAGGGGATCTACTTCTAGCATTCCTTGTTATGATATGGTTGTGTGCAATAAGTATAACATTTTCAGCTACTTAGCTATACATTCCTCTAATTTTTCAGTTTCCAAATTGAGATTATTAAGAACCAATGATTTGTATAATTTGATTTTGTGGAATTGTGTCTGCCATTAATGGAAATATATGTCAATTACTTAGATGCTTTTGATACAAAGCTGTGTGGTTAAAAAACTCAACTACGTCCATGTGTCTTATAGGTACACTTGAAACTAGTGAATGTTTATCACAGTTCTCTTCACTTCTATGGTATGCAGTTTATATAACTTGAAAATCTGGTACTGTTTTATTCGTGGCTGAAATCTTGGGAGTCCAGGATGCCTCACCTCTTATATTTTAAAAGAGTTCAGAGTGTATCATTCGTAAAAATTTGTTTTGTCAAAATAAATGGTTCACACTACATTTTTTCTCTGAATTGTCTAAATCTTTGTAGTCCTTTATACTTCTTACCTGTGTAGTGTTTTATAGTTCATACAGTGCTTTTTGAAGTTCACATTTATTTGATCCCTTTCCTGTCCCTTAAAACTGAAAAGAGAATGAAAGCCAATGACTGTTCAGGGTCACAAAGTAAATGGCAGTTAGTAAGATTTTAAGATTCAGAGCTGTTCCACAACATTATATTTTCTGTACTTCAAATTGACTAATTTTGGCAAAATTATTGTAGTTTTTCTTCAATGTTAGAGGAATCCACTTGGATAGAAGGTAGCACCTTTACCACTACCTTTAAAAAAGAAAACAATGGTGTAGTTCATGCACTCACCAGGTAACATGAGCCCTTCCTACCCAGACCAGATCTTAAGAAAGATATGGGAATATCTTTTTCTATTTTCTTCAATATCCATTAACCTTTGGACATTAATGAGCTCATTTCCTCACCAAGGAAATTCTTTAATCTTTATTTTAACAAAATTTACCTCTATTCTGATGGCAAAGCAATGTGTGAGAAGCCTTGATGTAATTGTCAGCCATTGCTCACTTGGGAAGATCCCGTTATGATTGTTTTTGGAGATTTTTGTTGTTGCTCTTGCTTTATGGCAACTTATAAAATATTTTTCAGTGCAACTGAAGGACTAAATAAGTCTTGTTTCTGTTTCTAGAATGACTTCTTTCCTTAGAAGTATGCATCTTAAAAGAATTCTTTCAGTAGTCCACTTGAAGATCTCTGTAATACTGGTGAAAAACTTTTTTTTTTAATTTTGTTAAATAATTGGCAATTATTTGGAATTTCTTGGAAGTTATTCCTGAAAAATAAATACTCTGGAAATTTGCTGCAAAGCATTGTTCCTTCAGTGATTAGCCCAATTTTTGTGAAATAACGTTAGAAGTTAAGTGGGAAGAAAACAGTATGTGAACTCATTTTTCAAGATTCAGCAGTAGAGTTGTTCGCATTGTATCCAATTATTTTCCTCTGAAGAACATCACTTTCATGTTTTACTTTTTTCTCTTTAATCTCTTTAAATCTCAGTTTATATCAGGAGAATCTTCCCCATTCAGTTAAAAAAGTATCTCTTTTTTTCCACATTTATTGGTGAGGAATATGAGACAAGTCCCCACCCTTGTATAATACCTACTATGTCGAAGATAAGTAGATTTCTTAATGGAAAACACTAAAGAAATATTTCATAATATTGCATCTATGGGTAATTTCAGTGATGCCCTTATGCCAAATGAATAAAGGTCAGTATTTTCATAGGATCTTACTCTTAAATGCTAGCCAACTACTTCATTTGCAGACCAGCCAAAAGAACAGTCTTCCAACCCAGGAGGTAAAATCAGCTTTAATAGGATTTAAAACAACTTAGAAGATTTGTGAGCAACTTAGAAGATTTTCGTGAGTAAATTTGATTATAAGAAAGTTTTATCTGTCTTATGTATAAACATTGCTCTAGGTCATATCTATTCTGACCAAAGGTTTAGCCAAAAGTGGCCTGACTTTGAATGAAGTAAGTTATCTAGTGAAGTAGCACTATATAATTTTTTAACCCAAATTTATGCTGTTCTGATGAAAGAACCTACAAATGCCTGTTAGAATACTCTTATGGGTCTCTCAGAAGCTTTGGATTTAATTTCTAAAAATATAATTGAGTATTTCTGAGATTTGTCCAGAAGTTTCCAATATTGATAAACATGATCCTCGAGTTTTGTTTTAGTTCATGTAGACTGCTATAACAGAGTACCATAGACTGAGTTGGCTTATGAACAACAGAAATTTATTTTCCACAGGTACAGAGGCTGGGAAGTTCAAGCCCAAAGCACTGGCAGGTTCCATGTCTGGTGAGAGCTTGTTTCCTGGTCATACACAGTAGTCTATTCCTTGTGTCCTCACATGACAAAAGAGCAAGGGAACTCTCTGGGGTTTCTTTTACAAGGGCACTAATCCCATTCATAAGGGCTCTATCTTTATGACCTAATCACCTCCCAAAGGCCTTACCTCCTAATACCGTCCCATTGGGGATTAGGTTTCAACATATGAATTTTGGGAGGACACAAACATTGAGTCTATAACAAGTATGCATTCAAGAGGCAATGATTTGGTTCTGGTCAGCAATTCAATCTATGGCTACATGCTGAGTCTGCACTGAGGAGATTCCAAACCCAGCTAAGGGCTTTATTTTAGCTGTATGAAAAGATTTATTACTTCCAGGAACTTACTGTGCATGCCAGGCAAGGTTTTAAGCACTTTATAAAAAGTAAGCTGCTGGGACAACTGAATGGCTCACTCGGTTAAGTGGCTGACTTTTGATTTCGGCTTAGGTCATGATTATGATCTCATGGTTTGTGAGTCAGAGCCCCCATGTGGGGTCTGCACTGGCAGTGTAGAGCCTACTTGGGATTCTCTCTTTCATTCTCTCTCTCTGTCTCCTGCTTGTGCATCTCTCTCTCTCTCTCTCTCTCTCTCTCTCAAAGTAAATAAATAAACTTAGGAAAAATACAAGCATTTTAATTATCCCATCTCTCTCTGCATTCAGTTCTAGTGTCTCCATTTCACTGATGGGGAATGGGACGGGGGAGGGGGGAGAAACTGGCTATTTGTCCAAGTTCACAAAGTTAGTCGAGAGTAGAGCCGGACTGGACCTATGCTTTGTGGCAAGCAATAGACTATACAACTTCTCTGGGAACAGAAGTTATAGTCAACTGACCATAAGTTTACAAGGCTACCACCTAGTGATGTAGAAAGGATGTAGAGAATTCATACTCAACTGTGTAAAGGACCAAACAAAAACCACAAGCACCCATTGATGCTTGGGACAAATACTGACTTTAACACCCTGATATTACTATATTAGAATAAGATTAAAACTAGATTTTTAGGTGTTTAGTTTTTTTCTTTCTCACCTAGGATAAAATTCATTTGGGATGGGAAAGAACATTTTCTTATCTCAGGATGGTGGAGTTGCTAAAAGCATAGGGTGTGGTTATATATCTATGGTCAGCCTCACCTCCCCTCTTCCCAGCATCTCCTCCCACCTTGTCTGAGCACTAAGCTTTAATGAAAGGACTTGGGCCACTTCCACACAATCATAAGATTAAAGGTCAACCTGGAAGAAAACCAGCAGTGTATCATCCATTTTCCTTGACATATTTAACCAATGAATCTGAACTTTGATAACTCACTTTAGAATAGGCAGAAACTTGCCTTTGCTGTATTGCAAAGGGTGACAATTGAATGTTTTTAAGAAGATAATCTTTAAGGATATTTACACCTGCTTTCGAAACTGCTCTTAAAAATGAATCATTTTCCAGAAAAGAGAGAGTGTGTGTAGGCAAACCAAAAGAAACTCTTAACTATAAAGAACAAAATGAGAGTCACTAGAGAGGATACGGGCAGGTGATGGGCTAAATGAGCGATGGATATTAAGGAAGGCGCTTGTAATAAGCACTGTGTGTTATATGTAAGTGATGAATCACTAAATTCTACTCCTGAAACTAATATTACACTATATGTTAACTTTTATTTTTATTGAAATTCAACTTAGTTAACTTAGTTAACATACAGTGTAGTCTTGGCTTCAGGAGTAGAACCTAGTGATTCATCTCCTAAACATGACACTCAGTGCTAATCCCAACCAGTGCCCTCTTTTTTTTTAATTGTTTTAATATTTCATTTATTTTTAAGAGAGAGATAGAGACAGCATGAGAAGGGAGGGTCAGAGAGAGAGGGAGACACAGTTCCAAATACAGATTCCAGGCCCTGAGCTAGCTGTCAGCACAGAGCCCGACATGGGGCTCGAACCCACAGACCATGAGATCATGACCTGAGCTGAAATTGGATGCTTAACCAACGGAGGCACCCCAAACCAGTGCCCTCTTTAATGCCCAACACCCATTTAGCCCATCTCCTACCCACCTACCCTATAGCAACCCTCAGTTTGTTCTCTGTGTTTAAGGGTCTCTTGTTGTTTGCCTTCCTCTCTGTTTTTATCTTATTTTTTCTTCCCTTCCCCTATGTTCATCTGTTGTTTCTCAAATTTCACATGTGAGTAAAGTCATATGATATCTTTTTTTCTCTGACTGACTTATTTCATTTAGCATAATACATTCTAGTTCCATCCTTGTTGTTGCAAGTAACAAGATTTTATTCTTTTTCATCACCAGGTAGTATTCCATTGTGTATATCTACCACTTCTTCTTTATCCATTCATCAGTCAATGGACTTTTGGGCTCTTTTCATAATTTGCCTATTGTTGATAGCACTGCTATTGATATGCATGTGCTCTTTCAAAATGGCACTCCTGTATCCTTGTGATAAACACGTAGTAGTGCAATAACTGAGTCATAGGATAGTTCTATTTTTAGGTTTTTGAGGAACCTCCATACTGTTTTCCAGAGTGGCTACATACACCAGTTTACATTACCACCAGCAGTGCAAAAGGCTTCCCCTTTTGCTGCATCCTCACCTATATCTGTTGTTTCCTAAGTTGTTCATTTTATCCATTCTGACAGGTGTGAAGTGGTAGCTCATTGTGGTTTTGATTTATATTTCCCTGATGATGAGTGATGTTAAACATCTTTTCATATGTCTATTAGCCATCTGCATGTCTAATGCAACTGAAAATGACCCACTGAAGAATATATTTCCTGTTATTCTCATTATAGCCACATTCAGTTTACTAGGGTAGACCTCTCTCATTTATATGCTTATATATATTCTCATGCTTTTTAGGTGGATGCATTTTTCTGCTTCCAAAGCTCTCTGCTTGTTTTATGTCTTAAAATCTATCTACATTTTATTTCAAGGCATTTCACCAATATGATGACCTTTTCAAGGCAACACATCTCAGGTAGTACCTTTAATTTAATGAGTTTTTTTAACTTTTAATTTTTTTTTGAGAGAGAAAGGGAACATGAGCAGAGGAGAGGGGCAGAGGTAGAGAGAAAGAGAATCTTAAGCAGGCTCCACACTCAGTGTAAATGTCAACATGGGGCTCCATCCCAAGCCCTGGGATTATGACCTGAGCCAAAATCAAGACTCAAACACTCAACCAACTGAGCAACCCAGGCAAGCCTTTTAAAAATATCTATTTAGGAAAGAGTGCAAGGTGGCAGAGAAGTAGAGAACTCTGTACATTACACTCACCCCCATATCACGCACGGAGAAGGCCCGAAGCCATAGGAACCCTTACAGAATCCAGAAGTTTGGGAATCAACAGAGACAGACTCCGCTGAGAAAACCTTCTAGCATGAGTGCAAACTGGGGAAGATAAAAACAGGCTGGGACCAGAGACACAGAGGGACAGGGGTAATTCCCCTCTGTGGAGGGTTTAGAGAGGAAAGACAGTGGCCAAAACTGCACAAGACACTATCCCTGTCACAGGGGAACAGAAAAACCTTCTCTCGGGACACAGAGGGATCTAGTTTCCTGCTCTCCAGCGGGCCCTATGCAGGACACACTCATCCCAGGCAACCCCCAGGGAAACTGCTCCCTGCGCGCCAGCTCCACCTGGAGGGACACACTGCTGCTGCCCCTTTGTGCTTCTGGCTCAGCTGGATCCCCAGAGGGGAGGCAAAGGGCTTAAAACTGGGAGATTTGCCTACAAGTTCGTGTTTTGGGCAACGGGACACAAAGGGACCCGGTTTCCTGCTCTCCAGCTGACCCTAGGCGCGACGCACTCCTCCCAGAAGACCCCCCAGATGAAACTGTTCCTTGCTCACCAACCCGACCTGGAGGAGACAGGAGCAGCGGCCTCTGGCTCAATCCTCAGGGGGAAGGCAAGAGGCTTGGGACTGCCCTGAGGGTATCACCTGCGAGTTTGTGTTTCTGGCAATTTCAGTGGGGCTCACAGACTGGGATCTGGAAACAAGGCCTGGCCTGAGATATAGAGCATGGCCCACCTTGGCTGTGCCCCCGGCACAGGGAATTTACACACCCAAAAACGTGAGTTTCAGCGCTTGGTTCAAGAAGGGACTGGTGCACTGCCACTCTTCTCCCCACAACCGCCAAGGCAGGATTCCCGAGGGACGCATTGGATCAAACCATGCCCATCCCTGCTAGAGAGCTGCCCTCCTCCTTTTTTTTTTTTTTTTTTTTTTACTGGAGCCAGGGCAAGACCAATTCTGGTCACTGGCTTGCTTAAACAGTCACATTTAACCCATTCTCTAGATGTAAATTCTAACCCTCCCTACCTTTTCATCTCTTTCTTTCTGGAGTAATCAGATTGTATAGTTTCTCTGGATAACACCATCGTCATTATTTCGCCTCTTCTCCAACCATATTCCACTCCTTAGCTCTTTGAAAAAAGTTTCTTATTCCTTCTGCCTGCTCATTTTATTTCAATTCCACCTCATTCCCGCCCTGTCATTTCTCTCTTTCTCTATGCTCTTCCACCAGCACTGCATAAGCCCGGCAATTTATTTGTAGCTGGGAAATTTGGTTATATGCTTTAAACTGTTCTTTGTCTATTGGGTTTCTTCTTTTTTCCTTTTCTTTTCCTCTTTTTTTCTTTTCTACGTATTTTTATTTCTTATTATTCGCTTTCCCTCCTCCCCTTTTTCTCTTTTCCTTCTCGTTTTCCCTCTCAGTTTCCGTGTTTGTTGGATTTGTCTGTGCATTTGTGTGCCTCTGTTCCCTGTGTGTTTGTCAGTCTGTTTTCTTTTCCAGGGCTACCTCAAGAAACAAGCCAAAGTACACATGGTAGAGAGTTCCAAATACCACTACGAGTAGGAAAAGAAAATAACCAAGGTCTCAACAAGAGAGACCAAGAGATACCATTCAAAGAACACTTTCTGAATGGATAGGCCCTGAACAGTCAAAGAACCTTCTTTGGTACAGCAGCATTCACAGGTGCAGAGACCATAACAAGCTTTTAAAACTAACAAGAGATAGAAACCTAACCAAAATGACGAAACGAAAGAGCTCTCCTCCAAAGAAATTCCAGGAAGAATTGACAGCTAAAGAACTGCTCAAAACAGATATGAGCAACATAACTGAACAAGAATTTAGAACAATAACCATAAAATTAATTGCTGGGCTTGAAAAAAGCATGGAGGACATCAGAGAAACTATGGCTACAAACACTATGGAGCTAAAAAATAGTTATGATGAATTTTAAAATGCAATAAATGAGATACATAATAAACTGGAGGCATCGAATGCATGGATTGAAGAGGTAGAAAGGAAAATAAGTGATTTAGAAGACACAAATATAGAAAAAGAAGAAACCAAGAAAAAAAGAGATAAACTGATGCGGGAACATGAAAGAAGAGTTTGACAGCTCAACAATACATTCAAGTGGAACAATATCTGTATCATCGGAATCCCAGAAGAGGAAGAGAGAGGGAAAGGTGCTGAAGGAGTCCTGGAACAAATTATAGTAGAGAACTTCCCCGACCTGGGAAAGGAAGTAAATGTGGAAATACAAGAGGCTCAGAGGACTCCCCTCAGACGTAACTTGAATCGATCTTCTGCACGGCATATCATAGTGAAACTGGCAAAATACAAGGACAAAGAGAATTTTGAAAGCAGCTAGGGAGAAAAGGTCCCTAACATACAAAGGGAAACCTATAAGAGTGGTGACAGACTTATCTACTGAAACTTGGCAGGCCAGAAAGGAATGGCAGGAGATCTTCAATGTGATGAACAGAAAATATATGCAGCCAAGAATCCTCTATCCAGCAAGCCTGTCATTCAAAATAGAGGAGAGATCAAAGTCTTTCCAAATAAACAAAGATTGAAAGTATTTGTCACCACTAAACCAGCTCTACAAGAAATCCTGAGGGGGACTCTCTGAGGGAAATGTTGCAAGGAACACAAGATGCTAGAGACACACCACAAGCATGAATCCCACAAATGACACAATGAATCTATACCCATATATTTCAATTATAACACTGAATGTAAATGGACTAAATGCCCCAATCAAAAGACATAGGGTAGCAGAATGAATAGAAAAACAAAATCCATCTATTTGCTGTCTACAAGAAACTCATTTTAGAAAGGAGGACACCCTCAAATTGAAAGTAAGGGGATGGAGACATATCTATCATGCTACAGGAAGTCCAAAAAAGCTGGAGTTGCTATACTTATATCAGACAAACTGGACTTTAAAGACAGTAACAAGGGATGAAGAAGGGCATTATATAATATTTAAAGGGTCTATCCATCAGGAAGAGCTAACAATTATAAATGTCTATGCACCAAATATGGGAGCTCCTATATAGATAAAACAATCACGAACAGAAAAAGCTTATCGATAAGAACGTGCTAATATCAGGGGACTTTAATACTCCACATACAGCTATGGACAGATCAACTAGACAGAAAATCAATAAAGACACAATGGACTTAAATCGCACATTGGACCAGATGGATTTGACAGATATATTTAGAACTCTACATCCTGAGGATATGGAATTCACATTCTTCTCAAGTGCGCATGGTACATTCTCCAAGATAGATCACATACTGGGATTAAAGCAGCCCTCAATAAATATAAAAGAATTGAGATCATACCATGCACACTCTCAGATCACCATGCTATGAAACTCGAAATCAATCACAGGAAGAAGTCTGGAAAACCCCAAAAAACATGGCGGCTAAAGAACACCCTACAAAAGAACAAATGGGCCAATCAGGCAATGAGAGAAGAAATTAAAAATATATAGAAACAATTGAAAATAAGAATACAACAATCCAAACCCTATGGGATGCTGTGAAATCAGTCCTAAGAGAAAAGTACATTGCACTCCAGGCCTATTTCAAGATAATAGAAAAAGCGCAAGTGCAAAATCTACAGCGCACTGAAAGCAACTAGAGGGAGAGCAATAAGAGCGTCGCAAACCCAGTAGAAGAAGAGAAATAATAAAAATCAGGGCAGAAATAAACAATATAGAAACCAAAGAAACAGTCGAACAGATCAATGACACCAAGAGTTGGTTTTTTTAAAAAATAAACAAATTGACAAACCTCTAGCCAGGCTTCTCGAAAAGAAAAGAGAGAGCACTCCAATAGTCAAAATCATGAGTGAAAACTGAGTGATTACAACCAACCCCTGAGAAATACGAGCAATTACCAGGGAATACTACGAAAAACTATATGCCAACAAACTGGACAACTAAGAAGAAATGGAAAATTCCTAAACACACACTCACTACCAAAATTCACACCAGAGGAGATAGACAACCTGAACAGACCCATAACAAGTGGGGAAATCGATTCAGGTATCAAAAATCTCCCAACAAATAAGAGCCATGGGCCAGATGGCTTCCCTGGGGAATACTACCAGACATTTAAAAGAGAATTACTACCCATTCTTCTCAAACTATTCCAAAAAACAGAAATCGAAGGAAAACTTCTGGAATCATTTTATGAAGCCAGCATCACTTTGATTCCCAAGTCAGACAAAGACCTAGCAAAAAAGAGACCTACAGGCCAATATCCTTGATGAATACAGATGCAAAAATCCTCAACAAGATACTTGCAAATCGAATTCAACAGCACATAAAAAGAATTATCCACCAAGATCAAGTGGGATTCATTCCTGGGTTACAGGGCTGGTTCAACATTCACAAATCAATCAATGTGATACATCACATCAATAAAAGAAAAGATAAAAACCATATGATCCTGTCAATAGATGCAGAAAAAGCATTTGACAAAATACAGCATCCCTTCTTAATAAAGACTCTCGAGAAAGTTGGGATAGAAGGAACCTACTTAAACATCATCAAAAGCCATCTATGAGAAGCCTTCAGCTAACATCATCCTCAATGGGGAAACACTGAGAGCTTTCCCCCTGAGATCAGGAACACGACAGGGATGTCCACTCTCACCACTGTTGTTTAACATAGTGCTGGAAGTCCTAGCATCAGCCATCAGACAACAAAAGGAAATCAAAGGCATCAGAATTGGCAAAGAGGAAGTCAAACTTTCACTCTTCACAGATGACATGATACTCTACATAGAAAACCTGACAGACTCCACCAGAAGTCTACTAGAACTGATCCAAGAATTCAGCCAAGTTGCAGGGTACAAAATCAACGTACAGAAATCGGTTGCATTTTTATACAGCAACAATGAAGCAACAGAAAGAGAAATCAAGAAACTGATCCCATTCACAATTGCACAAAAAACCATAAAATACCTCGGAATAAACCTAACCAAGGATGTAAGAGATCTGTATGATGAAAACTATAGAAAACTTATGAAGGAAATTGAAGAAGACACAAAGAAATGGAAAAACATTCCATGCTCATGGATAGGAAGAATAAATACAGTTAAGATGTCATTACTACCTAAGGCACTCTACACATTCAATGCAATTCCAATCAAAATTGCACCAGCATACTTCTCAAAACTAGAACAAACTATCCTAAAATTTGTATGGAACCACAAAAGACCCCAAATAGCCAAAGGAATCTTGAAGAAGAAAACAAAAAGGGAGGCATCACCATCCCAGACTTTAGCCTCTACTACAAAGCTGTCATCATCAAGACAGTATGGTATTGGCACAAAAACAGACACATAGACCAATAGAATAGAATTGAGAACTCAGAATTGGACCCAAATGTATACAGCCAAGTAATCTTTGACAAAGCTGGAAAGAATATCCAATGGAAAAAGACAGCCTCTTTAACAGATGGTGTTAGGAGAACTGGACAGCCACATGCAGAAGAATGAACCTGGATCATTTTCTCACACCATACACAAAAATAAACACAAAATGGATAAAGGACCTGAACGTGAGACAGGAAACCATCAAAACCCTAGAGGAGAAAGCAGGAAGCAACCTCCTTGTCCTCCACCGCAGCAATTTCTTACTTGACACATCCCCAAAGGCAAGGGAATCAAGAGCAAAAATGAACTATTGGGACCTCATCAAGATTAAAAGCTTCTGCACGGCAAAGGAGACAATCTACAAAACTAATAGGCAACCATCAGAATGGGAAAAGATAGTTGCAAATGACATATCAGATAAAGGGTTAATATCCAAAATCTATAAGGAACTCACCGAACTCCGCACCCAAAAATCAAACAATCCAGTGAGGAAATGGGCAGAAGATATGAACAGACACTTCTCCAAAGAGGACATCCAGATGGCCAACAGACACATGAAACGATGCTCAGCATCCCTCCTCATCAGGGAAATACAAATCAAACCACACTAAGATACCACTTCACACCAGTCAGAGTGACTAAAATGAGCAAATCAGAGGACTCTAGATGCTGGCGAGGATGTGAAGAAACGGGCACCCTCCTACATTGTTGGTTGGAAAGTAAACTGGTGCAGCCCCTCTGGACAACAGTGTGGAGGTTCCTCAAAAAATTAATCGTAGAACTCCCCTATGACCCAGCAATAGCACTCCTAGGAATTTACCCAAGAGACATAGAAATGCAGATGCATAGGAGCACATGTACCCCAATGTTCATATAGCACTCTCAACAATATCCAAAACATGGAAAGAGCCTAAGTGTCCATCAACAGATGAATGGAACAAGAAGTTGTGGTTTATCTATACTATGGAATACTACATGGCAATGAGAAACAGTGAAATCTGGCCATGTGTAGCAACATGAATGGATCTTGAGGGTGTTACACTGAGTGAAATCAGTCAGGCAGAGAAGGACAGCTACCATATGTTTGCACGTATAGGAGGATTAGGAGGAACTTAACGGAGGACTGTGGGGGAGAAGAAGGGGGGAAATGGTGGGGCAGAGGGAGAGAGGCAAACCATGAGAGACTCTTGAATTCTGAGAACAAACTGAGGACTGATGGGTGTAGGGGGAGGAGGGTAATGGGCATGGAGGAGGGCACTTGTGGGGATGAGCACTGGGTGTTAAATGGAAACCAACTTGACAATAAACAATAAAAAATTAAATTAAATTTAAAAAAAGAAAAAATAAAAGTAATTTTTATATCTTTTTAATTTGAGTATATTTGTTAAACACATTGTATAAATTTAATGTGTACATGCTAACTTGATGGATTTGATGATAGATAGATAGATAGATAGATGATAGATAGATAGGTAGATAGATAGATAGATAGATAGATAGATAGCTTATTTTTTAGGTAGAGAGAGAGTGTGAGTTGTGGAGAAAGGTAGAGGGGGAAAGATAGAGAATCCTAAGCAGGCTCCATGCTCAACACAGAGCCTGATGTGGGGGCTCAGGCCCATGACCCTGGATCATGAACTGAGTTGAAATCAAGAGCCAGAGGTTCAACTGAATGAGCCACCCAGGCACCCTCAATACATTTACATATTGTATATTGCCATTGTAGCAAAAATTAGCACCTCAATCACATTACATAATTGTTCTTTCTTTTTAGTGGTTGTAATCATTCTGTTCTAGTCTCTTAACAATATTAATGTTTATAATACAATATTGTTCTCTTTTAGATTCTTTTAATGGCCCATTCATGAGGGCTGAATCTTAGCTCTCCTAAAAACCGTTAAACTGTTAAAAACCATTAAAAATAACTCAAACTGTTGAAAAGCAGTTTTAAATGCCTAGGAAATTGCACTGTTGAAATGATGCTCTTATAAGAACCCCTGGTTCTTCTGCCAACACCGAGATGATGTTTCTGGAAATACAGCTTGGAGACTTTTTTTTACCTCCAGGAGAGTTCTGGCCATGCTCCCAAACAGAGCCTGGACCCAGCAGACATTGCTACTGGCCAAATCCCTTTATGGAAAACATGCAGCAGTCTAAAAGAGGTGTCACCTGGCTTTTCTCGCCAATAATCTTGGAAAGTAAGAGCTAGTTTCCATAATGCTTAGAATATTTTTTGTTGTCAGATAGGCCTTTCTTCACATGTCAGAGTAGTTTATCTGCAGCACCTCTTCATTTGCAGAGATTCATTGAGATTTTTTTCAAATATTTTTATTTTCTACTTGCTGAATTAAGAAGTAGAAATGGATTTAAGCATTAGTCCAAATTTATGCTAAGAAAATAAAGCATATGTTTCTCCATATCACTGGATGTTGTGGTAAAGAGAATCACTTCAGAATCTTCTGCAGGTTTTAATTTAATGACTCTAGAAATCATGTGAGGAAATCGATTGCAATCTCGAGGCTTTAACATGACTTTTACAAAAGGTTATTATAGACCACTCATGTTTTCTAATAGTACTAGATTAGAAAAGAACCCAAGGACATTTTTGCTCAGAAAGGACTAAGGGATTCTCTCTCTCTCTCCCTCTCTCTTTCTCTCTCTCCCTCTCTCTTTCTCTCTCTCTCTCTCTCTTTCTCTCTTACGCCTTCTTTTTTTTTTTTCCTGAAAGAGTATATTAACCATAGTAGAGGATTCTTTTTTTCAAAGCCCAAATCTCTTAATACTTAATATTTCTTCACATGGCTCTGAACAATAAGCATGTTTTACAAGATCCTTTTTCTAAAAGCTGCCAAACCCAAGCCAGGGAAGGGCAGAGTTGATTAGTCACTGAGGGCCACAGCAATTCTTCATTACCACAGTATGTCACTGCAATCTGTAACTCTGGGCTTCCAGCTTCCTGCTTCCATGAATCACAGTCACACTCAGCCCTTTCTTGATGGGAGGTTCAAATTCCTGGGCTCTGTTTTTACTCTGTCTGACTGCTGTTTACTGAACAGTCATTTCAAATCCTCAAGCCTGGAGACTGAAGCATCTGTTATTCTAAATCAGGCCCAGGTGTAGCAGGAAAGACTGAATCAGATGGCTCAGCGCCCATCCATACCCACCTGGCTGCTGCTTCCAAATCAACTCCAATAATCTTCTGACACTTAGAGGCTGTCGCTTTTATATGAGGCTTATCAGAGACTAGAAATTGAGAATAAATTTCCTAGAAGTATTAAAAAATAAGAGAAGAAAGAAAGGAACTATCCAGGATGCCTAACAAGTACAACAGCAAATAATTACTTCCAAACATGGATTGGGCTGGGAATATACCCAAAACCAAGGAAAAGTAGGCACTTGAACAGATATTTGTATGCCAATGTTTACAGTAGCATTATTCATAACAATTAAAAAGTAGAAACACCCCAAATGACATTGGTAGATGAATGGGTAAACAGATGAGATGCAAACAATGGAATATTAATCCACCTAAAATGGAGTGAAATTCTGACACATGCTACAACCTGGATTAATCTTGAAGACATTATGCTAAGTGAAATAAGTCAGACAAAGACAAATACTGTATAATTCTACTTACATGAGGTACCTAGAGTACTCAAATGATAGAGACAGAAAGTAGAATGGTGGCTGCCAGATAATTGGAAGATAGAAAATGGGGAGTAAGTAGTTAATGGGCATAGAGTTTCAGTTTTGCAAGATAAAAAAGTTCTGGAGATGAATGGTAGTGATAGTTGCACAGCAATAGAATTCATTTAATGGCACTCAATTGATCTAAAAATGGCTAAAATGGTAAATTTTTTGTTATCTGTATTTGCACATTAAAAAAAATGGATTGGGGAAAAAGGAATAGAATCATAGCCAGTCATGTAAATGGCAGAGACGGGCTTTCTGTTTCTCAAATAATCTTTCTTTATTTTCATTTGGCTATTTGAAATACATTTAAAAAAGAGATTAGGATTAATAAAAGGAATTGAGTAATGTCCACTTAATGAGTGGTTCAGGGTGTTTCAGCGAGATTGTGTACTTTGGCAACTGAACATTTGGGACAGACAGAAGTTTTATGCTGTCAGCAGGAAATAAAAGTCCCTGGTATGTGCACAAAATGACACTTTACTCAGAGCCTGGGGAAATCTGCTATTATCTGCTAAGGTCATAAGACAAAATCTCCCACGCTAAGACCAAAGGACTCAGAAGGCTGTCACCAGGTAATTTTTTTCCCTTCTGGACAAATTGCCTCACGTGTAGCTTTTCTTTTTCCTAACTTTGCTTTCAGATATCACCATCTTTTTCCTCTCAAAGCTCTACCTCTAGCATCTAAGTCATTATAGCCATTCAACTAAATCATATTTATTTAATCATTTACTATTGACTACAGTGCTAAGTCTTGTACCAATAAGTAGAAGACAAGGTTTTGGGTCTCAGGGACTTATCCTAGATAGGGGGAAAAGTCACATACATACAGAAAGGCAACTAACAATGTCAGTGCTAAAGGAGGGATATGCATACTAATGTGTTACTGATGTTCCAAGAGAAGAAAGTGTATTATAAAATGGGAAGCATCAAAGGAGACAAACTGAGGAACCATGTACTTGGAGTGATAGAGTGATGGAGGGCTGGTCCCAGCAACAGGACAATATAATGCATGTCCTAAAAGTCTGGGGTCTGCACCTCACATTGGGAAACAATGAATAATTCACTTTGTCTAGAACAAGGTCTACTTCCAAGAAGTAGAACATAAGGTAGGAAATAGGAATTGCTAACAAAAGACTGTGGGTCCTAAGAAACAAGATATTATCTTGAGGGAAATGGTTAGCTTTTGTTGTTGTTACTAACTTTTCATTTTGGAACATGTCAGAAATATGGAAGAGTATATATGAGCCTCAATGAACCTCCAAACCAGGCTCCACAGTTATCAACATTTCTGGCAAATCTTTCATCTATTTTCCTACCCACTTTCCCTTATCTCATGGTATTTTGAAGCAAATCACAGACATCAGAAACAGTGGAGCTCATATGCATTGTTGAGATGTTTAAAACTCCTGCTGGTAATTTAGGAATATAAGTTTTGAGATCTAAATGGCCATTTTCAACAAATTATAAAAATAGAAGACACTCTCTGTGCTGCCAAGTTGCACATCATCAGAGAGTGTGCACAATGAGGTATGAGGACATGTTTAATGCAGGAGAGAGTTGTGTCCAGGAAGCCTTCCCAGTCCTCTCCAAGATATTTAGATTTTTAAATTCTTAATAAAACTCAAGATAAAAAAATTTTTTGTGTGGCTCTAAAAGGTAAGTGTGTGTATATGTACAATGCATATACACATATCACATTACCATTATCACATCTAAAATATTGGCAATAATTCCTTTACATCACCAAATATTCAGTGTTCAAGTTTCCTCCATTTTTCTCAGATTTTTAAATAGATTTTTTCTTTTTTCTTTTTAAATTTCTTTTAAATTTTTTATTTATTTTTGAGAGAGAGAGATAGAAAGAGAGACAGAGCATGAGCAGGGGAGGGGCAAAAAGAGAGAGGCAGACACGGAATCCAAAGCAGGCTCCAAGCTCCAAGCTGTCAGCACAGAGCCCACAGGGGTGTTCAAACCCACGAACTGTGAGATCATGACCTGGATTGAAGTTGGATGCTTAACTGATTGAGCCACCCGGGTGCACCAATGGTTAGTTTTTTGAAAACAGAGTCCAAATTATGTTCATTCATTTCAGTTGGTCAGTATGCCTTAAGTCTCCTAATTGGTATGTTTCTCCTCCAATTACTACATCAACATTTTTTTTATAGTTTCTATTTATTTGTTTAAGAAACTGCGTCATTTTTCCTGTAGAGATCTCACAGTCTAGATCTTGCCAGCTGCATCCCTATGGTGTAATTCATTATGTTCTTCTGTCTCCTTATTTCCTGGAAATTGGTACTCATATCTACAGGTTTGATTATATTCAGTTCCATTTTGCCAAGAACACTTCATGGTATTGTGTACTTTTATCAGGAAACCCATAATAACTGTTAAGTTTGTATGTATCAGTGTGAAGTTAGTGGTATTGAAGATGGGTGCCCAGATTCTCTATTTCATTAAGGGTTGTCAAATGGTGATCTTCTAATTCTATCATTCCTTCTTCAATTATTAGGTGGACTACTTCTTTAAAGAGAAACTTCTCATAAGATATTCAGTTACATTAAGATATAGTTCATAAAAGAAAAGAAGGACAAATGCATGGACTTTACCCCTTTAGCTGTCAATTTTCCAAACAATGAGATGGTTTCCTAGAATCTCCCAAAGGTGACCAGTGAGTTGGAATTTTAAAGACAACCTTATGAACTGTGAGCTTTAACATACTTAATGTTTTTCAATTCAATTATTTTTTTTTTGATGCTCTAATTTTCATAATCAATTTGAGAGGGTCTTTCTGACCTTTGGTTGGTGCTCAGTTCAGCTAATAATTCATTTTGACACAACTCAAGGACTCTGTTACTTCTTTGCTTTCTAATATGACAATATGTTCCAAGTTCATTTTGTACATTTTCTTCCCCATACCTAGTATTGGACACTTCTCTAAAGAAGCCTAGGTTTTGTTTGTTTGTTTGTTTGTTTGTTGTTTGTTTGTTTGTTTGTTTGTTTTTAGTGAGAAATGCTGTTGAGACATCCAGGGTGCAATTGGGTCTATAATTGCTATTGGGTCTATCATTGTTTCTATGTCTTTCAGAGGACAGTGCTATAAAATCCATTTTAAAAAATAAAACATTACTAGCTATAAGACTTAGATCAATTTGGTTCAATTCTCTGAGTCTAAGCTTTCTCATCAGCAAAATAAAGATGAATAATACCAACCAAAATGGTATTTAAGCTTGTTATGGGAACTCAACAAGATAGTATATGGTACATTTAACTCAATGTCCTTCTACACAGCTTGAAATGCAATTCATAAGGGTGCCTGGGTAGCTCGGTCGGTTCAGCATCAGACTTCAGCCCAGGTCATGCCCCACAGTTCGTGAGTTTGAGCCCTACATTGGGCTTTGCACTGAAAGTGTGGAGCCTACTTGGGATTTTCTGTTTCCTTCTCTCTCTCCCCCTTCCCTGCTCATGCTTTCTTTCTCTCTCTTAAAAATAAATAAACATTAAAAAAAAAAAAAAGAAATGCAATTCATAGACCCACTTAATCTTAGAATGATTATATGCTATTGGGAAGTGGCAGACTCAAAGTCTAGTCTATTTCCTTCCAAAATACTGTCCCTTCTTCTTGATACATACAGGATATCCCTGATAATAATAAAGGTCATTAGGGAAAATATCTTTGACCCATCTTCTTTTGGGCACAGCCTCCAGTGAATGGATGGGGTGCATGGTTAAGAAGACACTAAAGCTGAAAAGACTTACTCTAGTATCTGCCGCTTCCTAAACCTGCAACCAACAGCACACTCCATCCTCAATTTAGTCAGTCAGAGACTGACTATGCTGTGAAGTAGCTGGCATTTTCTATTTAAAGGAGAAAGTAAAAAATCAATGTAATATCAGCAAAGGCCCTTTTCTGGCAAAGCACCCAGCTCCATGGGTCCAGACAGAACAGAGGTCTAGTAGGATGGAAGTGAGTGTCTGGAAGAAAAAGATACAAGTCAAGGCCAATACCCCTTTTCAGGTTGATATCCATTCAGTATCTGATCCCAGTGGTGAGACAGGTGGCCTGTAACTTTTGGATGCCTCATTGCCATGTCCTTATCTTTATCCCTTATTTTCAACGAGTCCCAACTAATCGTGTTGCTCCACTTCTCCTACCTACTGTGTCAACTCTGGGTTTGGATCATCATATAGAATTCCCACGTAATTTTTAAAATTTTAGCTCCATTTAATTAATTTTGACCAAAGGGATTCTGAACTGTAGCCTATATAAAAATAAGTCAGACACTTGAACACACAGATCAATCATAAATGCACTAAAACTGGAAGTGTAGACGTTATACCTCTTGATATGATGCAAAAAGTTTTCAGCACCACTTATGTAGTGCTTGCTACAAAAATATAACCAAAACTTAATCAAACCTATAGAACAAGTTAGTACTTTTCTTACAGGAAATAGCAGGGAACAGTGAAACAATTTAAATGACATCATAAGGATGCCATCAATCAATCAATCAAGAATGTGGAAAACTCCACAGGACAAACGACCAGGTCTCCCCCCACCCAAATTAATGTCATAAAAAAGGAGGGGAAGGATGATTGTAAAAGAGATTGAAGGAACAAATTAGCCAAATGCAATATATGGGATGTGTTTGGATCTTGATTCCACCAAAACACTTGTAAAAATGCATTTTTAAGACAGTCTGTACAGTACGAAAGGAGTATTGTTAATTTTGTTAGATATAATAATACTATGGTGATTACGTTTCTTAAAAATTTTTTATCAGTTACAGATGCATACTGCAGTATTTACAGAAAAATAGTAGCAGGATATAAGAGATTTGCTTTTAAAATTTCTGAAATAAAACAAAATACCAGTGTTTGCATAAAAAAAATAAAAATAATAGGAGCAAAATGTCGATATTTTGAAGCTAGGTGATGGGTATATGGAGATTATTATATAATTCTTTCTACTTTTTGTATGTTTAAAATTTTGCATAGTAATGAGTTTTCAAAATATAATAAAGTAAAAATGAATAAGTGAGAGAGAAGGAAAGAGGAAAGCTTTCACAGTGTAATCTAGGTGAGCAGTGAAGGTGCCTGGTACTCTAGTTCTGTTAGTGAGATGGTAAGAACTGAATGATTTAGGTTATATTTTGGGGAAGTAGAGAACTGTATTCTAGTGGTATTATTTCCTAATAATTTTTTTTTTTACCATGCGGAACACTAAACTTTATTCACTTTATTTATATATTTAACAGTTCTAAAGTATTTACTTCTTGCTTTGACAAAAAATGAAAAATATAGGAGCACTGACGGACTCCTCTTTAGGAGAAAAGGGTTATATGTACAGCTACGGAGAGTTACGGTTCCTCCTTTACATACAAAGAAAAATATTAATAAAAAAGTGCTTCATTGATCGAAAAGGGCTAAGAGCTGCAAGCATTTATTCACACTGTACATCAGACCCAAGAAACCCGTATCATAACCTCTTGGCACCTGTCACTAGGAACTGCACAATCTTCGATTAGACTGACTTCTCCCTACCTGCAAGGCCAGACCACACAGAGTGCAGAGGAGAACTTACACCCTGTTTCACGGAATTCAAACTCCAAGCAACCTGATGCGACTGGGAAGTCAGGGACGTGCTCAGATGTTCTTGGCTTTGCCTGGACTGACAGCTCCAGGGAAGGCTCTGGGCCACGTCTTAACCACACCGAGGCACACATGGGAGCCACCTTCCTGAGACAACTTCCCTTGGCCAGGGAATTGCTTCCAAAGGGTAAAAGAGTTCCCTGGCCTCATCCCCACCCACTCACCATAATCCACCATTACCAGTTAGCAGCTTTTAGCAGAGCCACGCGTGGCCCCTCCCCAGAGAGGGAGGGCAGGCACAAAACATGGATGCCAAGATTACAAAGCACAAACCTGTAACTCTTCTCCACCCTTCTCCACACTCACCTCTACCACAATTGGGGTACCAATTATGATTTCTGGGTTTCTGGTTTTGAACAACTGCAAGGATGGCTATGAACTTGTTGAGAAGAAAACTGGGAGAGGCAGAACCCAGAAGTTCAGATTTGGCCATACTGAGTTTGGCCACACTGAGTGGTGATTAGAAGTGTCAGTCCATATTTGGACATCCAACTCTGGGGCTCAGGGGAGATGATGGAGCTGGTGTTACACAATGGGAATCATCAATCAATGGATGGTATTTAAGGCCAAAGGATTAAATAAGGTCCCTAGAGGAGTGTGGATGAAGGAAAGCAGTCTGTGTTTCAGTTAGAATGTTCCAGAATCTACGATGAGTACTAAGAAATCACCTGCAAAATTTCTCTGAAGCAAAGAAGAGAAATCAGGATTTTGTAGTAATTGCATTTGAGCTGCGAGTTGGCTCCAGTGTCTCTTTATTACCAAGATTACCTAGAACACTGTTGCTGGGGAAATTGCAGCAATGCTGCCTCAGTGCAGCATTGGACTGGAATTTAAAACTGCCAGCCAGCACTCCACTTTCCAAAGAAATGGAGCTGTCATCCAAACCTGGACTCTGTTTCCTGCTCTGCTTCCTCAGCTGCTTGTCAGTATTTGATTTCCAGATCACAGGACCCCATCCATTGCCAAGCCCCAGGGCCTGAGGCTTAGAACAAACAAAGAGGAAGTCAGCAGAAACCACTCTGCTCACACTGTCTACACTTAGGGATTTTTCCCTGTTTGGTTTTTTCCTGCTCTTCCCCACCCCCAGGAATAGCAATGCAATGCTAACTCTGAGCAGCTTTTGTTTGCTTCCCCAACTGTGTGGCCCCAAACTACAATGCCTCAATTCACAAGCCAGTGAGATCCTAAATGTTAGAGTGAATGCTAGCAGCAAAGTAACTCTTCAATCCACTTGCAAAATTCTTTAACTGGTATTTTATTTGTAATGCATGCTTTCATGGGCCCAGTGAGTTTAGTTACTTGCACATAGTTTTTGAGGCTGGATTGCCAACAGAGTGAAGGGGTAATCCTCCGAGGCAAAGGAGTTTAGAAACAGATAGGAGGAAGGCAGTGGGGTGGGACTCGCATTGCAAATCCTCACTAATCCACTTGGCAATTTCAGCTCTCTGTCTTATAGCAACAGATAGTCTGAATTGGCAAGTGGGCACCCAGCCCCTTCTGGCCAAATCTCTGATGGGAAGTGCCTGACATGCACCCTTTTAGCCTGAGATTTTGTTCTATGTGTAAAGCCAAGTGTTGCTGCCATTAGTAAACGAGTCCGTGGCTTATTAAAAGAAACCCACATCCTCCCAAATTTATATCTGAAAGGAAACTTTCCAGGTGAGGATTGCACATTAAGGCTCCAGGGGTCAGTGTACAGATAGGTGGAAGAACATCATGGTTTTGTGCCTGAAGTCTATTCGAAGAACAGGGTGAGTGTTATAACTATTTTTTATGGCTAGCTCCCAGAGGTGCACAGTCCCATTTTAAACTCTCTGCTTTCAGTGTAGATAAAGTTCTTATTTCCTCTTACCACAGCCAAGATAGGTTGCAACATTCACAAAATCTTCACTGAGACACAAGGGAGAGCCAAAGGTATCTAAAGTGAAAGGAAATCTGAAAGCTGATACCAGCTGAGTTGGGCTCTAGGGGATATGGTGGGATGAGTCTGACACCATCCAGGTGACTTCCTACTTCTTGACCTCTGACTTTCCTTCCTCAGTCACCTTGGTCTCCTGAGGAAGACCCAACTGTGCACACTCCCTAGCTTATTTTCTGTTGGTTGATTGTACTTCTGATCTCTTTTCAGGTGACTTGACCCTCATATTTTACTCAGGTACCAGGGTGAGGCACACATGTTGGGCACAAACTGCAAGGGGGGCAGTGCCAGAAAACTCAGTCATCCAGAAAAATAATAGTTCAATTTAATATTTTAAAAGATCACATGAATGCAAAGAATTCATGATGAATAAATATTAAAAATTTACATGAAGACAGAATTCAAGTAATATTGGAGCCTGAGATAAAGGGAATAATGTGTTTCCCAATATTCATGTTTTTAGGTTTTTTTAAATGGCCAAAAATTTTGATAAAACATTATTAAAGAGGTTATTTCCATCAAAGCCTGGAAAGAAAATGATAATTCTGTTTTGAGTATAAGTAAAACATTTAAACTTAAAATAATGCTGGGAGTTTTAATAAGCTTATGTTTCAAACTTTTCAACATCTTTTAACTACTTCAATATTCAGGAGAAAAAAATCCTGATAAAATACATAAAACTCTGAAGAGTCATGAACTTTTTCAACCCTTTGCCTCAGAATTCAATATGGCTGCTCAGCAGGACCCTGGGCTTGCCTTCTATGCCTAGTGACCTATGAATATGTGTGTGTGTGTTGCCATGGCATCAGCCCACCTAATGGCTTTGTTTATTTATTTATTTGTTTGTTTATATTTTAATTTATTTTTTATATATGGCTCTCCTTATTCAAAAATTGTTCTTCCACCCCCAGCAGTGATCCCTACAGGTCACATCTGTTCCAGGTGGCCCTCCCAGGCACACATCTGAAAGCACGATCAAAACTACACCAAGCACAGTAGATCCTGATTGAGAACTGAGAACTGGGAATCCAGAGAAGTCAGTCTGTGCTGGCCACTGTATGGGGACATGCTAGCTTGGAGACCAGGGGATATTTGTAGCTGTGTATGCAGAAAGAGTAAAGCGTCCTCAGAAAAAGAAAAATGAGACTTAGCTTTTGTGACACAAAAGTCCTTTTAGGCCCCCAGTTATTTTCCAAGATCTATATGTCCTACCTACGTTCGCAACTTGCCCTGGCACATTTCTTGGGAAACTTCCTAGAAGGTGTCAGAATTACAAAGATATGCAAAAGTCTCAGTAATTAAGGATGTTAAGGGAACAAAGGGAGTGCTAAAACAGTCTCTACTAGGTCAGAAAATAAGTCTAACCATATCAGAGACAACAAATGAGTAGTAAAACTCCCAGTACTATTTAAAAAGTTAAGCAAAGGCCTTGCATTCCTTACAGAGATAAGGAGACAGAGACCCCATCCAATTTATATAGGAGTTCTCTGGAGCATGCCATATCCTCTTTCCCTTGCCAACTGCTTCCCTCTGCCTCATTATAGTGTTAAAGTCTCCACTCTGTGTTCTTCTAAGGTGCATAAGTTTCATTAACATATGTAGGCATGCATGTGTAGGCATATTTTCTAAGTAGGCCTGTGCAACTTTATGCCTGCCTTTACATGTGATGACAAAACTCCCTTCTTTGAATATTTTCCCAAAATCCTAAATAAAAAGAACCCTTACTCAGAGAGTCACAGCTTTGGAAGTTATTCCCTGTTGTCTCCTTATTTGCTGCAAATAAAGTTTTCTTTGTGTGATAGTTCCACCTGGAGTAGTGTCTACCTGTAAGTCACCAAGGAGTGAACCCATGTTTGTTTGATTATAGCTGGTCATGTAAACAGTCTGCAAAGACAGAAAGTGGATAATGTGTAGATGGAAATGAAGACAAGTGACCATGTGGTTGGGAGCAGGATTTGGAAACGACTTTCTAGGTCCTGGGTGTTTCTTCATGAAGCTGCAGTGGGTTCCATGATCATCTACATGCATGTCCTTATAATCTAGTCCTTTTTTAACTCTTGAGCTAGTGTAAGTGGATTTCTATTATTTAGAGTAAAAAACTCCTTGAGGCACATTTAGAGAGTCAAATAGGACAGTGGAGGCCTAGGAACATGGTTACACTTTGCACAGCTGTCATTGGCAATGATCATAGATTCATGAAGACAATGTATGAGGAAGGTCAAAGAAGGAAGATAATATTAACAAACAAATTAGCAGGTGTAAGGTAATACAGTTCCAGGAGTGGTTATTTCAAGCAACTGCAGAAAGCCTGACAGCTAACCTTCAGATTTCAGTTTAAACACCACCTCTTCAGAGAGTATTTCCCTGACTCCTACTAAGGTAAGTCCCTCCATAATTATGTAATAAAATATTTGTAAGAATGTTTTAGTGCCTGTCTTCTCTTCTAAATATAAACTTCCTGAGGGCAGGGGTCTATATCTGTTTGGTCATCATTCTGTCCCCAGGACCTAGTAGAGTGGGTGACAATGCCAGGTGCTTACTTCTAGGTTACTAAGGTAAACAAACCCATACTTTGGGCAAAACTGTATCTTATTGTGATATCATGACCCAAAGCCATCCTAGAACTTATAAATCCATGGTTACAAGAGACTCCCATTCTTTACGAGTAAATATTTTTCTTAGAATGAATACTCACAATCCATGCTTAAGTAGTACTTGTTCTCTACCAATGCTATTAGTAGTACTTACTTGAGTTACCATTTTAATCCTGACAACACTTTTAAGCCGCAATTCAGGAGAGGGCCGGACTTTGAAACAGCCCTCCAGCCTCAGGACTAGGCTCTTTGGAATACAATGAGTAAATGGTGAAACAGAAATGATTCCATTTCAATGTTATTAGCAACTCATATCTTATGAATAGAACACTTGAGACAATACAATAGGGAGATCAGAAAAGGATTAGCAGACCTTGGCTGCTAATTGCAGACGTTTGGATAGAAAGCAAGGAAATACACAACTCACCCAGATTTGCAACATTAGAACCTAGGAACAAACTAGACTTGCTTTTTTATGCCTTTCCCATCTGAAGCCTTTGGAGGTCACACCTGTGCTGGCTGGGTGTGACTGAGACTTTGAGAACAAGTATCATTCCACAAACCCTCCTTGGTCACCTTACTCCACTCCATCCCCCATGCAAAGCCCTGTGGCCAGTGACAAGTGACCCTGCCCTGGAGTTGCTTACAGTCTTGTTGGGGGAGGCAGAAAATAAGCAAGTAAATGGACAAATAAGCAGAAACACACATAAAAGAGTCTTCGGGAGGAAGCAGAGAGGATGAAATAATAGAGTGACCAGGGCTGGTTTCTGAAGGAAGGTTGGGAGGAATCAGCGGACTATATTCTCCATGTAGGGTTCTTCCTCTGGAAGATTTTAAGTAATAGAATGACATCGTCTAATTTACATCTTTTAAAAGCATATTGCTGGCTGCTTTGTGGAGACTGGACCAGTGGGTTGGAGGGCAAGAGATAGAGTTGGAACACGAGGTAGCATTCCTAGCAACATTGGAGCTCTGGACCAGGCCAAGAGCAAGGCCCAAACTGGAAAAATATTTTGAAGTTAGCATCCTCAGAACTTACTAACGGAATGAATGGAGAAGGCAAGTGAAGACTCAAGAATGAATACCAGTTACATTTTCAAAAAGAGTTCCTATCTTTTAGACATATGTACTAAAATATATTTGGGTGAGATGGTATTATGTCTGTCTGCCTGGGATGGTGGAAGTAGATGGACAGGTCTTAATGAAAAAAGGTCAGTCATGTTGATGATCAAAACCTGGTTTTGGGTGTATGGGGTGTATACCATACCTTCTTCTTTTGTATATGAATGAAACTTTTTATAAAGCATTTTTATTTGGTGTTTTATTTTTTTAATAGTTTATTGTCAAGTTGTCAGACGCCCCTCATTTATAGCATTTTTAAAATTTATCACTACTATTTTTAAGCTCCATGGTCTTTGTAGCAATAGTTTCTTTGATGTCTCCCATGCCTTTTTCAAGCCCAGCAATTAATTTTATGACTGTTGTTCTAAATTCTTGTCCAGTTATGTTGCTTATATCTGTTTTGAGCAGTTCTTTAGATGTCATTTATTGCTGGAATTTCTTTGGAGGAGAGTTCTTCCATTTTGTCATTTTGATTAGCTTTCTATTTCTTGTTAGTTTTTTTTAATTTTTATTTATTTCTAGGAGAGAGAGAGAGAGACAGCGTGAGCAGGGGAGGGTCAGAGAGAGAGGGAGTCACAGACTGAAACAAGCTCCAGGCTCTGAGCTGGCAGTCAGCACAGAGCCCGACGCGGGGCTCGAACCCACGAACCATGAGATCATGACCCGAGAGAAAGTTGGACGCTTAACTGACTAAGCCACCCAGGCGCCCCTATTTCTTGTTAGTTTTAAAAGCTTGTTATGCACTCTGCATCTGCGAGTACTGTTGTATTAAAGAAGGCTCTTTGACTTTCCAGGGCCTGTCCATTCAGGAAGTGTTATTTGAATGGTGTCTCTTTGTCTCTGTTGAGACTTTAGTTATTTTATTTCCCTACTCATAGTGGTATTTGGGACTCTCTACTATGTGTACTTTGGCTTCTTTCTTGAGGTAGCCCTGGAAAAGAAAACAGACAGACAAACACACAGGGAACAAAGGCACACAAATGCACAGACAGATCCAACAGACACACAAACTGAAAGGGAAAAAGAAAAAGAATAAAAGGAAGGGACAAAAAAAAAAGAGGAAGGAGGGAAGAGAAATAATAAAAATAAAAATAAATTAAAAAGATAAGAAAAGAAAAAAGAAAAACCCAAAAGACCCAAAAGGATAGTCTGAAAGCATAAAACCAGAATTCTCAACTACAAAATAAAGAACTGGGTGTATGCAGTGCTGATGGAAGAGCATATACAAAGAGAGAAATGACAGAGCGGGGAGGAAGCGAGATTGGAAATGAAATGACCAGGCAGAGAGACTAAGAGGCTTAATTCAGAGAGAGAAAGAGGAGAATATCGTTAGAGGCAAGGAGAAGAAAACAAAGATAATCACTCAGAGAAACTATATAGTCTGATTACTCCAGAGAGAGAGAGATAAAAAGGTATCTGTGGAAGTGTGGAATATACATCTAGAGAATGGATAAAATGTGACTGTTTAAGCAAATCAGTGACCAGAGTGCCCAGTCCAACAGAGTGGAGGGTTACGAATGAGACAAGGGAAAATATATCTGAGTAGAAAGAATTGATCTATAATTAATCACAGCAGTGCATCCATGTTGGTCTTGCCCCGGCTCCGTTTCAAAAAAAAAAAAAAAAGCAGCTCTCCTGTGGGATGGGAATGGTTTGGTGTGGGCAGGTCTTAGCTTCCATTGTTTCCCCTCCTGTGGTAGGGCGGCTCCCTGAGGTCCCATTTGGTGGTTATGGGGAGAAAAATGGTGGAGCCCCAGTCCCTTCTCAAACCAAGCATTGCAACTCACTCTTTTGGATCCAATCTCCCTGTGCCACTGGTGTAGCCAACGTGGACCGTTCTCTATATCCCAAGCCAGGCCTCGTTTCCAGATCTTAGTCCATGTACCCCATTGATATCGCCTGAAATATAAACCCACAGGCCGAGTCCCTCCTAGCAGTTTTAAGCTTCTTGCCTCCCCACTGGGAATCAAGCTGAGCCAGAAGAGAAGCAGCGCCGCTTCCCCTCCAGGTCGAGCTGGCTGGCAAGCAGAGGGGCAGTTTCTCCCGGGATCACATGGGACCAGTGCGTCCCGCTCAGGGTCAGCTGGACAGCAGGAAACCAGATCTCTCTGTGTCCTGAGCCGAGGTTTCTCTCTTCTCCTGGAACATGGACAGTGTCTTGAGCAGTTTCATCTGCTCTTTCTTTTCCCCTAGACTCACCACGGCTCCCCGCAAAGGGGGTTCCCTCCCCTACCTCCGTGTCTCCCGTCCCGCCAGTTTTTATCTTCCCCAGTTCACAATCACGTTATAAGGTTTTCTCAGCGGACTCTTTCCTTTTCCTCCCAAACTCTTTGATTCTGTAAGGGTTCCTATGGCTTTTGGCAAGTAAAATGTACAGAGTTTCCTAGTTCTCAGCCATTTTGCCTCCCTCCCTATAAAGCATTTTTTTAAAGAAAAAGCAAATGCTATATGACACTTGATCCTGCCAGACACCATTCTGGATGTGCACTTCTGCATTTGAATGCTATATTTATCGTCACCATGCCCATTTTATAGATGGGAAAGCTGAGACACAATTTAAAACTTAAGTGGCAGAATCAGAGCTCAAACTCAGGCAACTTGTCATAAGAGCCACCACACTGTATCAGTTTCTGTCCAGTCTGAAGAACTAGGTTCCAAGCCATTTCACATGACATTCTAATATTTTAGAGACAATCATAGAAAAATTAATATGTAACAATCTCAAAGAATATTAAAATAAGGTTTTAAATTAACATACAAAATAGAAAAGTAACATACAAATGTAGAATAATGCTAATACCAATAAATTTCAAAAGAGGCAAAGCAGTAACCTTGGGTTTGTCTGCTCTTCTGACCATTAGTCAGCTAATGGTGCTCACTGAATCATTACAATGTGAATACACTGGGTGACCACTGCCCAGACCAAGAAAGAAAACCTCATCAGGTCCCAGAGCCCTCTGTGCCCCTCCCAGTTCCTGCCCCTCTCACCTCCTCAGAGGGACCTACTCGTTTGCCTTCCAACATCACCAGTTAATTTTGTCTTGTTTGGAGTACATTAAAAAACAAAAAATTCCAGTTTCTGACTTGAATAATGTGGTATCTTTATTGAGATGATGAACCCGTGGAGGGAAAAAGTTTTAGGGGAAAACTGAAGGTTATATTTTGGGATGGGTTAAATTTGAGATGCTTATCCAAGTAGAAAGGTGAGGCAGCCAGTTGGAAATAAGAGTCAAGGAGTGCCCGGGTGGTTCAGTTGGTTGAGTATCCTACTTTGGCTCAGGTCATGATATCCGGGTTTGTGAGTTTGAGCTTTCCATTGGGCTTGCTGATGTTAGCACACGCTTCGGATCCTCTGTCCCTCTCTCTCTGCCCTTCCCTGGTTCATGTTCTCTCTCTCAAAAATAAATAAACAGTAAAAAAAAAAAAAAAAAAGAATCTAACAAGTGTCTAGGTCAGGCCCGAGGGCTCATATATGATATGGAAAGCCAGTCTGAGCTCACGGGACTGGGGTGCAGTCACTAGGTCAGACCATGCCCTCAGCCCCTCCTATAGGAATAACCTGGGTATGCCCATGGTGGTGCAACTAGGAAAGTATGTTCTTTGTTCTCACTGGAAGTAACTGCATGTCACCTGCATATGCTTGGACTGGTCAGACTCTCATGGGTCACTGTTTCCTGGGGGCAGGATAAGTGTGTCACAAAGGCAAGCCTTTCAAGAACTCAGAAATATATGCAGTTCCACTCCTGTAGAGTGGCTGCTGTTCTAACAAGAACATCCTCTCTATCTTGAAACCAATTTCAGAAGATAGATGAATGAGTACTCCTCTTCCTCAAGTTAACCTCCTAACTTAGCAGCTAAGTAGTGGTTGTGACCATGTACATTGACAAATAATGAAGGAACATACAGATGCATGGTAATATTGATAAACTGGCCACAGAGCCCGCACTTTTTCAGTGTGAGTAGCATGGCTTCTCTATTATTATCCATTTTAAGTTCTAAAAAATTCCCAACCAAGTTGTCTTAGGAAAAGTATTTATTATCTTTTATCACATGACTTTCCAAAGATGTGATGGTCATTCCATGATGTCATCAGGGACCCAGATTCATTCCATCATTATGCTCTATGCTCTGCCATTCTTAGACTGCTATGCTCAGCTGAATTCCCTCCAGGGCTGCAGATGCAGACCCCCATCACCAACAGACACTGGAACTGCCTGTGGTAGGAGAATTAGTTTCTCCCTGGAGCTTCCTTTCAAGAATGAGGGAATTTTTCTCAAAGACCTCTAGCCCACCCCACTGTCCTCACATGTCTCAGCCCAAATTGGGTCAGTGAGTCCTGGATTGGGAAGGAGCCTTTATGGGGGCTGACATATAATGTATTTAATAGTTACCTTGAGTCCCTAGTAAAGGAAAGGCATATGGGATAGCTTCTGATCACAATCACCAGGCCTGTTGTGCCCTTGGGCCCTCTGTGTTCAGGCTGGCTACATAAATTAGAGGGCCTGCTTTTCAGGCATCTTAGGGACCTCCATCAGGTTGGAACTGTCTGTTTACCATTCTTTCTACCGGTGCCATGAGAGATAATTACACAAAGTGAAAAGTGCTTCTCCAGTGTGCTAAGTAAGAAAACACAGGATTCCACAGCCTGGCCTTCCTGGACCTGCATGCCTGCAATTGCCTCCAACAAACTACTGGCCCATGGCCATTGATGATGGGGGGGGGGGGGTAAAACCGGAGTAGAGGAAATAAAAACATTTCTAATGTCCCTCCCACCCCCCACCCCAACCTGGCCTCCAGGAAAGATGAGTAGCTGGTTTCTGGTCCTGTGGATTTGGGGAATATCATTCCCTATAAAAGAGTCATTTTTTTGCTTCATCTGGGCTCAGGTCCCCCTCTGAGGTAGCAGCCTCTCCAAGTGCTGGCTCCCACCTCCCCAGAAAGCAGCAGACAGGGAGGTTGTGGGGGGTAAATAGCTGGGGTAATGTGGGGCCCTGCCCTCCCCTCGCACTCCCCCACTTCCCATACCCACCCCTTTTGCCTGGCCCATATGATCCCTCTGTGCACCCTGATATCTTCAGGTTCTAAGCACAACAGACGGAAAGCAAATGGCAAGGTACTAGGGAGATCTCCCCTCACCATCCTGCAGGATGACAACTCCCCCGGAACTCTGACACCACGACAGGGCAAGCGGCCTCCTCCCCTGAGCGAGAATGCTAGGATACTGAAGGAAGGGGCCATTCTGGGACCTGGACGACTTCTGGAAACCGGAGGCCGCGTGTGGGAGCAGGGCCAGGACCAGGACAAGGAAAATCAGCACTTTCCAAACTTCGTGGAAAACTAGGCTGTGTGTGGCCCCCGCACCAGATTCACCGGGGCCTAGTGGTGTTGTGTCCTCACCGCCCCTGCTTTCCCTGGGGGACTGGAAAGGCTCGTCTTCGACTCCGCCTAAATTACCAACTTGGGGACTGAGCACTTTCTTAGGCTTTATCTGTGTCTCGTGTTTCTTGTATATTAAAGAAAGTGATTTTAAATTATGCTTTCAAGTGTTATACCTAAACCTTGCGCTGGGCTTCCGTATGTAGAAAAGCAGCCTGTGTTCCCTGTCCTCCAAGCCTCTTCTACAAAAAAAAAAAAAAAAAAAAAAACCTGAAGAACCTTACTTTTTGTAGCAGGATTTTGGCTGCCTTCACATGCACAGGGCTTCTTCTTCCCAGTTATATCCAGTAATCCACTGTTTGGGAATGTGACCTTGCCTCAGTGTAGAAATCTTGGTCGTTCTTAGCCCATTGCCAGGCTCGTTGCCTTGACATGCAAATTCTTCAAGGGTTAATAACTGATCCTGGCTAACAATATGTTGATGAGACTACTGGAGAGCTCTGGGAAAGGGTCCCTCTTTCTTTAAGGAAGGAGCACACAGGCCTTCAGCTGACCAGGGTCTACCCAAAGCTGGGATAGGGATGCCTGCCTAGGGTAGTGTTTTGCTGAGAAGGAAAGCAGGAAGGATGGATGTCTGTTGTGGTCACTTTGGGTTTCTGAAGGACCATAAGTGCCCTCTATGCTTGCAGGATTTGGGGAGAAGAGGAGACACGCTGTTGCAAAATGTGCCACGTGCCCTCCCTGTCCAGTCACTACCCTGAGGTACTAAAGGACCAGAACTGCTTTCTGTTTTTCCTTTAGAGTCATGACCTTCCCAAGACAGTCAGTGCTGGAACCTAGACTCAAATGTCAACAGTCTGTGTGCTTACCCAGAACTATTTTAACGTTTTTTTTTATTGCTTCTCTAAAAGCCTTTATACCACAGAACAATGCTTTCCAAATTTGAAGATGAATGTGAACCAACTGGGAGCCATGTTGAAATTCAAATTTCTGACTCAGTAGGTCTGGGTGAGGTAAGAGATCATGTTCCTAAGCAGATCCCAGGGGATGCTGGTCCACAAACCAAGAGTAAAGTGACAAGGCCAGGCCACCCTGGGCCTACAACTCATCTGTACCCTATTTAGACCTTCTGCAATTTCTCCTTAGTACAGTGCTTGTTAACTACTACCTTCACCCCATAAAACAAAAAGGTAAGACATGATGCTCACTAAAAATTAAAATGTTACAGTTTTTGTTGAGAATTAGAAGATAAACACCTAAGTATAAAACAAACTTTGAAAACAAGGAAAGGAAAAAGGAAAAGCCAACTTCCTATAAGCTGAGAAATTGAACATTAGAAATTACTTAGAAAGCAAGAATAATTTAACTGTCTCCATGTCTACAGTCCTACATGCCAAATGAAGGGAGCTGAATTTGAACTTTTCTAATAAGATATGTTTCTGAAAGTATGTTTTAAGTGCATTTCATTGATTTAGTGTTTAAAGGCATTATGAATTTTATGCTTTCCTAAAATAACCAATATTTTTATAAAACATCTGATTAATTCCTCATTTCTCTATTTTAAAATTCCAAGTTTTTTATATTCCACTTTATTAACAGCTGATTTCTAGAACACAACTTTTCTTTAAGAAAGTTTCCCCCTCTTGTGTGTTTAAGGGAAATTAGGTAGAGATGAACTTGGAAGACCCATCACACTGATAATTAGCCACTTGGAGGTCATGGCCTCTCCCTCATCAACATGTCATACTAGACATGACTAAAGGATGATTCTAGGATGCAGCTGTTTGTTGCAAAAACAGTTGTGACCTTTTCTTTGAGCAGAGCTGCAGTGGTCCTAAAGCTTCCAAGAGCAAGCTCAGTTCTGGATGTTCTTTGCATGACACTGATGTGTGTGAATTTGATTTTTTAAGTGATTAACAAACATATGTGCTCATTTGGATTTCGTGGGAAACAAAAGTCAAGCAGACAATAGAAATTCATAAAACTTAACATAGTACCTTCTAGTGATGTGACAACACACATAGTTAATTAGGCTTAAGACACATGTAGATCGATAGCAGGAATTTAATCTGGTGAACTAGGAGCAATGTTAAAGCTGACAGAGCACCGTGGAAGGTAAGGTATCCCAGAAATTAGTGATTTCAGGAAGCTGCTACCACCCGAGGTCAGAAAGGACAAATAATGGAGGTAAAGTATGGTGTCCAAAAGCCAGGACCACCTGAGTGAGCTGAAGCTGGGCTATGGGGGAGAAGCCACCTAGTCAGAGCTGAAGGGCAGAAGAGACACAGCTAGAGATACTGTAAGACCAGGAAGAATGGGGAGGGAGTACCTTGCTTCTCTCATTTTCCTTCCTGCCAATTTCTTGCCAGTTCCTACCATTGGCCAATCTTTTTTTTTTTTTAATTTTTTTTTTTATGTTTTATTTATTTCTAGGAGAGAGAGAGAGAGACAGCGTGAGCAGGGGAGGGTCAGAGAGAGAGGGAGTCACAGACTGAAACAGGCTCCAGGCTCTGAGCTGGCAGTCAGCACAGAGCCCGACGCGGGGCTCGAACCCACGAACCGCGAGATCATGACCTAAGCGGAAGTCGGACGCTTAACCGACTAAGCCACCCAGGCGCCCCTGGCCAATCTTAATTGGAGGTTGCCAAGGAAGTCTGGGAAATGGAGTCTAATAGAGCAGAGCAGGCTGAGGACTGGGAAGATATGAGAGCAGATGGCAAAATAACTGGCACAACCACTCTTTTTGTGGTTCTATTTATTCTCATATATCCACACATATTTAACTCCCATTCAATAATATCATTGAGTCAACTACCAGGATCAGCTGTCCTTAAAATATACTCTCTCCTCAAAGAGAGAGACACAAAGCCCCAGCAATCTCTGGCTCCATCTCAAAGTGCATGCATAGTTCCCTCTGTCAGATCCAGATGTGGCTTCACATGCAGTATATGAACTATACTGATTAAGTACTACCAATTTTCCTTAAAATGTGTGTGTGTGTTTGTGTGTATAATCTAAAAACTTATTTATATATTTTGTATTCTTATTTATATTTATTAATATTTTCTTTATATTGTATTATTTAAAACTACTACAGTTATCATTTCTGTAACTGTCATTAGGTTGATATTACCACCTTTTTTCCCCCCACTGTCCTTTCCAAATTCCATTTGCCATCATATGGTTGGCATTCTTTACTTGGTAAAATGACACAAACCTTTATTTCTGAGTCATGTGAGTCCTCAGGGGTCCTGTCTTGAATGTATAGCTGTAGTTTCCTACTAGATTTTACTTTTGGACATGAGGATGTTAAGAAGAGCCCACTAAATCCTCTGGGTACCAAACCTGGTCCTCTCTTGTCCCACACTATATAGCACCAATTTAATATCCCCTTGGAAATCAGGATGTATTACCCGGCCAGCTCATTAAGTCCTCTTCTCTATTTGCCTGTTGGTATGAGGTAGTGGTATATGTAGGCCCCAAATTGTCATGTCTCAGTATGCAAGTCAGTGGGAACATTTAATATCCCCTGACAAAGCATTCCTTGGTGACAGCCAAAAACTCTAAACCTTCAGACCAAGTTTTCAAGGATGGTAATAGTGAGACGGTACATTAACATTTCTACCCTTTGATCTCTGGACCTGTGAATTCATGCTGTGGAAAATAATGGCACCATATATCACTCCCCAGCTGAAAGCATTCTGTAGGTTGCTTCCCCCTCCCAATGTTGTTTACCCACTAGTCTGATAACTAAATATATATAAGATTGGGCTCAAGCAGAACCAGAAGTTATAGGGTCATGATGCCTCTTCCTGTTGCATTGCTCCTCTTCACTCCCTGCAAACTCAAGCCTCATAGAAGCTCCTTATGACCATATGAGAGGGACATAAAAACTTAGATCTGGTTACAAATGCATCCATACAACATGGTGGCACTAACAAGAAGTAGACTGCCATTGCATTCAGCCCCTATCAAGGTGGCCCTGAAGGACAGTGGTGAAGAGAAATCTTCCCAGTGGACAGAACTTTGAGTAATTTGCTCAACAGGAGAGATAGCCAGGTGTAGGGATCATTAGACTAGGGAAGAGGTCTGATCTCTCAGAATGGATGGAACATGATGATGTTTGTGTTTCATCTGATAATCAATGGCATCCACTGCAGAGGAAACTTTCAAAAGTCAAGTGGACATGATGATATTAATATGTGAATATTAGGTTTCTCCTCAGCTTGGTCGGTGGTCCATGTCCAAAGTGACCAGAGCAATAGGGATGATGGCTCAACAATATGGACTATCCCTTACAAGGTTGACCTGGCTATTGCCACTGCTGAGCACCCAATTTGCTGATGGCAGAAGCCAATACTTCTTCCCCAATAGGGCACCATTTCCAAGAAAAGCTTGGTGACAGACCAGTTCTGTGGTGGTATGTTGATTATGCTAAACCCTCTCCATTATGGAAGGAGAAGCAATTTGTTCTCACTACAACATACAACCATTCTGGCTGTGGACTCACTTCCCTTGACTGCAATGTTTCTGTTAGCCCCACTATTCACAGACTCAAAGAATGCTTTATTTACTGTCATGGCATCTTGTGAAACCTTACTCTAACCATGGGACTCTTACATATCAAAAGAAGTAAGGCATTTCTCACTTGATAATGAATTCCTGCTGTGCATGCACAGCTGTATGGGTTGGTGATTCAAGCAAGTTGTGCTGCTTACTAATCTGGTGTCCCACAGTCAACCTTTCAGTCTCTACCCAAGTTCAATAGGAAACTAGCAGCTGTTTCTCAAAAACACAAATTACAGTTGTCAGTAGGATATGCTATAGATTTGCTCTGAATGGTAGATGGTAGAAAACAGGGTAGATGGTAGAATGGTAGAACAGGTAAATGGTAGAACACAGAATGGTAGAACACAGGGATGTTTGGGCTTTCCAGAGATTAATATCAACATCTATTTAGTGTCTAGTAAGACCTCAAAATTTTCATTGTTTCTCTTTCCCAGATGCTTAGTCACCCTGGGATCCCTTTGGGGATGCTTTGGAAGAAGATTTATATATTTTTGACAGTGCTGAAGTTTCCTTCGCAAGAAGACATAATCTTCTCTTCATCAAGAAACTAGGACTTCTTTGAGTTGGCAAAGGTCTGAGAATTGAAAGAGAAATAATTTCCTTTTGTGGTTACTCAAGTCATGTTTTTGCTGACTAGAATTTTTCTGCTTATGTAAAATAATGCTTTAGTAGGGTACCCATGCTTCTATTCAAAGGTGGCTATGCTATCCCAGCTGTTCAAGCCTAAGACTGTATTCACCCCTTTTGCACATTATAGTAATTGTACTTTCTTGTCCACTGGCTTACACTGTTGGTTGGACTCATTGCTCCAGGACCCCATCATTTCCACTGAATCCCATTTCATTGGAAATTTTCTCACTGTCATTCTCATATGGCTGCTCAAGTGATCTAGTCTTGTCTTTACTAGAGCATTTCTCAAATCTTTAATAAACGTCAGTCTCTGGGTTCTCCTGGAAGACAGTCTGATGGTGGGTTAAATGGTTTGTACGAAGTAATTTCCTTTCAGCCTTCTCACATTCTTAAGTCTTTGACATTATCTCAGAGAAGTTCTACCCTCTCTTCTTCATTAAACATAGATGGCCTATTGAGCCAACAGTCAACCAAAAGTCAAACAGCCAACCAAATTGTTAGAGCTACTTCCAGCTCTTCAAAATAGCACATAAAGTCCAGAAGCTTGGATAATAATAAATGTAGTCCAGTCCAGTATTTTTCCATTTATGGTTCTTATGGATATAAACTTAGCAAAATCTTGTTGTTGTTTTGGTATATAAACTATCTCCAGGAATAGACCAAAGATGCATGGATCAGACTGTAACTATGGATTCGGAAGTAAGGAGCAAAGTGATGGCAAATTTGCAAAATAGGCTTTTCCTTGAAAGCCTATTACCTTAAGTGAGCGGCCTCAGATGGTATGTAAAGAGGTGCTTGTATTGGTTAGAAGGTCTCAGTAGATTTGGGGTGGAATGTTCTCAGATTTTGAAAACGCATACAAAAGTCTTCACCTCAATTTCAAGGTCCCACTTGCCATACTAACATAACATAACCTCAACATAAGAAACTCGGCATTGCTGAAAATTGCACTTGTGTTGTAGTTAAGAAGCCTATACAACTAGATTTTCATCTAGTCCTCAGTCTATGATATAAAAATAGGAAGTTCTGTTAGCATTCTGTTTCATTGGCCATGCCCTGATTGAGCCAAGAGTTTAAATCCCTGAGCATAGCACTTTCTTCTACATAAGCTCTCCAGTGCCAAAAGAAGAAGCTGGCCTTTTTTCATTATGATCATAATCACTATAACTTCCATAACAAGTGCAGTAGCTCATTTATGTCCAAAAGTCTTGCTTTCTACTGGCCTTTCACCTCAAGTCAGCAAAGATGATAATAACACACACACACACACGCAAACACACACACCACATTTTTTTTTAGTTCATTCATCAGATCTTTACCATTTTATTTAGTTTTAATCTTAGAGATTTTTATAGCCCTTAATATTATTCATTTTAAGGCATTCATAAATTTGCATTATTTGCTGTTTGGAAACACCTCTTATTTTATTTTATTTTTTAATACCTTTTGTTAAATAAATAGTTTATTGTCAATTTGGCTTCCATATAGCAGCCTGTACTCATCCCCACAAGTGCCCTCCTCCATAGCTATCACCCACCCTCCCCCCTACACCCATCAGTCCTCAGTTTGTTCTCAGCATTCAAGAGTCTCTCATGGTTTGCCTCTCTCCCTCTCCCCCACTATTTCCCCACTTCTTCTCCTCCACGGTCCTCCGTTAAGTTCCTCCTAATCCTCCTATACGTGCAGACATATGGTAGCTGTCCTTCTCTGCCTGACTTATTTCACACAGCATAACACCCTCAAGGTCCATCCATGTTGCTACACATGGCCAGATTTCATTCTTTCTCAATGCCATGGAGCATTCCATCGTATAGATAAACCATATCTTCTTGATCCATTCTTCTGTTGAAGGACACTTAGGATCTTTCCATGTTTTGGCTATTGTTGAGAGTGCTGCTATGAATATTGGGGTACATGTGCTCCTATGCATCAGCACTCCTATATCCCTTGGGAAAATTCTAAGCAGTGTTATTGCTGGGTCATAGGGGAGTTCCATTGTTAATATTTTGAGGAACCTCCACACTGTTTTCCAGTGGGGCTGCACCAGTTTGCATGCCCACCAACAGTGTAGGAGGGTGCCCATTTCTCCACATCCTCGCCATCATCTAGAGTCCTCTGATTTGCTCATTATAGCCACAATGACCGACTTGAGGTGGTATCTCAGTGTGGTTTTGATTGTATTTGCCTGATGAGGAGGGATGCTGAGCATCAATTCATGTATCTGTTGGCCATCTGCATGTCTTCTTTGGAGAAGTGTCTGTTCATATTTTCAGCCCATTTCTTCACTGGGTTGTTTGTTTTTTGGGTGTGGACTTTGGTGAGTTCCTTATAGATTTTGGATATTAAGCCCTTATCTGATATGTCATTTACAATTATCTTTCCCATTCCGTCGGTTGCCTCTTAGTTTTATGGATTGTTTCCTTTGCCATGCAGAAGCTTTTAATCTTGATGAGGTCCCAATAGTTTATTTTTGCTCTTGATTCCCTTGCCTTTGGGGATGTGTCAGGTAAGAAATTGCAGCGGTGGAGGACAAGGAGGTTGCTTCCTGCTTTCTCCTCTAGGGCTTTGAAGGTTTCCTGTCTCACGTTCAGGTCCTTTATCCATTTTGAGTTTATTTTTGTTCGTGGTGTGAGAAAATGATCTAGTTTCATTCTTCTGCATGTTGCTGTCCAGTTCTCCCAAAACCATCTGTTAGAGGCTGTCTTTTTTCCATTGGATATTCTTTCCTGTTTTGTCAAAGATTAGTTGGCTGTACACTTTTGGGTCCAATTCTGAGTTCTCAATTCTATTCCATTGGTCCATGTGCCTGTTTTTGTGCCAATACCATACTGTCTTGATGATGACAGCTTTGTAGTAGAGGCTAAAGTCTGGGATGGTGATGCCTCCCTTTTTGTTTTCTTCTTCAAGATTCCTTTGGCTATTTGGGGTCTTTTGTGGTTCCATACAAATTTTAGGATAGTTTGTTCTAGTTTTGAGAAGTATGCTGGTGAACTTTTGATTGGGATTGCATTGAATGTGTAGATTGCTTTGGGTGGTAATGACATTTTAACTATATTTATTCTTTCAATCCATGAGTATGGAATATTTTTCCGTTTCTTTGTGTCTTCTTCAATTTCCTTCATAAGTTTTCTGTAGTTTTCATCATACAGATTTCTTATATCCTTTGTTAGGTTTATTCCTAGGTATTTTATGTTTTTTTTGTGCAATTGTAAATGGGATCAGTCTCTTGATTTCTCTTTCTGTTGCTTCATTATTGCTGTATAAAAATGCAACCGATTTATGTGCATTGATTTTGTACCCTGCAACTTTGCTGAATTCTTGGATCAGTTCTAGTAGGCTTCTGGTGGAGTCTGCCAGGTTTTCTATGTAGAGTGTTGTGTCATCTGCAGAAAGTGAAAGTTTGACTTCCTCTTTGCCAATTCTGATGCGTTTGATTTCCTTTTGTTGTCTGATGGCTGATGCCAGGATTTCCAGCACTATGTTAATCGACAGTGGTGAGAGTGGACATCCCTGTCACGTTCCTGATTTCAGGGGGAAAGCTCTCAGTGTTTCCCCCATTGAGGATGATGTTAGCTGAGGGCTTCTCATAGACGGCGTTAATGATGTTTAAGTAAGTTCCTTCTATCCCGACTTTCTCGAGGGTCTTTATTAAGTAGGGATGCTATATTTTGTCAAATGCTTCTTCTGCATCTATTGACAGGATCATATGATTTTTATCTTTTCTTTTGTTGATGTGAAGTATCCCATTGATTGATTTGTGAATATTGAACCAGCCCTGTAACCCAGGAATGAATCCCACTTGATCTTAGTGGATAAGTTCAGGTTTTCTATCTCTTCTGGTGTGAATTTTGGTAGTGAGTGTGTGTTTAGGAATTTGTCCATTCCTTCTAAGTTGTCCAACTTGTTGTCATATAGTTTTTCATAGTATTCCCTGATAATTGCTCATATTTTTGAGGTGTTGGTTGTAGTCAGTTCATTTTCATTCATGATTTTGTGTGAGTGCTCTCTCTTTTCTTTTGAGAAACCTGTCTAGAGGTTTGTCAATTTTGCTTATTTTTTCAAAAAGCCAACTTTTTTTTGATGTGTTCAACTGTTTCTTTCGTTTCTATTTTGTCTATTTCTGCCCTGATTTTAATTATTTTTTTCTTCTACTGGGTTTGTGTGCTCTTGTTGCTCTCCCTCTAGTTGCTTGAGGTGTACTGTTAGATTTTGCATTTGTGCTTTTTAAATTTCTTGAAATAGGCCTGGAGTGCAATGTACTTTCTTCTTAAGACTGCTTTCGCCACATCCCATAGGGTTTGGATTGTTGTATTCTCATTTTCATTTGTTTCCATATATTTTTTAAATTTCTTCTCTCATTGCCTGATTGGCCTATTCATCCTTTAGCCTCCATGTTTTTGGGGCTTTCCAGACTTCTTCCTGTGATTGATTTCGAGTTTCATAACATGGTGATCTGGAAGTGTGCATGGTATAATCTCAATTATTTAATATTTATTGAGGGCTGCTTTATGTCCAAGTATGTGATCTATCTTGGAGAATGTTCCATGCGCACTTGAAAAGAATGTGAATTCCATAGGCTCAGAATGTAGCATTCTAAATATATCTGTCAAATCCATCTGGTTCAATGTGTGATTTAAGTTCATTGTGTCTTTATTGATTTTCTGTCTAGTTGGTCTGTCCATTGCTTTAAGTGAAGTATTAAAGTGCCCTGCTATTAGCACGTTCTTATAGATAAGACTGTTTCTGTTTGTGATTAATTGTTTTATGTATTTAGGTGCTCCCATATTTGGTGCATAGACATTTATAATTGTTAGCTCTTTCTGATGGATAGACCCTTTAATTAGTATATAATGCCCTTCTTCATACCTTGCTACTATCTTTACTTTAAAGTCCAGTTTGTCTGATATAAGTATAGCCACTCCAGCTTCTTTTAACTTCCTGTAGCATGATAGATTGTCTCCATCCCCTTACTTTCAAACTGAGAGTCTCCTCCTGTCTAAAATGAGTTTATTGTAGACAACAAATAGATGGATTTTGGTTTTTTATCCATTCTGCTACCCTATGTCTTTTGATTGGGGCATTTAGTCCATATACATTCAGTGAAATATATGGGTTTAGAGTATCGTTTGTGGGATTCATGCTTGTGGTGTCTAGGAACAGTTTCATCTGGAGGTCTTCTGGAAGGAATGTGTCCCGCCTAGGGTCAGCTGGAGAGCAGGAAACCAGGTCCCTCTGTGTTCTGTTGCCCAAAACACGAACTCGTGGGCAAATCTCCCAGTTTTAAGCCCTTTGCCTCCCCTCTGGGGATCCAGCTGAGCCAGAAACACAAAGGCACAGCTGCGGGTCCCCCTCCAGGTCTAACTGGCACACAGGGAGCAGTTTCCCCGGAGGTCGCCAGGGATGAGTGCGTCCCGCCTAGGGCCCGCTGGAGAGAAGGAAACCAGGTCTTTCTGTGTCCTGAGCAGAGGTTTTTCTGTTCCCCAGTGGCAGGGACAGTGTCTTGAGGTGTTTTGGCCACTCTCTTTCCCCTCTAAACTCCCCGAAGAGGGGGATCGTCCCCCTCCCTCTGTGTCTCTGGTCCTGGCCCGATTTTATCTTCCCCAGTTTGCACTCATGCTAGAAAGTTTTCCCAGCGGACTCTGCCTCCTTTTCCTCCCAGACTCCTGGATTCTGTAAGCATCCTATGGTTTTAGGCCTTCTCTGTGCAAGATATGGGAGCGAGTGCAATGTACGTAGTTCCCTACTTCTCCACCATCTTGCCTCCCCCCTCATACCACATCTTTATCCATTCGTCAGTCAATGGACATTTGGGTTCTTTCCATACTTTGGCTATTGTCGTTAGCTGCTATAAACATTGAGGTGCATCTGCTCCTTCAAAACAGCACTCCTTGGGGCACCTGGGTGGCTCAGTCAGTTAAGCATCCGACTTTGGCTCAGGTCCTGATCTCATGGTTTGTGGGTTTGAGCCCCACGTCGGTCTCTAGGCTGACAGCTAGCTCAGAACCTGGATCCTGCTTCAGATTCTGTGCCTCCCTCTCTCTCTGACCTTCCCCTGCTCACACTGCCTCTCTCTCAAAAGTAAATAAAACATTTAAAGAAAAACAGCACTCCTGTGTCCATCCTTTAGATAAATACCAAGTAGTGCAATTGCTGGGTCATAGGGTATTTCTATTTTTAATTTTTTGAGGAACCCCCATACTGTTTTCCAGAGTGGTTGCACCAGTCTCAAATCCCACCACCAGTGCAAAAGGGTTCCTCTTTCGTTGCATCCTCACCAACATCTGTTGTTGCCTGAGTTGTTCATTTTAGCCATTCTAACCAGTGTGAGGTGGTATCTCGTGGTTTTGATTTGTAGTTCCCTGATGATAAGTGATGTTGAGCATTTTTCCATGTGTCTATTAGACATCTGGATGTCTTCTTTGGAAAAGTGTCTATTCATGTCTTCTGCCCATTTCTTCACTGGATTATTTGTGTTTTTTGGGTGTTGGGTTTTAGAAGTTCTTTTTTATTTTGGATACTAACCGTTTATTTGACATATCATTGCAAATATCTTCCCCCATTCTGTTGGTGACCTTTTAGTTTTGTTGATTGTTTCTTTCACCATGCAGAAGCTCTTTATCTTGACGAGGTTCATTTTTGTTTTTGTCTCCAAAGACATGTCAAGCAAGAAGTTCCTGTGGCTGAGGTCAAAGAGGTTATTGCCTGCCTTCTCTTCCAGGATTCTGATGGCTTCTTATCTTATATTTAGGTCTTTCATCCATTTGAGTTTCCTTTGGTGTATGGTGTAGGAAAGTGGTCTAGCTTCATTCTTCTGAATGTTACTGTTTTCCCAACACCATTTGCTGAACAGACTGTCTCTATTCCATTGGATATTCTTTCCTGCTTTGTCAAAGATTAGTTGGTCATACATTTGTGGGTCCATTTCTAGGTTCTCTATTCTGTTCTATTGATATATGTGCCTGCTTTTCAACCAGTAGCATACTGTCCGGATGATTACAGTTTTGTAATACAGCTTGAAGTCTGGAATTGTGATGCCTCGAGCTGTGAGGTTTGTTTGTTTTTTTTTTTTCAGGATTGCTTTGGCTATTCAGAGTCTTTTGTGGTTCCATACAAATTTTAGGATTGTTTGTTCTAGCTCTGTGAAGAATGCTGGTGTGATTTTCACAGGGATTGCATTGAATATGTCCATTGCTTTGGGTAGTATTGGCATTTAACAATATTTGCTCTTCCAATCCATAAGCATGGAGTACTTTTCCTTTTTTTTTTTAGAGTTTCACCTCTTTGGTTAGGCTTATTCTTAGGTATTTTATGGGTTTTTTGGTGCAATTTTAAATGGGATTGCTTCTTTGATTTCTCTTTCTGCTATTTCATTATTGGTGTATAGAAATGCAGCTGTTATCTGTACTTTGATTTTACATTCTATGACTTTGCTGAATTATGTATCAACTCTAGCATTTTTTTTTTTTGGCTGATTCTTTTGGGTTTTCCACATAGAGCATCATATTATCTATGAAGAGTGAATGTTTGACCTCCTCCTAGCTGATCTGTATGCCTTTTATTTCTTTGTGTTGTCTGATTGCTGAGATTTCCAACACTTTGTTGAATAACAGTGGAAGGAATGGACATCCTTGTCTTTGGGCCCACCACTTATTATTAACATGAACTTGGGTGGTTTAAGCTCCTTAAACCTCACCCAGTATTCTCAACACTAAAATGAAGATAATAGCTCCATTTGAAATGCCCTTCCAGAAATACCAATTTCCATTTGTGAACCCATTCTTCAAAGTCAAGCTAAAGCATTACCTCCACAAGCCCTTCCTAAGTCCCTAAGGGGAGTCACCTCCCTTCTGTGCCTCAGCACATTGATTTTACTATGACTGACATACTACTTTTTTACATACCTGATTCATTTCTGTTATCATGCCATGAGCATCCTGAAGTTAGAGGTGATGTCGAATTGTCCTTTATCCCCAATGGGGCATGGAAGAGAGCCATCAAGATAGGAGATAAAGAACAAATGTTTCTGGAGTGAGAGAAGTATCTACTGTCCATTTCAACCAGTTTCTTTCTTTTAATTTTCAACTACTTTTTATTAAAAATAAAATTCCAAAGAAAGCCCAGCTTCATTTGCTCGGGTGCTTATCATATACAGTCATTTCTGAAATATATTTCATATGATAATTATCAGAAATTATAAAATTAATTTGCAATTTTGCATTAATCAATGTCATATGAGTATTCTGGGTCTTCTTCAGCTTAAATTTTAGTGAATGCAGAGTAAGGCCTCAAAGGAATAGAAAAACATAAAACATGATCTGCTAAGATTCTTTTAGGGTAATGGAAAGAATTTAGAAACAGAAAAATTCATATGAAAAAATCAAGATCTCTGTAAAGAAAAAAAAAGTAGATGGTTAAAATGAATTATAGGGTGGAGATGATCTTTTGACCAATTATTTCAACACTGGGGTCAAGAAAATTCATGATATGATTTGAAAGATGAGGTCATTTTCAGGTAAATTAGAAGCAACCCCTGGATACCCTGTTTTCATGAATACTCCAAACCTAGACATTACCTAACTGCTAAATGGTTAATGATCATGCTCTATGGGGATACACAGACATCCTTGCATTTTAGTGTGCCAAACAGCTGTTTGTGAATCAGACACTCCCATCTATATTCCCATAGAAAGAAAATTATAAAAGTCTGCAGAGCAAAGTTCAACTTGAAATAAATATTTAAATTGGTTATAAATTCTTGGTCAGTATGTTTATTAATAATTAATAATGGTATCACTATTAAAGGAGAGGAACAATATGTTATCATAAGGGAATGTAAGTTGACTGAAATTTCCAAAAGCATAAATTAGCTAAGTTTGTCATTAGTTACTTGGTGTGGAAGTCTTACTCCACATTTATAATTAGCACTATCAGAATTCACGGTATATAAGCTGATTATCACTTTTCCTCCTAAATAAAATTTCACTTCTAACACATATAAATCAGAATTACAACATTCTCCCCTCATATAAACAGACCACCATGATACCCAGCTATAAGGTTCTTTTGGAACAATGTTGAGTTATAGTGAAAGGATCTTATTAAAGCTATTCAAAGATTGACAGATGACGTCAGTGATTTCCCGGGAAGGAAATTAGATAACAAAATCAAATAAGCTCAAATAACAACACCCCAGTGACTTGGGCTCCATATCAAAAGTGAGTGTTGGGAACTATCAGAATCCTGTCTTCTGATGAGGAATGTTCTGATTTCTCCTTAGATGGCTGTTAGTGTGGTTGGGGGCTTGTTGCTGGGTGGACAGTGGGAATAATGAGTGGGACACAGCTCATGCAGCAGGTATTGAGTACAAAGATTTTGTCTGGCAGACAAAGTGTGAAAGCCCAGGGCTCAGGTTAGAAAAGGAATCAGCAAGAGCTCCAGATGAGGTGAAGGTGCCCTAATACAAGGGAAAATAGAGGGGACAGGAAACTTGATTAGGGGGTCTGTCTGCAGGGTCCAGTCCCTGGTACCTAGGTACTTAGGTTTCTTGGTACCTAATTTGAGCAGATTAGTTGGACAGGGCTCTTGGGAGCAAGGGCCAGACCATAGTCCTTGTTATGAGAATTGAAGCACAGGGTGGGGCGAGTTTCAGGCAGAACTGAATACCCTGATGGCTAAACTAGAGTACAAGATGGGGGAACAGATTAAGCAGTAGGAGCTTAGCTTTGTTTTATGTCAGGATTAGTCTAGGGAAATGATAGGAAAGAACAGAGCTTACAAGGAGGGACCAAGCAGTCTCTATAGCCAGGAGGCAGTGGAGGGAACCAGATGAGCAGTCCACTGGCCAGGCTGTCCAGTGCTGTCCCAAGAGAGCTGATGCAGGCTAATCGAGAGCCTTAGCAGCACAGTGCTGATTCTGGTTCTGCCACAAAATGATGTTAGCCACATCTCTCAGAACTGCATTTTCCTATTCTGAAACACAGTGGCAATAATGCTAGCCCTCCTAACAGTCTGGGTTAACATCTTCTCTTCCCTGGCTCCTTGTCATCCACCTTGGCCCTTGGATTTAGAGATGTTAGCCTAGTGTCTGTCTTCAGCTCTCTTCTCTCATTTTATACTCTTCTTGGATTCCTTTGTCTTCTCCCACAACTACATCTTTAGCCTTGGCCTCTTTCCTGGACTTCACTGTACTAGTAAGAATTCATTATAAGCTGGTTAGAGCTGGCTTATCTGCTGTAATAAATATATAATAGATAGCTAATGGCTGAAACATGATAGAAATATATTCTTGCTCAGGGAAACAGCCTATGGCCATGCTAGGTGGACAGAATAACTCCATTCTATGTAGTCATTAAGGGACCCACGTTTATGGAGGCTCTAACATCTTCAACATGTAGGTTCATTGTTGTCCTGTCAATGCCACTATGAGAAAGGGACAGGGCAAGAGAGAGTAGAAGAAGAAGACTTTAAGGGCTAGTAATGTACATGGCACACACTTTTGCTTATATTCCACTGTCTAGAACTCACTCACATGGTTACACCTAACCTCAGGGAAGGTTGAGAAACAGACAGATGATGATTCCAGAAAGTGGGGGTACAGTGTTTAGTGAACAGCTTTTCATTGTTGTCACATTTATCTTTAATTTACAACTATTTTCATGATATATCCCTTGGATGCCCCACAAGAGCCCCAAACTGAACTTATTCAATGTCCAAACTCACTAATGTCCCCAGTGAAACTTGTTCCTTCTACTATGTTCCTTCCTCTGTTAATGGTATTATTATCCACTCAGGTAACCTGCCTACAAATCTCTGAGTAAGCTTCTCTCTCTTCCAGTAAAGTTTTGGCCATGGAAATTCACTGTTCTTGTCTCCTGCTTCAGAGAACATGATTGACCAAAGGCCCCAGCTGCTAAAGATCCTTTCTGGGACCATCTCTGTGTTTGCACTGAGCCTACACCCTCCATAGGCCACTCTCTGCCTGTGACTGAGGATGCACAGCCCATTCCTGCAAGTTGTGGGGCTCCTCAGAGGGCAGCTTTGGCTTGAAAACTCTCCACTAGTACTGCAGAAACTTTCTTAGATCTCGGCTGAGTCTGAGATTCTCCTCCTCAGACCTTAATTTTCTCTTCTTCATTGAGATAGGACCTTCTCTGTGGTCTGAAGGCTCTCCCCACCTGTAGCTTTCACACATATTCCTTCCATTAAATCTCTTGCAAGTATGTCTAATACTGTGTGGGCATCTGCTTTTCAGAGGACCTGAGCTAATAAGGTTTTCAAAGCTATGCTTTTTCGCATTTCCCACAGCCACTGCCCTAGCCCTAGTTCAGGTGTGTTCTCCTTCACCCTTGTACTAACGCAAAAACTCCTGATTGTATCTCTGCCTCTTGTCTAGTTCTCTTCAAGCAGAGCTTCTACATTCTATTTCCAAAATACAGATATTAACATGTCACTCTTCTGATCAAATTCTTTCAAACATTCCTATCCTCTACCTGTGGAATCCACCTGAATCTCTTAGAACATGATTCAAAATCCTTCATAATCTCTCCTCTGCCTCACTTCCTCCCTGTCCTTCCCATACCTGGACCTGTATTTTTCCCCGTTTATCTGGGCTCCTTCTTCTACCTGAAATGGCTTCTACGTATTTCTCATTCTATCAAAATCTTATTCATTGGTTAGATCCCAGCTCAAAAGCCTTCCTAATCCTCAAAGGCCTATTTCTTCCCTCTTCTGGGGTCTCAACAACACTTCGCACATACCCCTCACCTTGCTTATCTTTATTTAAGTGCATGTCTACCTTCTCTACTAGCTGGAGATCCTTAAAGGCAAGAATGGTATTTCATTCATTCATTCAACAAATAGTTATTTAGCACCTACTGTGCCTTAGTTCGTGTCCTGGGTGTTAGGGACAAATCAGCAAAATATTTAAGAAATCCCTCTTGACTGCCCCTCGGGCCACCACCCAAGACTGAACAAATAACCACTTACAAGATTGTGTCTAAAATTTGCACCATAGATCCTCCACATATTGCAAAAGTTTATTGAATGCTGAAATGATTTAAGCTCAAATGTCATCTTCAAACCCCCAAAAACACCTTTGGAGAGAGGCAACATTAAAACTTTTAATTTCCTAAAGGACACCTTAAAAAGTCATGAGTTAATGAAAACAGGACCAGGGAGACTGGAGAGGCAAGATGGTGGAGAAGTAGGGAGTTCCTATTTCCTGCCTGCATCTCTCAAACAAAGAAGGGCTGAAACCAAAGGACTGAACTGCAAGAGTCTGGGAGGAAAAGAGATGGAGTCCACTAAGAAGACAGCCTCATAGATGCATGATTACAAGCTAGAGAAGATAAAAACGGGCCAGGATACAAGGCATAAAAAGGAGGAAGCCCCCTCTGCAGAGAGACGAAGGGAAGAGAATGAGCTACTTGGGAATCTTAGAACTGTCCCTGGAGAAGAGAAAAAACTGTGCCCAAGATAGAGAGGGATCCTATCATCCATCTCAAACTGCAGGGCTTTGGGAGAGAGATCCTATCTCTAACTGTGGAGCTTTCTTTGGGCTGGATTCCCCACCCCAGATTTTCCCTCAAGGATAGACGGTATACAAGGGATTGCAGTCACAGTTGGTATCAAGAGGAACCAGTCTCCTACTCGATCCCCTGCTAGGAAGTGCCCCGGCTTGCAGGATTACATTTCAGGCGGTATCATTAATGTGCACGGAGTAAGATTTGGAAACGAGGCTTGGTTCAGGACATAGAACACAGCCCACCCTGGCTGTGCTTGAGACACAGTGAGAGTAGACTCAAAAGAATAATTTGCAACACCTGGTTCCAGAACACCTGGCGACTAGGGGTCGCCATTTTTCTCCCCACAACCAACAAGATGGGGCCTCAGGGAGCTGCTCATGGGACCCACAGTGGAGGTGAGACTTGTCTATACCAAACCATGTCCATCTGTACTGGGTACTGCTTTGTTCTCAGAGCCCGGATACATGCTGCAGAAATAGCTTGTTTCCCAAGATCAGCACTGATGCATTGTTGTGATTATCTCTAGATCAATCCTTGCTATTTAGATATATTCTCTGTTATCTCTTTCTCATCTCTCCCCTCCTCTGGACTGTACTTTGGTTATAAGTTTGCATAAACAGGCATATATAATACATTCTCTTGATGCATGTTCTACACCTCCATCCTTACCTTCATTTCTCTCTATCTGAAATAATCACACTATATAGTTTCTCTGGGTAACATATTTTCATTTTTTTCCTCCTCACATCGCAGGATATTTTACTTTTTCTCTATCTGAATTAAGCCTTTTGTCTCTGCCTGGTCAATGTTCAATGTCTCTTTCTCCCCACCCCTGTTATTTCTCTCTTTGTATATGCTATTCCATCAGCACTGCCTCCAACCTGGTATTTGTAGCCGGGATTTCTGGTTTTATGCTTTTAGATTGTCCTCTGTCTTTTGTTGCTTTTGTTTTTGTTTTTCCTTTCGGTTTACTTGTTCATTTGATTTGTTTGTACATTTGTGTGCTCTTATACCCTGTTTGTTTGTCTGTCTGTTTTCCTTTTCAGGTTACCTTAAGAAACAATCCAAAGTACACATGGTGGAAAGTCCCAAATATCACTACAAGTAGGGAAATAAAATAACCAAATTCACAACAAGAGAGACCAAGTGACCATTAAAAGAACACTACCTGAATGGACAGGCCCTGGACAGTCTTTGAGCCTCCTTTAATATATCAGTACAGGCAGGTGCAGAGTGCATAACAAGCTTTTAAAACTTACAAGAGACAGGAAGGTAGCCAAAATAATGAAAGGGAAGAACTCTCCTCTAAAGAAACTCCAAGAAGAAGTAATAGCTAGAGAACTGGTCAAAACAGATATAAGTAACATAACTGAAAAGAATTTAGAACAATAGTCATAAAATTAACTTCTGGGCCTGAAAAGGGCATGGAAGACACCAGAGAAACTATTGTCACAAAGATTATGGACCTTAAAAATAGTTGTGATGAATTTTTTAAAATGCTATAAATGAGGTGCATAACAAAAGGAGGCGGCCCCTGCATGGACTGAAGAGGCAGAGAGAACAGGTGAATTAGAGGAAACAATTATCAAAAAAGAGGAAGCCAAGAAAAAGAGAGATAAATTGATCCAAAGGCACAAAAGGAGAATTCTAGAACTGACTGATGCAATTAAATGGAATAATATCCCTTTCATAGGAATTCTAGAAGAAGAAGAGAGAGAAAGGGGCTGAAAGGGTATTTGAAAAATTATAGCTGAGAACTTCCCCAATCTGGGAAAGGAAACAGGCATTGAAATCCAAGAGGCACAGAGAATTCCCCACAGATGTAACTTGAATTGATCTTCTGCACAATATATCATAGTGAAACTGGCAAAATATAAGGATAAAGAGAGAATTCTAAAAGCAGATGGGGATAAAAGGGCCCTAACATACAAAAGGAGACATATCATAGTAATTGCTGGTCTATCTACTGAAACTTAGCAGACCAGAAAGGAATTGTAGGAAAACTTCAATGTGATGAACAGGAAAAATATGCAGCCAAGAATCCTTTATTCAGCAAGTCTGTCATTGAGAATAGAAGGAGAGACAAAGGCTTTCCCAAAGAAAGAAAAATTGTTTGTAAACCAGCCTTACAAGAAATCCTAAGGGGGGATTCTATGAGGGAAATGTTGCAAGGAACAAAAGGTACAAGACATCACTACCAGCATGAATCCTACAAAGAACACAATGACTCTAAACCCATATTTTTTCAATAATAACACTGAATGTAAATGGACTAAATGCTCCAAGACATAGGGTAGCAAAATGGATAAAAAAAATTCATCTATTTGCTGTCTACAAGAGACTCATTTTAGACCTGAGGACACCTTCAGATTGAAAGTGAGGGGAGAGAGAAATATCTATCATGCTACTGGAAGTCAAAAGAAAGCTGGAGTAGCCATACTTATAATCAGACAAATTGGACTTTAAAGTTAAGGCAGTATCAAGGGATGGAGAAGGGCATTATATAATAATTACAGGGTCTACCCATCAGGAAGAGCTAACAATTATAAATGTCTATGCACCAAATTCAGGAGAACCAAATTACATAAAACAATTAATCACAAACGGAAACAATCTTATTGAAAGGAATGTGCTAATAGCATGGGATTTTAATACTCCACTTACACCAATGGATAGATCAACTAGACAGACAATCACTAAAGAAACAATGGACATGAATGACACATTGGACCAGATGGATTTGACAGATATATTTAGAACTCTATATCTTGAGGATATGGAATTCACTTCATGAGTGCATGTGGTACATTCTCCAAGATAGATCATATACTGGGTCATAAAGCAGTCCTCAATAAATATTAAAAAACTGAGATCATACCATGCACACTTTCAGATCACAATGCTATGAAACTTGAATTCAATCACAGAAATGTCTGGAAAACCTCCAAAAACATGGAGGTTAAAGAACACCCTACTAAAGAATGAATGGGCCAGTCAGGCAATTAGGGAAGAAATTTTAAAATATATGGAAACAAATGAAAATGAAAACACAAAAATCCGAAGTTTGGGATGAAACAAAGACAGTCTTATGAAAAAGTACATTGTGCTTCAGGCCTATCTCAAGAGGCTAGAAATAGCACAAATGCAAAATCTAACAGTGCACCTAAAGGAATAGAAGCAGAGCAGCAAGAGAAACCCAAACCCAGCAGCAGAAGAGAAATTATAAAGATCAGGGCAGAAATAAACAATATAGAATCCAAAAAACTAGTTGAACAGATCAATGAAACCAAGAATTCGTTTATGAGAAGAGTTGGAAAATCTGAACAGACCCATAACTAGTGAAGACATTGAGTCATTTATCAAAAATCTCCCAAAAAATAAGACCCCTGGACCAGATGGCTTCCCCGGGGAATTCTACCACACATTTAAATCAGAAATAATACCCATTCTTCTCAAGCTACTCCCAAAAACAGAAATTGAAGGAAAGCTTCTGGACTCATTCTATGAAGCCAGCATCACTTTGATTTCCAAACTAGACAGAGACTCAGCATAAAAAAGACTACAGGGCAATTTCACTGATGAATATGGATGCAAAAACCCTCAACAAGATACTAGCAAATCTAATTCAACAGTATATAAAAAGAATTATCCACCATGATCAAATGGGATTCATCCCTGGATTACAGGGTTGGTTCAATATTTGCAAATCAATATCATACATCACATTAACAAAAGAAAAGATAAAAACCATATGTTCCTGTTGATAGATGCAGAAAAAACATTTGACAGCATTCTTCTTGTGGTGAAAGCAGTCCTAAGAGGAAATGACATTGCACTCCAGGCCTATATCAAGAAATTAGAAAAAGTGCAAGTGCAAAATCTAACAGTTCACCTAAAGCAACTAGAGGGAGAGCAACAAGAGGCCCAAATCCAGTAGAAGAACATGAATAATAAAAATCAGGGCAGAAATAAACAATACATAAACAAAAGAAACAGTCGAACACATCAAAAACCCAAAAGTTGTTTTTTTCAAAAAATAAACAAAATTGACAAACCTCTAGACAAGCTTCTCAAAAAGAAAAGAGAGAGCACTCACACAAAATCATGAATGAAAATGAACTGACTACAACCAACCCCTCAGAAACATGAGCAGTTATCAGGGAATACTATGAAAAACTGTATGCCAACAAGCTGGACAACTTGGAAGAAATGGACAACTTCCTAAACACACACTCACTACCAAAATTCACACCAGAAGAGATAGAAAACCTGAACAGATCCACAACAAGTGAGGAAATCGAATCAGGTATCAAAAATCTCCCAACAAATAAGAGCCATGGGCCAGATGGTTTCCCTGGGGAATTCTATCAGACATTTAAAACAAAATTACTACCTATTCTTCTCAAACTATTCCAAAAAATAGAAATCGAAGGAAAACTTCCAGACTCATTTTATGAAGCCAGCATCACTTTGATTCCCAAGCCAGAGACCCAGCAAAGAAGGAGACCTACAGGCCAATATCCTTGATGAATACAGATGCAAAAATCCTCAACAAGATTCTTGCAAATCGAATCCAACAGTACTTGAAAAGAATTATCCACCAAGATCAAGTGGAATTAATTCCTGGGTTACAGGGCTGGTTCAATATTCACAAATCAATCAATGTGATACATCACATCAACAAAACAAAAGATAAAAACTATATGATCCTGTCAATAGATTCAGAAGAAGCATTTGACAAAATATAGCATTCTTCTTAATAAAGACCCTCGAGAAGTCGGGATAGAAGGAACTTACTTAAACATCATAAAAGCCATCTATGAAAAGCCCTCAGCTAACATCATCCTCAATGGGGAAACACTGAGAACTTTCCCCCTGAGATCAGGAACACGACAGGGATGTCCACTCTCACCACTGTTGTTTAACATAGTGCTGGAAGTCCTAGTATCAGCCATCAGACAACAAAAGAAAACCAAAGGCATCAGAATTGGCAAAGAAGAAGTCAAACTTTCACTTTTTGCCGATGACACAACACTCTACATAGAAAACCTGGCAGACTCCACCAGAAGCCTACTAGAACTGATCCAAGAATTGAGCAAAATAGCAGGGTACAAAATCAACGTCAGAAATCGGTTGCATTTCTATACAGCAATAATGAAGCAACAGAAAGAGAAATCAAGAAACTGATCCCATTCACAATTGCACAAAATCCATAAAATACTTAGAAATAAACCTAACTAAAGATTTCAAAGATCTGTATGATGAAAACTATAGAAAACTTATGAAGGAAATTGAAGAAGACACAAAGAGATGGAAAAACATTCCATGCTCATGATTGGAAGAATAAATATTGTTAAAATGTCATTACTACCCAAAGCAATCTACACATTCAATGCAATCCCAATCAAAATTGCACCAGAATTCTTCTCAAAAGTAGAATAAACTATCCTCAAATTTGTATGGAACCACAAACGACCCTGAATAGCCAAAGTAATATTGAAGAAGAAAACCAAATGGGAGGCATCACAATCCCAGACTTTAACCTCTAGTACAAAACTGTAATCATCAAGACAGTATGGTATTGGAACAAGAACAGACACATAAACCAATGGAATAGAATAGAGAACCCAGAAGTGGACCCACAAATGTATGGCCAATTAATCTTTGACAAAGCAGGAAGGAGTGTCCAATGGGAAAAAGCCTCTTTAACATATGGTGCTGGGAGAACTGGACAGCAACATGCAGAAGAATGAAACTAGACCACTTTCTTACACCATACACAAAAATAAACTCAAAATGGATGAAGGACCTGAATGTAAGACAAGAAATCATCGAAACTCTAGAGAAGAAAGCAGGAAACAACCACTTTGACCTCAACTGCAGCAATTTATTTTCTTTCTTTCTTTTTAAATAGTTTATTGTCATGTTAGTTTCCATATAACACTCAGTGCTCATCCTCACAAGTGCCCTCCTCCATGTCCATCACCCATCCTCCCCCCACACACCCATCAGTCCTGTTTGTTCTCAGCATTCAAGAGTCTCTCATGGTTTGCCCCCCTCCCTCTCCCCCACTATTTCCCCCCTTCTTCTCCTCCACGGTCCTCCATTAAGTTCCTCCTAATCCGCCTATACGTGCAAACATATGATAGCTGTCTTTCTCTGCCTGACTTATTTCGCTCAGCATAACACCCTCAGGGTCCATCCATGTTGCTACATATGGCCAGATTTCATTCTTTCTCATTTGCCATGGAGTATTCCATCGTATAGGTAAACCACATCTTCTTGATCCATTCGTCCGTTGATGGACACTTAGTCTCTTTCCATGTTTTGGCTACTGTTGAGAGTGCTGCTATGAACATCGGGGTACATGGGCCCCTATGCATCAGCACCCCTGTATCCCTTGGGTAAATTCCTAGCAGTGCTATTGCTGGGTCATATGGGAGTTCTATTGTTGATTTTTTGAGGAGCCTCCACACTGTTTTCTAGAGGGGCTGCACAAGTTTACATTCCCACCAACAGTGTAGGAGGGTGCCCGTTTCTCCACATCCCTGCCAGCATCTAAAGTCCTCTGATTTGCTCATTTTAGCCAATCTGACCGGCGCGAAGTGGTATCTCAGTGTGGTTTTGATTTGTATTTCCCTGATGAGGAGGGTTGCTGAGCATCGTTTCATGTGTCTGTTGGCCATCTGCATGTCCTCTGGAGAAGTGTCTGTTCATATCTTCTGCCCATTTCTTCACTCAGTTGTTTGTTTTCCACCGCAGCAATTTCTTACTTGACATATCTCCAAAGGCAAGAGAATCAAGAGCAAAAATGAACTATTGGGACCTAAACAAGATAAAAAGCTTCTGCACGACAAAGGAAACAATCAACAAAACTTATAGGCAATCGACGGAATGGGAAAAGATAGTTGCAAACGACATATCAGATAAAGGTCTAATATCCAAAGTCAATAAAGAACTTACCAAACTCTACACCTAAGAAACAAATAATCCAGTGAAGAAATAGGCAGAAGACTTGAATAGAGACTTCTCCAAAGATGACATCCAGATGGTGAACAGACACATGAAATGATGCTCAGCATCACTCATCATCAGGGAAATACAAATCAAAACCACACTGATATACCATTGGTTAACATGCACAAATAAGGAGAGTATAGATGCTGGTGAGAATGTGGAGAAATGGACATCCTCTTACATGATTGGTGGGAATGTAAACTGGTACAGCCCCTCTGGAAAACAGTATAGAGGTTCCTCAAAAAAATAACAATAGAACTCCACTATGACCCAGCAATAGCACTGTTAGAAATTTACCCAAGGGATAAAGGAGTGCTAATGCATAACACGTATCCCAATGTTCATAGCAGCACTTTAAACAATAGCCAAATCATGGAAAGAGCCTAAGCGTCCATCAACTGATGAATGGATAAAGAAGATGTGGTTTATATACACAATAGAATACTACATGGCCATGAGTAAGAATGAAATTTGGCCATGTGTAGCAACATGGATGGAACTCGAAAGTGTTATGCTGAGTGAAATAAGTCAGGCAGAGGAGGACTGGTGCCATATGTTTTCACTCATATATGGAACAGGAGAAACTTCACAGAGAGAACCATAGGGGAGTGAAAGGGGAAAAAATAGTTAAGGAGAGGGAGGGAGGCAACCATAGGAGACTGTTAAATACTGAGATCAAACTGAATGCTGATGGGGTTGGGGGAGAGGGGGAGAGGGGTGTTGTGCATGGAGGAGGGCACTTGTTGGGATGAGCACTGGGTTTTATATGGAAACAAACTGACAATAAACTATCAAAGAAATAAAATAAAAATTTAAAAAAGAAATCCCTCTTATGGAGTTTCATTCTAGTATATACCCAGTGTTATGTGATGCTCAATATGTGCCTCACTGTGTGTCAAATGCTAAAAAGGAGATCATTGTTTAAAATACTCTACTATGCTCAACATCACTCCTCATCAAGGAAATACAAATCAAAACCACACTGTGATACTACTTCACACCAGTCAGAGTGACTAAAATGAACAACTAAGGAAACAACAGCTGCTGGCAAGGATGTGGAGAAATGAGAACCCTCTTGCCCTTGCTGGGAATGCAAACTAGTGCACCCTCTCTGGAAAAAAGTGTGGAGTTTCCTCAAAAAATTAAAAATAGAACTACCCTACAACCCAGAAATAGCATTACTAGGACTTTATCCAAAGGACACAGGATAAAATCCATGAAATCCTCCCATTTGCAACAATGTGGATGGACATTATACTAAGTGAAATAAGTCAGTCAAAGAACGACAGACATATATTGTCATTCATATGTAGAACTTGAGAAACTTAACAGAAGACCATGGGGAAGGGGAAGGTGAAAGGGAAAAAATAGTTTCAGAGAGTGAAGCAAACCATTAGAGACACTTAAATACAAAGAACAAACTGCGGAGGTTGATGGGGTGGAGGAGAGGAGAAAATATGTAATAGGCATTGAGGAGGGCACTTGTTGGGATGAACACTGGGTGTTGTATGTAAGCGATGAATCACAGGAATCTACTCCCAAAACAAAGGCACATTGAATACACTGTATGTTAGATAACTTGACAATAAGTTATATTAAAAAATACTGACATAATGTATAATTAAGGGCAATACTGAAACTCACACCTATTTTAGGAGGAAAAAGTGGAATTATGGCTCAAAATGTCTACAGAAATTGCAGAAGTACGACACAAAGTGAACTCAGCTACAAACTTAGGCCCAAAACACCTGAGGCAAAAGGTTAACAAAGCTGACAGAACATCCATGTTAAATGGAACAGCTTCTGTGTTGAAGCTAATAAGAATCCATTTCAGCAAAGAGACCAGATGTGCCTAGGAGTCATTTCCAGAAATAACTCCTCCTCAGTTGGTTTTGGGGAAAATGCTCTCGTGACACTGAGATGCCTCCAAAATGTCATTGGGCAACAGCCAACCTGAAGCACCGTCATGGACTAAACACATTAATTCTGAGAGCTGGGAGACATACAGGTGATGAAGACCCATCATCTTTTTCTGCTTGGACACTTTCAGAGTGAGGAGGTGGCTCTCTTGTAGACCAGACCATTATTTTCTGTTGCTGAGAAATCCTCATTACATTTATTCTTCTTCTTATATATCCTTGTTTCTCCTCATCCTTCCCACTGGGCAATATCTCTGCCTGTAGCAAAATGCCTTCATTATATTTCTTAGAAATGATGAATGCATTATAAATTTCAAGCAATAGTACAAAATTTTTTTAAATCACCCCAAGTCCCATAACCCAGAAAGAGCTATCATGAATATTTAGTGAACATCTTGCAGAAATATCTTAATGAATATCTGAACATAGATAAAAATAAGTATACCAAAGTGAGATACCAAAATCCTATTTTAATTTTATTTAAAAACATTGTTTTGAAGTACAGCATACATACAGAGAAAGAAAAAAATCAAAACCATAAATGCAATGAATTATCATAAAATGAATATATTTGTGTAACCATCACTATGTCAAAATAGAACATCACCAGGATCCCCAACTTCCAATCCTGTCTTCCCACTAAGAGTCTTCCTAACTACTGTTCTCTCCCTCCCCCAAATACTTCCGCCCTGACTTCTAACACTATAGATTAGTTTTGTCTTTTTTTTTTAACTTTTTTAATTGAAAAAGTATATGTTAGGTATTATTTTGTGTCTGCCTTCTCTGACTCAAAATTATGTTTCTGTGCTTTATCAACATATATTTATAATTTATCTTCATTGCTGTATTCATCCCACTGTTACAAATTTAAGTATCCATTTACCTGCCAACGGACATTTGGTTTACTTCAGTTTGGGACTATTATAAATAATGCTAGCAAGATAGTACTGTCAATATTTTGGCATGCATAGTGCACAGGAATAGAACTGTTGTTTCATGAAACATGCATACACCCAACTTAATCAGAAAAGGCTGAAGGTTTTCCAAGGTAGTTATATCCGTTTACCATTACAAACAACGTATAGGAATTCCAGCTATCTCCAACCTTGTCTATACTTGACATTGCAAACGTGTTTTTTCTTTTCATCATTTTAGGTGTTCTGGGAATAATGTAACTACATACTCAGTTGGTTTTAATTTGCATTTCTCTGAAGACTAATGAGGTTGAGCACCTTTCCATGTATTTAATCACCCATTTGGCATATTTGGTTTGTAAAGTGCCCATTCCAGTGCCTTTTTTTTTTTCACTTGGCTGTTTGCCTTTTTCTCATTAACTGGTTGGGTTTATGTTGCAAATACTTTCCCATGCCTTGTGTGAAAGTGAAATACCATTTCACTCTTACTACTATCTTGACAGGTTTTTACAGTTAGTGCATACATCCCAGTCTGAATTTAATTTAGCAGAAAAAAACATAAGTAAAATTGAAGAAATTTTTGAATGTTTTCTCACTATAAAAATTACTAGTTTCTAAAATAAGCCTGCTTATTAAGGAAAGGGTTTATAAAAAGCATTTTTAAAAAGAGGGTATTTTTAAAATGTATTTTAACTTTACACAGTATCTACTAACTTCTTATTTTGAATAAGGAAATTAATACTCTTATATTTCCTCTATGCTTCTCTCGCCAACCCTCCTGAGTTTGCCAGCTGCATACTGTGAAGATTTACATTTTACTCTGAAACCACAATTTCTACCATAGTAAGAATCTTAACTCTGTTTATGTGGGGGTCATCCTTTTTTACCAGTCTTTTAACCATGTCTTCTCCCTCCCTTAATTTTTAATTTTGATTCATCTCTTGATTGGCTAGGCTTCATTTTCAACTACAATTTGTAAAGGCTTTCAGTAGCTCTTTTCCTCTGATATTAGAGAACATCTTTACCTTCAGACTCAAAGTAAAACTTGGCGACATGGAAAGTGGTGAGGTGGGCCCCTGGATAAAGTCATCCATATACCTCCCACACTATTCTATTTCACAAATCCAAGGAGTGTGCAGTAATTTCCCACTGACACCTTCCTTCTTGGTACACTGAGAACACCAAGTTCCCAAGTTCCTGAGTCAGTCAGCAGCGGCCATATCCTGAGTGGAAAAAGGAGTCACGGCAACCTAAGTGGCTTAGTATTAGCCCCTGACCCCCTTGCTTGCTTTAACTGCCTCTTTTTCCCTAGGATGGGATCTGTTTGAACATCTACAGTGATGTAATCCCATGCAGATTGCTGGTTTTGCAACACACTTGGCTTTCAAACCCTGTGATCTTCCAGGACGCTACAGAGTGATTGTTAATGCTACACTGTGAAATGAACTGTTTGGTTCCTGTGGGAACCATATGTGTGGATCATGGAGATCACAATGGCCAGTGAGGAAGACTGAATCTATTTATTCAAGTTGTCCATGAATTTATTCCTCCCACAAACAGTTACATACAACAAGTTCCCTCCAGTGTAACATTCACCACAGTCCTGCTTTGTGTGTGAGGTACTCAAGAGAAGTCTTTTCCAACAAGCTGGAGGGATCAGAGCCAAATAGCATAATGTCACTCCCCCTGATCCTTGCCCTTTGTGCTTTCCTGCTGCCAACGCCATGGCCCTGGAAGGCATGGGTGAAAATGGGGTCAGGCTCTTCCTCAGCGTCTTTATCACCCTTTATAGGACGGCTTTTCCCTGCACCATCCTCCATCACCATACTTGACATGTTCTCTCCCACCCTTCCTTTCCACTGACTAAATAAGTAACTTTGCTGAGAGCAATTTAATTGTTGCTTTTAAAGCAGGGAATCCTACCGACAGACATGTGCAGACATAGTGAACACACCCATTGCCCATTGTGCAATATTGTCAAGTAAATTTTCTACCTATTCAACATTGTCAAGTAGAAAACACCAGTTTTGCCCTAAGCACTGGGATCACCTTCTTCAGAGTTGAAGCCACAGAGCTGACAGGACATGACAGGCTCAGGAAATTCCAGCTAAAGAAGGGGTAGGAGCTTATCTATGGAAAGAAAAAAGATTTTTTTGTCCCCTTTTCCCAGTATAAGGAAGCAAGCAAGGTATAAAAAACACAAATACTTTGCAAACTCTGAGTTTGGAAGGCAAAACAGCACAGTTTGTTTATTTTGCACAGTGGTTGTATTCTTCCCTGAGCGATGGGTACATCCACAATCAGTCTGATCTCGGGTTGGGGGTGGGGGGGAGGAGAGCTCTTCTGATACACGCAGAGAGAGACTGCTGTGGATTTTTCTTTGGTGTCTGTTTCTATTTATCTATCCATCCATCCATCATTTATCTATCTATCTATCTATCTATCTATCTATCTATCTATCTATCTATCATCATTTATCTATCTATCATCTAGCTTCCTATCTTTATACACTGTAACACTCTTGAAAGTGGATAAGACCACACTTGCCATGGGATCTAAATCCGAGTGAAAAAAAATAGTTGACATTTCAGAAGCTGGGATATCATCTCAGGTGTTCCATTTCTGCTCCACTCCTTATTACATGGAGCCCCGTCACTTTATGACAGGTTCCTCAGTTTCCAAGGCTTGGTACCTCGATGTTCAGATGGCCCTTTGTTCCCTCTGCCTTTGCTCCTGCTGCTTCTCCTCAGCACCTCCTTATCTCCTCCTCTTTCAGTTCTCTAAGGAGTCTCCTCCTTTGGGCAACCTTCTCCTGATTCTCTACACCTATCAGAAGTACCTCCTCTTACTTGTGATACCAGACAGCCTGGTATGGACCAGGCTCCCCCTATACTGTAAGATCTGCATAGGTCTGTTTCAGGTCCCATTGTCCAGCTCATCAGACTGGAAGTTTGTGTCTGGTCCAAGATTTCTCTAAATTTGTGTTCTCAGAGTCATGACTTGCCAATTTCTAGCCTTGGCCAAACTGTTCTTTTCTCTACACATGTCAGCTCTTTTTGTACATCTGCCCTGATGTCAACTCAATAAGGGTTGAAGCATTTTCTCTTTGATCATTCCATTCATGGTAACAGTGAACTGGATTCTGTTTTGAGCAGCTGAATGTTTATTGAAGGTTTATGGGTCACAGGAAGTGCTTTAAAAGCAAACCACTTAAAATGGATATCACTCTTTCTTTTTTAAGTTTGTTTATTTATTTATTTTGAGAGAGGCAGAGAGAGGACATGAGTCAGGGAGGAGCAGAAAGAGAGAGTAGAAAATCCAAAGTGGGTCCTGCACTGACAGTAGAGAGCCCAATGAGGGATTCAAACCCATGAAGTGAGAGATCATGACCTGAGCTGAAGTCAGTCAACCGACTGAGCCACCCAGATGTCCTGATATCACTCTTTAAACTGGTCCTCCAGTTAGGATTTCTCTGGCTGTGCTACCTTCCTGCTCTTCTTGAACACTCTTTTTCAGTAACTCTCCCCCAACTCCTCTGTCTGACAACATCTATGTCCTCATGTGCCAGCTCCTGACTCAGAAATTTACCAAGTCATCTTTCCAATAAGGCCAGTTCTCTCCCAGTGAAGAATTCTGGTGTCAGCTGTTTAGATAAAACATTTTCCCCCTAAAATAGCAACCACTACACTGTAGTACAATCATCTGTTTCTGTACCTCGCACTGAAACCAGTCTGAACAACTCACTGAAAGCAAAAGCCTCCTCTTTTGATCTGTGTATCTCCAGTCCCTAGCAAGGGGACTCATAAACACTTGGTAGGTAAACCTTGCTGTTGCAAGCGTGAGCCACTGACCTGAGGAGAAGAGGGAAGCATACCTGTCAGGCACCATGCCTATGGTCTTTCTACTTAGCAGGAGCATGAATGTCATGCCAGGCAGCCTATTGCTAGGTAATAATGGGGCTCTGAGGAAGGATGTGCAGTGTTGCTTAGCAACATTTCCTTACTCTCCTGTCACTCACAATGTCCAGAACCAAATAATTATTAAAGCAAGAATAGGTCTTTTGACCTATCTCACTTAAGTAAAATTTTTCCTTTTGTCTAAGCACAAAATACAAAATTCTTTCAAGGATCACAGGAGCAGAAAAGTCTATAATATTCACACCCAAGAATCTACATCAGAAGGTTGAGTCAGAGGAATATTGGGAGGATTTCCAAGAACCCACAGCCTGTCTTCTGTTCCCTGAAAATAAAAATTCAGTTAGCTGTGGCTGGTGATGCTACTGGCCTGAAGTGCAACTAAGACTCTCTTGTAAGCTCAGGCGTGGAACTCACTCACTTGGCATCATCTGGACCAAAGTTAGCTGGTCTCCAAAGACAGAAATGTCTTCTGGATATAGCTGATGCTTCCCTGACACGTTTAGCTCAGGAAGAAAAACATTCAGATTTATTGTCCATCTGAAATGTAGAAAATCTTTGTAATGAACTTGAGTTCCTTGAAACATTTTCATTGAAACAGCTGCACTGACTCAAATATTCATAAATAATGGACCAGACTTCCCTCTGTGCCAGATAATATATAGTATATGCTTTGTGACTGGCTTTCCTTCTCTTGCTTTCCCTCTACCTTTTCTTTTTTAAGTTTATTTATTTATTTAGCGAGAGATAGAAAAGGAGAGGGAGAGAGGGAAAGAGAATCCCAGGCAGGCTCCATACTGTCAGCACAGAGCCCAATATGGGACTCAATCTCAAGAACCTTGAGATCATGACCTGAGGTGAAATCAAGAGTCAGATGCTTGACCAACCTACTGAGCCACCCAGGTGTCCCCCTACTACCTTTTACAAAGGGAAGCTGGTGGGGTTCAGGAATCTGGATCCAGACAGTGGTGCAGGGTGGAAGAGGGCCCCCATTAAGTGTCTATGGGTGCTATGAAGACCCCACTGCCTTGCAGTTGTGGGGCTGGCAACTTGCCTATTCGAGGTAGGACTTCGCACAGTAGGGACACTATCAGTATATCTTCAGAATCAACCCAGAATTATTCAGTCACTCAGCATTTAATAAACACTTGTTAAGAGTCTGCCGTGTGCTGATATAAAAGCTGCAATGGCAGAGAGTTACTCCCTACACTCAGAGCTCTGTCTGGCAGGGAACCAGCTGGGTGAGCTGCGTCAGGCATAGCCTCACAGGGTTCCCCAGTAGTTATGTTCTGTAAAGTCACAGTGAACACTATATTAGCAAATACTGAATCATTGCCCCTAAGGATCATACATGAGTAGGTCCCATGAGCACAGCACTTTTATCAATTGATCAATACATAACCCTGTTTTATGCACATTTCTGTTTAAAGACACTGATTCATTAATATTGAACTCTTGCCAACAGTAGTCTAACTCACACCTGAATAAAGCTCATCAAATGAGTGTTTTTCTCCCTAGAGTACATCACTGCCTTCCTGTGCTTAGGAACACTAAGCAGCACTTCAGCATGATACTTGGGGGCCATTTCAAGGGCGAAATCACCTGCAAAAAGCACAAAATGTAAAAATCCTGGCACTAAATAGACCACAAAAAAGACATTTGTTACAGCATAGAAACAAGTGGAAACAAGCAGCAGAGCCTCACTTGTTTGGGCCTTAGCTGGGAACATGACAGTTTTTTTCTGGTTTTTCAGATTTTCAAATTTTTCTGCACTCTGCACTTATCCACAATGACCACAAAAGCACCACAAGTGTTAGTTTGGGTTACAAATAGTATTAGAGAGCAGATGGATTCACAAGCAATTAATCTGTGAATAATGAGGATCAACAATTATATGTATGTATGTGTGTGTGTGTGTGTGTGTGTGTGTGTGTGTGTGTGTGGTGTTTATATCTATTACAGTTGAACAAGCACACATATATGTATATATACACATGACACCCGTATGGGTATGTATGTATGCATTTAAAAAGTAAAACTTAAATTCCTTATACCTGACTGCTCCACAGGGATATACCACAAGGTATAAACCTAATGGCACCCATTGTAAATGCCACCTCCTTTAGCGGATTGGAAACAATCTTCTGGTTACTTGGTTTTAAAACTTTTTAAAAATTTCTAAATCTAACAAGCCCACACTATTTCAATCAGACTGACCCTGCTTAAAATTGTGTGTTCATGGGGCTCCTGGTGGCTCGTTGGTTGAGTCTGATTTTTTTCTAGGAGAGAGAGAGAGAGAGACAGCGTGAGCAGGGGAGGGTCAGAGAGAGAGGGAGTCACAGACCGAAACAGGCTCCAGGCTCTGAGCTGGCAGTCAGCACAGATCCCGACACGGGGCTCGAACCCACGAACCGTGAGATCATGACCTAAGCGAAAGTCAGACGCTTAACCGACTAAGCCACCCAGGCGCCCCGGTTGAGTCTGATTCTTGATTTTGGTTCAGGTCGTGATCTCACAGTTCATGGGTTTAAGCCCTACATCATGGCTCTCTGCTGACAGCATGGAGCCTGCTCAAATTCTCTCTCTCACCCTCTCTCTGCTCCTCCCCCTCCTCTAGAAATAAATAAATAAACTTTTTAAAAAATGGCAACTTTATGGTGCCTAACCCTATTTCTGACTGACTGAAACAGAATCTGAGGTAAGAGAGGGCATGAGCCTAGCAATGTGAATGTGTATTGCACACAGCTTATGAAACTCACAATTCATGTTTGAGAATCGCAGTGGGAAGATTTCTTCCCATCCAGTTGGAGAAATCAGCCCAGGAAGCATGTTGTCTGACCTCAGGGCAAGAAGCAAATCACAGACCTGTCCTCCACCCACCCCACTACCTGTGAGAGGATGAAACCAGATTAAACTGGACGTCCAGAAATAACTTGTAGAAGGCCAGTGACCAGTTTCAGTTAAATTTGGGTGATCTAACGGAAGGTTGCTTGACTTCTCTGTGCCCTCCTTATTTGTAAAGTAAGGGTAATAATAGTAGTTATATCTTATGGTCATCTTAGAAATAAATGTATTAGTATACGTAGAACATGTAGAGCAGTTCTTGGTGTGTGGAAATTTATTATAATTATCATACCTTGTTGCCTGGACTTTAGTCAGTTCCCTGAAGCCAGGCATCACCTTTTTTCTCATACTCACTTTTTCAGGCATAAGAATCTCACCCCTTTTTCAAACCTTCCCTGTTCCACTCTGGATGTTTCTGTTTTAAGTGGTTACTTTATAAAAAGTTAATTTGAAAAAAAAATAGGACCATATACCCATCTGGGAGGCTAAAAATGAAAACAATAGACAATATCTGGTGTTGGTAAGGATGTGAAGAAAGTGAAATTTTCTTTTCTTTTTTTCTTGAGAAAGTGAAATTTTCAAAGCTTTTTGTTGGAAGTATATCTTGGTACAATCCCTTGGAGAAACCTGTTGACATTATCTATGACAATGTTGAATGTGATTGTATACTGTGACCCAGCCATTCTACTTCTAAAGGCATAGGTATTATAAGGGAAGAAAATTTTTTCTCTATCTTCTTAGTTCTGTGTGTGCCCAAGAATTAAACTAACATATGGCAGATTAACAGGAGAAAAGCATTCAAATTTTATTTAGTCATGTTATATTCACATGGGAGCCTTCATAGGAAAAATGAGACCTCAAACAGCAAGTAGGTCCTGAGAGATTGTGTATCATCTTATTTATTTTTTATTTTTATTTTTTTATTTTGAGAAAGACAGACAGAGAGAGAGAGAAGACAGAGAGAGAACAAGAGTGAGGGAGAGGGGCCGAGAGAGAGGGGGGGAGAGAGAATCCCAAGCAGGCTCCACTTTCAGTGTGGAGCCCAATGCAGGGCTCGATCTCACAACCCTGGGATCATGACCTGAGCCAAAATCAAGAGTCAGATGCTCAATCAACTGAGCTACCCAGCCTTCTTTATATATCACTTTAAATGAAGATCAATACGTTTGTGGAGAAACAGCAAGACAAAGGGAAAGGATTAAGCTTCTAGCAGTGGTAAATTGTGGGACAGTCTCCCTCTCTCTGATCCTTCCCTGCTCACTTTGTCTCTCTCACACTTTCAGAAATAAATGACACATTTTTAAAAAAGAAAGCAGTTTGAAGAAGTCTGTGGTTGGAATCAGGGATCTTTGTCAAAGATACCAAAAAAAAAAAAAAAGTTGCATAGCATTAAAAAAAAAAAAGAAGGGAAAATACCACAATGGATTACAAGAACTTTTTACTTGTAATGATTTTGAAAGATTAAGTATAGAAACCCAAGAATTCAAAGAAAATTCATAGAGCACCAAAATTCCTGAGTTCTGGATGGTCTCAGGAGGTCATTTGCAGTGACCCCAGCAGTACTCCTTAGAAGGTTGGCTGGCCCCACTCTGTTACAACATTATGGGCTCCATGTGTGTGCTTATGGCACAGCTGTATATATGTTTCATAGTGTGACCGTGTCTTGTTCCAAGACCATCATGTTCATTAGCCAGCAGAGATTTACTGAACACTTATTATCTTCAGAGCAACTCTCCTACACTTTGTCCATCTACCTCAGGCCAGAGGAGACAAAACATCCCCTGGAAGGAATGATCTACTCTGTTCTCTGGAGCAGAGAGGTAACCTCTTTCCCATGTATTTCTCACACCTGCCTGTCCATCAGAATCATCCGAAGGGCTTGCCAAAAATACAGGTTCCCAAACCTACCTCCTGGAGATTCTGATTTGATTGGTTGGGGCAGGATCCAGGATTCCAGTTCTTCCTCCAATCAGACAACTTTAGGAAACAGTGCTGTAGTGCTAGGGAACATTCTTTTGAAAAGAATAGACACATTACTGCAAATAGTTAGGTGATGTTTTAAAAATAATTCAAAATTTATATTAATATTATGATTTCCTGAAGAGGGGAAGAGTGGGTTCCTAACATTGAGTCTAGCAGTAAAGTTGCTAGATAAGTATACAGGGCACTCAGTTAAAATTGAGTTTCAGATAAATAATGAATGACATTTTAGCATAAGTATGTATGAGATATACTTAGGCTATTTGTTCTTGTTGTTGTTATTTATCTGAAAATCAGATTTAACTGGGTGCTCTGTATTTTTATTTGCTAGATCTGACCACTCATCCAGTAGGGGGTTAGGGAGACAGCTTTTACTGGGCTGACTGTAAATAGGAATAGACAGGTTGGCTGTGATCAAGGTGACAGTCAGGACGCTAGGATAATGACAGAAATATTTGTTGATTTTGCTAGGGGCCAGACACTATTTTAAGCTCTTTATATTAATATATTTACCCCTTTTACTAGTATATAATATAGATATTATCCTTATCCTTCTTTTACAGATTTGGAAACTGAGGCAGATAGTGGTAACTTGCCCAAAACCACAGTGCTGAGGAACTAAAACAGCTGCATTCTTTCCAGGCAGTGTGATCATGTGTTGTTGTGCAAGCCACCAACCTGGCTCCCACCACAGGAAAGAGGCAAGAGTTTCTCTAATACAGGGTTTCTTAAACATTGTAGATGGTCTCTGGTCCCCTTTCCCCAATTCATTACTGTATTCAACAAATATTTATTCTGGACCTACTGTGTGCTGGGCACTGGCTTAGGACTTGCAAGATGTGATGGTGAATGAAACATACCTAATCCCTGCTTTGTTAGAGCTCATAATGGTGAGAGGAGAGGGGATTGTTTCTACAACTTCTAACAGTTCAAGTAAGCTCTTAATTCCCCTGACCTCAAGGAATATTAGGAGCTACTGGTCTGGCTCCTTTCTCCCCCCAGATCTACAGACCTATGGCTGTCTTGCCCAGTTCTGACTACCTCCCCTTTATGTTTTATCAATATGTTTTATCCATTTGTGTTCCTATTACTTCCCTGAAAACTCAGGCAGCACTTTCCAGGAAGCAGGAGACATCAGCCAGCCAGCTCCTTGGGCAGAGTCCTCAGAGTGGTGTTTGGGGACATCACTAAAGACCTCCAAGTAGGCATCAGTCCAGGATAGAGGCTAAAGGGGAAACTGGGCCATGTCTGGAAGAACCTGGTACCCAGTCAGGAGACTGCTCCTTGTTTCTGGCAACCTGAGACATCTTGCCAGTGGTGATGATCTTTCCTCAGTTCCATCAGAACATGATGACAGAGCATCTTTGGAGCCCTGGGCTCCTTAGCGCCTTTACAGAAAACAGTCCATCCTTCCTTGTTCTGTCCCTCCCAGGCAACAATTTTAAATCTGCTCGGTTTTGTTTTTAGAATGGCACTTAAAACATTATTATTACCAGGATCATAATGAAGGAAATTCAAAGCAAAACTGTGAGGTCATTTTTCATATATCAAACTGACAAACACCTTAAAGGGTATGCCCTGGGGGTGTGTGGGAAGACAAGTGTTTTCATGCACTGTTGGGAAGGAATACATTGGAACATACTTTTTGAAGGGCATTCTGATAATATCTATAAAAATTAAAAATACACACATCATTTGACTTAGTCAAATTCCTGTAGAATTCACCATACAGCATAACTCAAAATATTCACAGAAGGATATTTCTTGCTGTGGGAGATGTAACAGTAAAAAAGGCAGAAACGCTAGGCCTAAATGTCCATCAATGAGGGAATGGCTACATAGATTGCAGTTTCTTTGTAAAATTGATTTCTAGGCAACTACGAAAAATAATGAACAAGGTCTGTGTATACTCGTATGCTACCCAGGATATGTTTCACTTTTTCTTCATCTAGTGTTGAATAATTCATCCATAAACAAACCATAATTTCTATGTGCCAGTCACAATGCCAGAGGAGAGAAGATGGCCATGATTGGGTAGGGTGGTCTTAGGGAAACAGAGGGGCAAGGAGACAGGTGAGGAACCCAGAGAGGGGCAGGAAAGTTTAAGAAGAAGGGGGGATGGCCACCAGGGTCTAAAGACACCAGTCTCATGTTAGAAGAGGCCTGAACAACATTGCTCTTTGGATTTAGTGTCAGGAAGTCATAGAGTACTCTGGCAATGACTGTGCCAAATGTAACAGACACCATATTGGAGAGGACAGAGAAGAAACAAGAGGCAAGAAAATAGACCATGCCGTAGAGAACTTTTGAAAACTGTGCACATGAACACAGAGAAATAAGGGGATTGTTGGAATTGGGTGAGGGAAAAGTGAGATCCACTTCTTTTAAATGGGAGATGCTTGAATATGTAAAAGCCAATGGGAGGAATTCAAATGTATTGTGCTATTAAGAACAATAGTCACACACACACACACACACACACACAGAGTATAATATGGTAAAAAATAGTACAATAGAGTATGTTCATAGTATAATCCCATTTGCATAAAAGTTTAAGACTATTCACATACTGGTATTACATAAAACTTTTTCTGGAAAGACATGAGGAATTAGCAATATTAGTAACCATTATTATCAGTAGCAGTAACCATTATCTCTGAGGACAGCTAATGGGCTGAGAAAGAGGCATGGGTTTTACTTTTTATTTTGTACTTCAGAACTCTCCTCTTCCTCCCTCAACCAGAATTCCTAATTTTCAGGGTAACTGATCTCAGCTCAGTACCCATAGGAAAGTATTTCTAATTAAAGGAATCCAAGCTTAAAAGTACATTGTAAATAACTCCTGCTTCTAGTACCTCCCTAACAACCCACCAAGGGGGTTTGTATTGTAAAAACAACATTAATCTTCACCCAGATAAACTGTGTTGAATCTTAAAGACCAGGGAAGAATTTCAGGAATGTGAGGCCATCTTTCATCTTTCTGAGGTGTCCATATCTCTGTGGCTGTGCCTGGAAACTGAGCAAGGTCCATATTAGTGTTTCTCAGCCCTGGCTACATGGTAGAATTACCTGGAAAACTTGAGAAATATTGATGACCTATTACCATACCTAATCAGATAAATCCAAACCACTGGGATGGGGCCTAGGTATCATTTTTGAACACCTGACTCAACCAAGAGTCTAGAGCAGTGGATTCTCAACCTGGCTATGCATTAGCATCACTTGAGGAGTAAAAAAATATTGACATCTGTATCTGTCTGCTAAGGCTGCCATAATGACACACCACAAACTGGGTAGCATAAAACAAATTTATTTATTCATAATTCTAAAGATAGGAAGTTCAAGATTGGGGTGTCAGCAGATTTGATTTCTCTTGATGCCTCTCTCTTTGGCTTGCAAATGGCTGTCTTCCCTATGGGTCTTTGAATGGTCTTCCCTTTGTATGTGTCTGTGTCTTAACCTCCTCCTATAAAGACACCAGTTACACTGGATTAGAATCTACTCTAATGAACCTCCTTTAGCCTAATTACCTCTTTGAAGGATCCATCTCTAAATACAGTTATATTCTGAGGTACTGAGGGGTAGGACTGCAACATATGGATTTTGACATATTTCATAATACAGCCCAAAACAATGCCCAAGTTCATTTTAGGCCAATGAAATCAGAACTTCTGAAGGTGAGTATTTTTTCAGCCACAGGTGATCTTGATGTGCAGCTCTTTGATTTCATGTTTTCATCTGCTCTCAGTTTGGGATTCAGTCTCAAAGGAACTCAATGAGTCTTCCTCTTAATCTTAGAATAACCAGATCAAATTTCCTGAGGCCAGAGTGATCAGAATACACATGTGTTTCAGATAAGCTAATGATGTTACTGAAAGAGACTGGATAATGTGAGGGCAATGAGGAAATCTTCTGTGGTGTGGCAAACACCACTGGCCGTACCCCAGCCAGAGTACTATTCCCCACCCCATCCTATAGTGTCAGAGCCCTGATTTGTCCATCAGTGGATGCCCCTTCTGCTTATAGGCCTGTCTGTGTAAGGATGTGATGACAGGAGCTGGGGTTACTAGCCTGCTAATGTGACATGTGATGGGAATAGCCTGGGTTCTTGGTGATGCCATCACATCATGGAGTCAAACCAACTCCTCAAACTGCTCCATCTTTAGACTTTTTCTTAGATGAAGTAAGAAAATTTCTTCCTGTTTAAATTGTTGACCTGCGGTTTTCTGTTTCTTGTAGCCAAATCATCCTAATCTGATATAGCTAGTTTCTCCAAAGCAATGGTTCTCAGTTACAGTGGCTATAAATTCCACCTACTTAAGTAGCTTAAAAAACAAAACAAAACAATCCCACTGATTTCTGGGTTCCACATCTAGAGAGCCTGATTTAATTGGTTTAGAATGAAGGAATTTTTAAAAATCAGATGGGGTTAAGAACTACTGCTATAAACATGGATGGACCTTGAGGGTGTTATGTTGAGTGAAATAAGTCAGGCAGAGAAGGACAAATATCATATGTTTGCACGTATAGGAAGATTAGGAGGAACTTAACAGAGGACCAAGGGGGAGAAGAAGGGGAGAAATGGTGGGGGAAAGGGAAAGAGGCAAACAATGAGAGACTCTTGAATGCTGACAAAAACTGAGAACTGATGGATGTAGGGGGGAGGGGGATGGGCATGGAGGAGGGTACTCGTGGGGATGAGCACTGGGTGTTATGTGGAAACTGATTTGACAATAAACTATTTGTAAAAAAAAAAAAAAACTACTGCTATAATGTTAGGAAAATTAATATGAAGAGATTATACAGAAGCTGCTTCAGAGCCTTTCCAAGCCAAAACCTGAGTAGATGTGGCATAAAAAAGTAGGGGGACACAGTGCCTCTTGTCCAGGTTGTTGTCAGGGTAGGGCAAGACCAGCTCATGCAAATACAGTGGACATCTCACAGGGAGCTGCTAGAGTCACGAGGGCTCCATTTCTAGGACTTGAGGTGGATCTGAGGTCTGGATAACAATGACCTCATTTCCTTACACAAAAAGATCTCAGTTCCCCATCAGTCAGAAGAGCTAGTGTGTATCGTTCACGTGTGTGTGTGTGTGTGTGTGTGTGTGTGTGTGTGTGTGTGTGTGTGTTAGTGGTGATGGTGGTAGCAATGGGGAAATGGAAGGGTTTGTACTGTGATTTGGAATTGGATGGAAGCACATGCTTTCTGGGAAGAAGAACCAGAAGGACTGAAGTCTGACTATTGTGGTGATCCTTCATCATCCTAATCCCTAATTAGGCTGGTTTGTATTGTGTGTGGTGTGTGCATAAGTTACCCATACAGGAGGGAGATGAGCTATGTTCTCTACTCCTAGATTCTTGAAGGTTGGATGGCAGACACAGAGCAGTGACAGAGACACATGACAGGATCACAAGGGAAGGTAAAACCAAGGTCATGGAAACACAGCTCTTGGTGGAGTACCCCTGACCCCTGTGTGATGGGAGTAGAATTTCACTGTCACTCCCTTTCCCCTCCCCCCAACACCCATCAGTCCTCAGTTTGTTCTCAGAATTCACGGGTCTCTCATGGTTTGCCTCCCTCCCTCTCCCCTACTACTGCCCCCCTTCTTCTCCCCCATGGTCCTCCATTAAGTTCCTCCTAATCCCTTTATATGTGCAAACATATGGTATTTGTTCTTCTCTGCCTGACTTATTTCGCTCAGCATAACACCCTCAAGGTCCATCCGTGTTGCTACACATGGCCAGATTTCTACACATGGCCAGATTTCATTCTTGCTCATTGCCATGTAGTATTCCATAGTATAGATAAACCACATCTTCTTGATCCATTCATCAGTTGATGGACACTTAGGCTCTTTCCATGTTTTGGCTATTGTGGAGAGTGCTGTTATGAACATTGCGGTCCATGTGCCCCTATGCATCAGCACTCCTGTATCAACATGGATGGACCTTGAGGGTGTTATGCTGAGCGAAATAAGTCAGGCAGAGAAGGACAGATACCATATGTTTGCACATATAGGAGGATTAGAAGGAACTTAATGGAGGACCATGGGGGAGTAGAGGGGGGAAAATAGTGAGGGAAAGGGGGGGTGGCAAACCATGAGAGACTCTTGAATGTTGAGAACAAACTGAGGGCTGATGGGGGTCGGGGGGAGGGGAAGAGAGTGATGGGCATGGAGGAGGGCACTTGTTGGGATGAGTACTGGGTGTTATATGGAAGCCAACTTGACAATAAACTATTTTAAAAAAAGAAATAATTAAAGGTTGAAGTATGCAATACTACTGGGGAAAAAAAACCCTAACTGCAGCTGGAAGAACTAGAGAAGGAAGTTCCATGAAGAAGGTAGGGTACCAAGTTAGGTGCCCAGTGGAACACCAAATTTGGCTAAGGTGGAAGGGGCAAGCAGGATTGAGGTGTGCTAGGGAATGTGGCCAGGACATGTAAAACCTTAAAGGTCCAAGGAGAAACAGGATCATTCAAACCTTGACTCATGCACCTTGAGTCACACAGGAGGCTTCCATAATTCATAATGTTCCTCTGGCAACTCCCTCCCTCCACCCAGCTACAGCCAGTGCATCTGAAGCTAATAGTGGCACAGCATGACCTGACACAGAATAAATATTGCTACCAGAACATAGGCCAAGTCAGGTCTTGTGCTAGCCCTTGAATCCTTCAGTCAGTGAGCATCCTCACAAAAATGCTGATATATTGAGCAAAAGCCGCATAATTTCTTGGGCAGAATTCCCTGACTAGCTGGCATTATGCTGGCATTTGCCCAGAGCACTCACAAGACCTTCCTACTCCATGACCAGAACATTCCTCTTGTCCTCCAAGGTCTTCTCCATAATCCCTCAGAACCCTGTGGCTGGGTGGTCACAACTTAGACACTTCACTGTACTTTCTCCTATTGTTGGACAATGCTCATTCATTCTCTGAGTAGAAACTTTTACGTGTTCTTTTGTGTCTCTTAAGGAATAAGCATAGTTCCAGGCCAGCAATGGGTTAAAATTCAATAACACTTTCACTTCCCTCGTTTATTAGAAGCACAAACTATGCATATTTTTAATATTTTGTATTTTAGGATAGGTAAATATACATTTGAACAAAATTATGAAGGTACAGTAGGAAACTAAGTTTTCTCTCCCCTCTGGCCATTCATTCCATCAAATTACCTCTGAGGCAACCACTCTTAGGTTTCTTAGGAATCTCTTGAGGAATATTCTGTTTAGGAATATATATATCATACTTTATCACAGAAATGGCCATAGACTATACTAACTATTCTGCATGTCGGTCTTGTCATTTACTTTTATATTTTGAGCATTTTCCATATCAGGACACATACCTCTGCCTCTTTCTTTTTTAAAAGCTGCATTCTATTCCATTTTGTAGAGTACCCATGGTTTATTTAACCAGGTCACCACTGCGACCTATAGGACATGTAGGACAAACAACAGTTAGTATGTTTATGAACAAATAATTTTGTACTTCTTCCAGTATTACTATAGGATAATTGCTGAAGAGTAGAATTTCTGCATCTTAGGATATGTATATTTCAAATTTTGGCAATTATTGCCAAATTGCCATTGTAGAGGTCATCCCCATTACATACCCAGAAGCAATAGGTGTCCTCAGGAACCTACCATAATTTTAAATCTTGAGGCAAAAAATACTTATTGAGCCCTAATTCTGTGTATGGTACCCTCTTGACACTGTGACTATGAGAAAACTGGAATACGGAATAGTCCTGCTTCTGTGGGTGGGTGTCATGAACATGGTTCACTGGGCAGAACAGCCCCATTAGATCAGCGACAACATACATTACCAAAGTTTGCCGAGGGCTTGTCAATCTGGGCTTGTTGCATGGCTATAGTTCTGGGGTGTTTGTTTGTTTGTTTGTTTAATGGCCATCAGTTTGTGGGAAGGCTTATGTCAAGGAGGCAAAGCAGAGGATGAGAGGGTTCCCAGGGTGAGGAAGGGACAGCGACAGAGTGAGCACTGTGGGAGAATGGAAGATGGCAGAGGGCTTTGGAGTCACTAGGTGCTGAGGTGGGGAGGAACAGGGAATGAATGAAAAACAGATCAAGTTTGGGGAAAAGGAAAAAAAACCTAAGTAATGAAGGAAAATTTGGAGTTTAAAAGTTTCTAAAGGTTTTCACAAAAAAGTAATTTTTTAGAGACAGTTTGTGGTTAATTTTATAAATTTTAGAATTTCTTTGTCTCCTGGCTTTTGGCCTTAACACCTTAATACCTTTTTTTTTTTTTTAATGATTTTACAATTTTTGTTCAGTCGGTGGTAACTGGTATCAGTGTCTTGGGGACCACTTGCAGTGCTGAGGAGAATCTTGAAGAAAGGTTTGAGAAAGCTTCTGGGATTTTTGCTAAAAGAAGTCAAAGCCCTGAACCAGTGGCCTCTGGAAGCTTGAAGAGAGGCTGACTGCTTTTTAGGTGAATCTGGAGCATGAAGCTCAGTTCTTACTTAAGCAAACTGGTTTCATTACTTGAATTTGAAGCCACTATAGACAAGATACATACACATAAAGTTGTTTGCATTTCTAATCCCAAACTTGATGCTTTGCATAGGAAAGCGCTTATATCTTAAATATGCCTTTGTAAATAAAGGAATTGCTCATAATCTCATAAATATTTTACAAAATATATTTATCCTTTAAATTCAGTCCCCTTTCCTATATAGGGAACATTTGATTTCTTTTCACTCAGAAGTATTGTATTTGTATAGCTATCATGTACTTACACATACTGGTTTGCATATGAGACTAAGTGCCTTCCCAGGCATTAATTAGACTATATGCACATGATTATGTTATTTTATTCAGTTATTTATATCACTATAGACTCAAGAATATTTTACATTGGGAATTATAATCCAGTATTATCATTATTTTGTTGTTCACATTGTCCCAGCATTGGCCATCAGGAGTTCCTTTAAATTGACTTCTGTGTCCTTTGGATATGCCCCCATTTGATTTTTGGAGCACTTCCTTAATTTTTGGCACCAAAAATCCTTGGAATAAATCTATCCTCCAAGGAACCCTGCTTCCTTTTCTTGAAGAATGGTATTTGGGAGCTGGGTATACTCAGTATTACTAGGGTGTCACCACTTCTAGACTTTCTCAGTCAACAGAACTATGTACAATGACTCTTATACACAATCCATTTTACTTCTGTAAGTACTTATCTGTATGTGTGTGTGTGTGTGTGTGTCTGTGTGTGTGCATTTTTTTTTTACAACACCATGAGTTCACATTAACACTTCTGATGTTAGTCACACTTGTTAAGTTCATTGTAGCCTCGTTTGTGTCTTCTTTCTTCAAAAGTGAGAAACCTGACTCTCATTATCCACAATATATTCCCCAATTTGTTCAACTCTATTATACACATAAAGTAGTTTTAGAATTGCTAACCCTTCCCTTGGGGCACCTGGGTGGCTCAGTCGGTTAAGCTAACCCTTCCCTTTATGAGAAACAAATTCACCATATGCATCGTAGAGCCTGTATACAGTGCCCTTTTTTTCCTCAGCCTGACAGTGTCCACTCATGACACTGCCTTCTCAAGTTAATTAAGTCAGGGAATATTTGGTTCTACAGATGATATGAATAAGCCAGAAAATGGGAAAACAATGTTGGGAGCCTGGGATGGGAGGGAGTGGTGTGCAGACAAAAATGAAGCCACTACCAGTGCCCTGCTGGGAAGCTACTCCAAATTCGCAGCTGTGCCACCATCCTGTATTGGAGCTGGAGTGTTATGTTAGGTGTTCAGCCTGAGGAGAGAGGTAGAGTTGTATGAACATTTTTCCTGGCACTGCAGTAAATCTTTCCTTGAAGACCACAGTGTCCCATGGGCCAGGCAACTCATACAGCCCATTCCTGGGACAAGCTTCCATGGAGACTCTATGCCTTGCTCCTTGTAGGACACCTGAGCCCTCAAATTGCTGCACATTCTGTTTTGGACAGACTTAGATGAACACTCACTCCTCTTGTGGCATAGCAGTCTCCTGAATAACACCTCTTATACTTTCATTCAGAAACACGATCCTTGCAGTTTCCTGGGGTCAGCCTCCTTTGAGCTCCACTTTCTCCTTCATAATGAACATAAAATAGTTTCCTCTTCCTCAACACTGTATTCACATCTTCCTTTTTTGTCTACCTTTTTGCCAGAACTTATTACAATCTTCTCCAAATCTGGTAGGCAGTTTGGAACAGCTAGACAGGCCATTAGGCCCAGAACAGAATGCTTTGGAAGTGGATTGGGGAGCAAGCTTGCAAGGTAGGTGTGGCTTGGATAGGAAACATTAGGCCTTTGGGATGAACCTCCACAGCTTCAGTATCTCTAACATTTCTTTATAAATCCATTTAAGACAGAACAACAGAGTAGAACTTAAATTTAAGTGGCACCTCTTTATCTTGTAGTACTAGCATTTTGGAGTCCGTAGACATGGGAGTGGGAGAAGGGCATCAGGAAACAATTGGTGGAGACATTTTCAACTAACTATAGCACATTTTCTTCTTATTAAAATTTTTTTCATGTTTATTTATTTTTGAGAGAGAGAGAGCACGCTCGCAAGTGAGTGGGGAGGGCAGAGAGAGAGGGAGGCACAGAATCTGAAGCAGGCTCCAGTCTCTGTGCTGTCAACACAGAGCACCTGGCAGGCACGAACTCATGAACCATGAGATCATGACCTGAACTGAAGTCCGACACTCAACCAATTGAGCCACCCAGATGCCCCATTGTAATATATTTTCAGAACCTGCTTCTCAGTAGCAAGGACAAAATCCAGCCATGTCTTGTACTCAGCAAAACCACCTTTTCCTCTTCCTGCACTCTGATTCAGTAAACTCTAAAATTCCTTCTGCTAAATGCACTTTTCTTTCCTGCCCATATCTCTGCTCTATTCTTCAAATCATGTTCAAGCACTTACAGGGAAATCTGATCCATATGGGTTGGATCATCTACACGTAACTCATAAAAACTGCTCTTTTGTAAGAGCTGTTCCATTGTCAAGTCTGGCTGAACAACAATAAAATGTTTTTTTTTTTTTTCCCAGAAAAAGTGATAGATGAATCCAAATTAATAGTTGTACTCTCTGCATCTCCTAAAATTTCATTCAATTTAATTTCATTTATGAAATTCCTGATATGTATCAGGTATATATTGGGAGCAGGCACGTAAGGGTACCAAGATAAAGGCTATCTGGTTCCTGTTCTCCAGGCATTATTACTCTATAGAGGTAAAGAGAAATGTACCAATGATGATTTTATTATTAAGTCCTTAGAATGTTCCTGGCTTATGTCACAAAAGAGGCCACTAGGCACAGAAGAGCTGCAGAGTCACCTGAGACTGAGGGATGTGCTCAAGGTCCCGTATCAAGAGAGAGACAGACAGTTCTTTGAATCCAAGTGTGTCTTCATGTCAGTCTAATGCTTATCATCTATAAGGCAATTGGTACACCTCAGAACCACCTTGGGCAGTGGGGAAGAATTTCACCAGACCTACTCCTGCTTGATTTTGTTTTCTCCCTTCACCTCACCTTCTTCCTTCTTGCACACTCAGTACCAGAGAATTCTGAACATTGACCTTGTGATATCCCTTTTCGGTTCACTCATGACTTTGTTCTCTGCTTTTCATACCAGTGTGGGGCACCTCACCAGGTAAGGTGGCATGTGGTTCTGCAGGTTTTACAACTGTTCAGTCATCAACACCAGAGCAGTCAGCTCTGTTCTGCTGCAAGGCAGGTTCTTTACAAATGACAGAGCAAAGACCTTGGGTCTCTCCCAGCACCGCAAAACTCAGGACTAAAAATATGTAGGGATGATGGGAAGTGTTTACAGTAGCTCTGCCAGAAGCCTAGCAAATGTGTTTAAAGAAAAACATACTCTCAAGTAACCAGCCAGAGTCAGCTGTTGATGACTGGGGGAGTAATTTCCCCTAAATAACAGGTTTTTAGTGGATACCACATAACAATGGTGGTTTCAGCCTAAACATAAGGACTTGGGGGGATCCACCCAGAGACACAGTCTAGTGTTAAATTACTGCTTCCAGATGAGCATAACGTGCAGCTGAGCAGTTCCAGAGGGACCCAGGACCTGTAGGGCTGGTTTCTGGCTCATTCAGGCTGGTTTTCAGGGCTCTGTTGTGAGCTGGATAAAAGCAGATATTCCCAGAATGATCTAGCTCTTGGCTAGGACTGCTTAGCCTCAGGGGTCAATACAGATCCAGAACAGATTTCAAAGAGTACTTTGCAGGTTTTTCCCACCATCCAGATATGGGACTCAAAGCTTCCTCTGGTGACCTCTTAGGTCCTCGGCTGTGGTTCCTTCCCCTGATCCTTAATGGTGGGTAATGGTGAAGACAGAGACAGACATGAAGCCAGAAAGAAAACCTATACAGTAAAACTGAAACCTTTGTGGATATTCTGGGTATACATACCAGTTTCCACCTCCAACTTTAACCATCCTAGAAAGTTTGTAATCAATTTTCAGTTTCTGCCTATCAAATCCCAGTCTATCTTCGGTCAGCTTACTACCCGGGTATACTGGTGTTTGTATTCTGGAGCAGGTGCTGGTCAACTGCATTTGCTGGCAGATTAGGTAAGGTAAAAGAAGAGTCAATTCCTCCCCCTGGGTTTTTGGTTTAAGCAAGTGAGTAAAGGACCTCATATTCAGAGCAGCATAAGTTCCTGAGCCAAGGATTCTACATTTATATAGAGGACATACAGCAGAAAACACAGGAAACAGTCAGTAGGAGAGGTGTAAAGAGCCAAGTGCTCAGAGGACTCCTAAAGCTTCCAGGTGATGGAACCAGGGTGAGGACTCCCTGCACATGAAAGTAACTCTGGGGGTGCCTGGGTTGCTCAGTTGATTAAGTGTCTGATCATTGATTTCAGCCCATATCATCATCTCATGGTTCATGAGATGGAGCCTTGTGTCAGGCTCTGCACTGACAGCTAGAGCCTGCTTGGGATTCTCTCTCTCCCATTCTCTCTGCCCCTCTCCCTGCTCATGCTCTCTCTCTCTATCTCTCTCTCTCTCAAAATGAATAGATAAACATTTTTTTAAAAAAGAAAGTAACTCTGGAATCACAGCAAACAGAATGCCAGTTGGCCTGTTTTCTCATATAACTCCTTTCATAATCATAGAAGTGTATCAGTTCTACTCTCCACAAACGGGAAATACCCAACATATAATAAGATTTCTTGACCATACCCACCTTTTTGGATTGAATATTTTTTGCATGTTGAACATTCAGCTGGATGGTACAACAATAAGCTATAAGCACCAACACTGAAGGCTGATTTAACATGTCTTTACTGTGCCTTGTTGGGAAAAGAAAACTGGAGACAGACTTGCAGGGACAATGGTAATCTTTGGCTCTTTCTTTTGCTGCAAGATATTGACTCTACTTTGACCACTGGAGTTGAGCTAGTAAATTTACCTGTTTTTGAAAGTCTTGTGTGTGTGTGAATGACACTCAACTAATTGAGTTTGAAATAGAATATAAAATAAGATGCTCTGTTGGGAACTTTCTTTCAAGATTCATTTATTGAAAGTCAGTTATTAATGGATCTATTTTTATATTTATGAAACACTGAAATATCAGTAATGTGGCTAACTTATGTTGGGTTGATGCTGTGGAAACTGATTCCAATGATCTGGTAGGGTAGCCCATTGCACTTAATTTAATGAATCATGATCAGAATATGTCACAAAGTAAATGCACGATTAAGACAATGAAATTACTTTGTGTTGAGTTTCAGTAATGTTATTTCTATAGTAGAATATATTATAGAAAATGTTCATGAAAAATCCTATTTATAATATGTGTGGTTTCAGAAGACATAAACTTATTAAAAAGTATTTGTGATTATCCATGTCAGACATGTGTCTGAATTATCCTTTGTGACTTTCCAGTTGTCAGTAAACTACAAAATGAAAACCATTCCAAATGTATTATCTTATATTTATGTGGTAAACATCCTTATATTTAATATTAAGTGGCATTTTCATATTTATTTACATAAAATCATTTTCTCTCTGTCTCTATAAATTTAGAATAAATGTTTAGAGAACATGATTTTGAGCACATACTCTCAGAATACCTCAGTAATATTCCACAGGGAAGATGTGGCATTTGAACTTCAAGGCATTTGAGCTTTGAAGATTTTAAGAGGCAGTAACAGAAAAAAAGTGCTCCAAACTGGAAATTGTGCAGGGAAAGACACTGAGAAAGGAGAAAGGTAATAAGTGCTCTTTGGTCTGCATATAACACAAGTAGGGAAGTGAAGTGCCTGGAAAGTCCTTTGGGGCAGACCGAGCAGTGCCCAAGCAACTGTCTGTTCTGAGCAGGAGAGTGGTATACCAGAGCTGGGCATTATATAGATATCTGAGCCTAAATGTAGCTAGGGAGTTGCAACACCTTATTCTTAAAGGTAAGTTAGGGAAGGCTTTTTTTTCTAAAATGCATCTCTATGCCTTACATGGCTTCTACCTTGTGGATAAAGTTTTTACTTATGTGTTATTATATACCCTCTTTGGAAAGCATTATCTTTACCAGGGGACTTTGTTTTTCATATTTCCTGAACCCTGTCTTTTGATCACTTATATTTTAGTTGAGAGACAAGACTAGAATACATGAAAGAAAAGGGAGTTACAAGATTCACCTCAGATGAGGATTTCTTGAGTATTATTGAGAAGAGGGACATCACTGACATGCGATAGAAAGTCTTGGGAAAGCTCTTAAATGTACCTCCCAGGAATTGAGAACTAAAGAGATTAATAGATAATGACTATTACTCTTTTTCTTTTTTACAAATAGTTTATTGTCAAATTAGTTTCCACATAACACCCAGTGCTCATCCCCACAAGTGCCCTCCTCCATGCCCATCCCCCTCCCCCCCACATCCATCAGTCCTCAGTTTTTGTCAGCATTCAAGAGTCTCTCATGGTTTGCCTCTCTCCCTTTCCCCCACCATTTCCCCCTTCTTCTCCCCCTTGGTCCTCAGTTAAGTTCCTCCTAATCCTCCTATACGTGCAACATATGATATTTGTCCTTCTCTGCCTGACTTATTTCGCTCAGCATAACACCCTCAAGGTCCATCCATGTTGCTACACATGGTCAGATTTCATTGTTTCTCATTGCCATGTAGTATTCCATGGTATACATAAACCACATCTTCTTGATCCATTCTTCCGTTGATGTACACTTAGGCTCTTTCCATGTTTTGGCTATTGTTGAGAATGCTGCTATGAACATTGGGGTACATGTGCTCCTATTCTTCAGCATTTCTATATCCCTTGGGTAAATTCCTAGCAATGCTATTGCTGGGTCATAGGGGAGTTCTATTGTTAATTTTCTGAGGAGCCTCCACACTGTTTTCCAGAGGGGCTGTACCAGTTTACATTCCCACCAACAGCGTAAGAGGGTGCCCGTTTCTCCACATCCTCGCCAGCATCTCGTGTTCTCTGATTTGCTCATTCTAGCCACTCTGACTGGTGTGAGGTGGTATCTCAGTGTCGTTTTGATTTGTATTTCCCTGATGAGAAGAGATGCTGAGCATCGTTTCATGTGTCTGTTGGCCATGTGGATATCCTCTTTGGAGAAGTGTCTGTTCATATCTTCTGCTCATTTCTTTACTGGGTTGTTTGTTTTTTGGGTGTGGAGTTTGGTGAGTTCCCTATAGATTCTGGATATCAACCCTTTATCTGATATGTCGTTTGCAACTATCTTTTCCCATTCCGTTGGTTGCCTATTAGTTTTGTGGGTTGTTTCCTTTGCCGTGCAGAAGCTTTTAATCTTGATGACTATTACTCTTAAGCAAGGAGTTGTAGACACTCTTAGTTGTCTGTAAAGGATCTTGTGTCCTTTCTCTGTCCTATTAGGACTTAGGTTTTACAAGCTGAGCGATCCAGGGGAAGCTGACCCATGACTCATTCACAAACTGCCGGGGTGGTTGGTGCAGGCTGTTGACTCAAGAATTGGCTCTCAGAATAGGCAAAAGCATTGTTCTGTCTTTGCTGCTCACTTTTTCTAGAAGAAAATGGATGGGATGTGGCAGGATTGAGGAGTAACAGATTGAGGCCAGAGAAAATATTCTGATAAGATATCATATAGAGAATTCCTTCCTAATTTGAAATTGTTCTGGTTAGGAAATGGATAATTAGTGTCTACAGCCATACCACCCTGAATGCGTTCGATCTTGTCTGATCTTGGAAGCTAAGCAGGGCCAGGCCTTGTTAGTACTTGGATGGGAGGAAATGGATAATTAGTTACTCAGCAATTCCCAGGGGGAGCATGATAGCAGGATCCCAGGACACAGAAACAGATTAAATGTCAGCTTGAAACAGACTCCTACCTCTGTTCTTGGGACACCTGGCCCACTGCTGGTGAGTGGTGAGACCCAGAAAAGGAAGGAGGGAATTATTCCTCAGTCTGGAGATAGAATGACCCTCTTGATCATTTTTCAGTACATATAGAAGGCCAACTCTTTCAAGATATCTACATTTTATTTTAGGTACCAGAGGCAAAAGATATCAAAACACTTTGCAGAATACAGGGAGGATCCATGCTACAAAATATTAGCACATAGTTTAATATGCACTTGCTTAAAGGAGCTCAACTCAGTTTGAAGAAATGGCCCTCCTTTTCTCCAACTTCTGACTATTATTTCTTTTGTCTGTTCCCTTACCGTCCCGTTTTCCTTCCTTCTCCCTCTGCCTGCTCTTGGCTACTGTGTTTCCTTCTCCTCCTTAATCTACATTTCCGGTATACTTGTTGCCAAGAAACATTCATTTTCTCAGTGGGTGTTCTGATCATAATTCAAAACCAAAATTATTTTCCTTCAAGAAGTTCGAAGTGTTTTTCAGGCTTAAATCTTTAAAAAAAATTTTTTTTCTCATTTTATTTATTTGAGAGAAAGAGTAAGTGGGAGGAGTAGGAGAGAGGCAGAGGGAGAGAAAGAGAATCCCAATGCTCTGAGTGGAGACCCATGCGGGGCTGATCCCATCACTCTGGAATCATGACCTGAATCTAAACCAAGAGTCAGGCACTCAACTGACTAAGCCACCCAGGCACCCTGGGCTTAAAACTTTTAAAACCTCAGGCAGAGATCGAGTAATTATTAGGAACTATCTCCAAGAATCACAAAGGAATGCATAGATTCTAATGGTCGACTATATATTTTGGAAAGCTCATCTCATATTAAGGTTTCAAGTAAGGAGTTATGATTAGGTTCAGGAACAAAAATGGGGAAGTGACAACTGCAGGCTGAAGGAGAAAGGCCACTCATTTTAGGAGAAACACAGTTGGAGCTAATTGCTAGTAATAACCCTTAAGTTAGTGCTAATGACACTTCTTGTAATGACAAAGCACTGTGCCAAATATACTGTGAAGACACCTTTATCCAAATTGCTAAGATTCCTTCAATATGTTAATGAAGAAATGAATGTGAAGAATTATTACCATTATTTTATGAATGAAGAATTTTGTAATCCAAATTTGGGGGCCTTCATGGACTCTGGATGTGTCAGTGATAGACACAGGGACAGCTCATAGACTCCTGCCAGCTGGGCCTAGCCACCCTTCCCTTTGAAGGAGTAGTGTGAAGACTCATTTATTATGGCAATAGAAGCCTTGAAAACCCTTGCATGAAGGTGCTATTGACAAAAAGATAAAGTCTAATAAGTACTTTTTAATATATCCTCAATAGATTCACTTTAATTTCATCAGGCATTTCACTGAATATAGCTGGCCCTACATGTCCTACTTGTGCCTGTGGATTCTCTCTGCATTAAAAACACTAAAGTTAATTAAAGTAGTTTCTATACCCCAAATCATGGTACTGATTACTGTTATATAATTCATAACCAAAAAAACCAATTACTTATGAGGTTCTAAGAAATAACTTGCAGTGTCTCATATATTTTTAAAGGGATGGATAATTGACATATAACATTATGGTTGTTTCACATGTACAACAGAATGATTCAGTATTTGTATATCTTCCAAAATGGTCACCACTAGTCTGGTTAACACCTGTCATTGTACATAGTTATAAAAAATTTTTTTCTTGTGATGGGAACATTTGAGATCTACTTTCTTAGCAACTAGTGTATAGCATGGTGACTATTTTTAATAATACTATATTGTATACTTGAAAATTGCTAAGAGAGATCTCATGTCTTTTTTTTTTAATAGTTTATTGTCAAGTTGGTTTCCATATAACACCCAGTGCTCATCCCCACAAGTGCCCTCCTCCATGTCTCTTAAAGAAGTATCCTTAAAGTACTTCAATCAAATACCATATTGTCATTTATTCCTTTGTTTTGATTGATTTATTTTAATAAAGGTATTTCATGTTCATTGCAAACATTTAGAAAACGTAAAGGGAAAGGAAGATCACCAATTACCCAGCTACTGGGATAATATTTGTTTTTGGAAAAATCAGAACATTTGCCTGTGTAAGCACATTCTGTCCATGTCCAACTCTTGTTATCTTATATGAGAAAAGGCCTGGAGAAGCTGGAAGACTGGGATAAAGGTGGAGCCTTATCCTTCTCTAGTGATAGGACTGGGTTGTAAAGCTTTCCTGTGCAGACACTGCAAGTTTTACACAGGTTATTGTTATAATTTAACTGTACAGTTTTTCAGGCTTTTTTCTCTGCACATACACACACACTTAAAAAAAAAAATCCAGGGGTGCCTCGGTGGCTCAGTTAGCATGGAGTCTGCTTGGGATTCTCTCTCTCTCCTCTCTCTGCTCTTCCTTGGCTGGCTCTCTCTCTCTCTCTCTTAAAGTAAATTTAAAATTTTTAAAAATAAATAAAAATAAAAAGAAATCTAGAGATGTCTGAGTGTCTCAGTAGCATCTGATTCTTGATTTTGGCTCAGGTCATGATCTCACAGTTCTTGGGATTGAGCTCCAAGAGCAAAGCCTGCTTGGGATTCTCCCTCCCTCTTTCTCTGCCCCTCCCCCCAATAAATAAAAAAACTTAAAAAAGAAAAAAAGAAAAAGAAAACCAGAGATAGGATCACATTCCATATACTTTTGTGTAACTTGTTTTAAAACTTTTACCAGTATATTATGAACTTCTTTTTAGTCATGTCAATATATACAGTTCAACACAGCCATTTGTAATGCCTACATTCTATTTCACCAAATAGCTCAACCATGAAATATTTCATTATCCCCTACCCACGGGCAGTGAGGTGGTTCCCATTTACTAGTAGTATTAACAATGTTAATGAGCATCCAGGCTTATGCACTTGTCTGGATATTTCCAGAAGAGAAATCTTAAATAATGGAATTGTTAGGTCAGATGGGATATACACATTAAACATCGATAAACATTGCCACTATCTTCCAGAAAGCCAAGGGGCCCATTTTCCCCATACCTGTGCCAATAGTGAGCTTTGTCATTTGTAAATATTTTTTGTCAATCTCATAGTTAAGTTGAATATATATGGTATTGTTTGTTAAACACATAAACTTTTATTTTCTAATAATATCTTTTACACATAATTTTAGATTTCTATGCTTTACTTATGGGTTTCTAAAACCTTTAATTTTTAAAAAATATTAATATTTTGCCCCAATGTTCTTTGAACTATACTTATGGCTGAAAGGTCCATTTTTACAAAATCAAATATTTACCTTTACCTTGAGTGTGATTTCAGTGCTTAACTTTTTTCTTTTATCTTCAGATAATTATAGAGTCACACACAGTTCTAAGAAATGCTACAGACTCCCCATACCCCTCACTCAGTTTGCTCCAACAGTAGTATCTTTTATAATGTTTATTTATTTATTTTGAGAGAGAGCATGAGGGGTGAGTGCGGCAGAAAAAGAGGGAGAGAGAGACTCCCAAGCAGGCTCTGTACTGTCAGTGTGGAGCCCAGTGTGGGGCTTGATCTCACAAACCATGAGATCATGACCTAAGCCAAAATCAAAGATCAGATGCTTAAATGACTGAGACACCCAGGCACCCTTTTGATATAGATCTTAATAGCTTATTTTTGCTGTTGTTTCCCTTGCCTTAAGAGATATATCTAGAAAAATTTTTCTAAATCTGCCATCAGAGAAATTACTTCTTGTGCTATTTTCTAGGATTTTTATTGTTTCAGATCTTACATTTAGTTTTTAATCTGATAAACTCTTTTATCTTTTGTTTGTTTAGGAAACTATTTCTTTCTCCTTCAAATCTGAATGGTAGCCTTGCTTGTTGGAGTACTCCTGGTTGTAAGTTTCTTCCTTTCAGCACTTTGAATATATCATACCACTCCCTCATGTTCTGCAAAGTTTCTACTGAAAAATTAGCTGACACCCTAAGGTTTTCCCTTGTAGATAAATTTTTTATTCTCTCTTGCTGTTTTTAAAATTCTTTCTTTATCTTTAAACTTTGACATTTTAATTATTATATGTCATGTTGTGGACCTTCTTGGGTTAATCTTGTTTGGAACTATCTGTGTTTCTTAGACCTGTATATCTATTTCTTTTCCTAAGTTAGAGAAATTCTCAGTTATTATTTATTCAAATAAGTCTTATAACCCATTTTCTGTTTTTCTAGGACCTCTATAATGCTAAATGCTTGTTTGCTTGATGTTGTCCAAGAGATTTCTTACCCTATCCTCATTTAAAAAAATATTTCTCTTTTAACAGTTCAGTTTGTTACTTTTCATTCTATATCACTGATACATTATTCTGAATCCTCTAGTCTATTATTCCTTCTAGTGTGTTCTTTTATTTCAGTTATTGTATTCCTCAACTCTAATTGGTTCTTTTTTATAATTATATCTTTATTGAAACTCTCCCTGAGTTCTTTCACTCTTTCCATCTCAGTGAGTATCTTTATGATTATTACTTTAACTTTTTTTTAAATCAGGGGTATTGTTTATCTCTGTTTCATTTCTTTTCTGAGGTGATTTTCTTTTAGAGCATAATCCTCTATATCCCCATTTTGCTTGACTTTCTGTGTTTATTTCTATGGATTAGGTGGAACAGCCACTTCTCTTAAGTTTGAAGCAGTGGTCTTATGTGTGGTTGTACAGTTATGTAGTCTGTGTGTGCTTGGTGACAGTTGCTGGTTGGCGGAAGCTGTGGCTGACATGGGCTGGGTGTCCTGGTGCTTTCCAATTGGTGTGCACTCTGTTAGGATAGCAAAAGCTGAACTGGACTCAGGCTGGGGTGTCTTGGTTTTCTACGCACTGAAGACACCTTAGCAGGACAACTGAAGCTGAAATGAGTACAAACTGGGGTGTCCTGGGGTGCTCTACACAGAGGTGCATTAGTGGAGCAGCTGGATCTGATACAGTGTGGGGGCTAGCTCTCTGTACAGAGGGGCTAATGTGTCCCTGAGCTACCTATACTGAGAGTGCCCTGAAAGGATAGTTGAAACTAAAGTGAGTGAAAGCTGTGGAGACCTGAAATTTACACACAGAAGACACTTTGGCCGAATAGCTAAAACTAAAGGGTATGTAAACCAAGATGTTCCAGGACCAGAGGGTGCCCTGTAGGGGTGGCTGGTGCTGAGGTGGAGTATAGGCCAGTAGATCCTGGGTAAGTATGGCAGCATCCTGGTAGTACAGCTGAAGCTAAAATGGGCATGAGTTGATGTATATCCTGGATGCTTCAGATATTATATTATGATACTCTGGATCCTATTTAATCTTCTTGTTTTTAATGAACAGTTCCCCTGTTGAGATGTACCATTAAGGCTGGATGGATATGCATTTTCAGCTTCCATGGGTCCTGCCAAAGCAATTTCAGCAAAAATGTACGCAGTATGTACTACTAGATGGAAGTGGGGGTTCAGCTTGATGCCAGACCCCACTGATTCTACCTTGGTAGGGAAATTGGAGTATTGTCTTCTTGTACCAGGTGAGAGATGTATGGAAGGTCAATGATCTTTGTTTCAGCTATCATATCTTTGCTCAATCCTACTGACGCTACTTTGGAAAGAGACTAGGGATACTACCTGCTTCTGTCAGATAAAGATGGAAGGTTATCTCCCTGTTCAACCATGCTGACACTGCAGGAGAATTGGAGCACTAACACTTGCTTCCATAAGGCAGAGGGATGGAGTGAAAAACCAGCTTCTTGCATAGTCTTGCCAAAACTGCAGTGAGCAGGGGACAATTTTTACATTGACTTTTGGCAGGAATACAGTGGAACTTGCTAAAAATGTTTTCTATTGTCTCCCTTTTTCTTGGACTTTGGTTAGAGGTAATAGGCTTTTCTTGGAGTTTTGTTTGTTTGCTTGCCTGTTTGTTTTTCTTTTTCTGTGACCATTGATAGTTGGAGGTTTCTGTGGCTTTTTGTCCAGGTTGTATGGGAAGCAATAAGTAAATCCAGGGAGCTCATCACATATTATTCCTTGAGTTCTGAGATCCTTAGATAGTCCATCTTCTTCTTCCCACTGTTCAGTCTTCCTATGCTTTTTTGTTATTGTGTTTTGCTTGGTGATGTTAGTTTAAAAGGGGGTCTGGAAGGAATAGAACTAGTCCATCCTATACAAAACTGGACAACAAACTTCTCTTTTATTATGTTTAACTTGGTTTTTAGAAAATTTAGGTATTTTCAATCTATATTCTACTACCATATAAAATTCCTAGTCGTGTTACCCTCAGCCATATTTTTGGTTTGGAAGATAATTTTCAAAAACAGAAATGATAAAGGGGCGCCTGGGTGACTCAGTCGGTTAAGCGACCGACTTAGGCTCAGGTCATGATCTCTTGGTTCGTGGGTTTGAGCCCCGCGTCGGGCTCTGTGCTGACAGCTAGCTCAGAGCCTGGAGCCTGTTTTAGATTCTGTGTCTCCCTCTCTCTCTGACTCTCCCTTGTTCATGTTCTCTCTCTCTCTCTCTGTCTCTGTCTCTGTCTCTGTCTCTCTCTCTCAATCTCAGAAATAAATAAAACATTTGAAAATTAAAAAAAAAACAGAAATGATAACAGCAGTAGCATAGTGAAAGTATCAATACATTTAATCAGCTGTATTGATATATAATTATTATCCACTGAATTCATCAATTTTAAGGGTATAATGTAATGAATTTTGAAAAGTTCCTTCCGGCCCCTTTTCAGTCAATTTCTTCCACTATTCAGGGCCCTTGGCAACTATTGACAACCCCTATGGCAACGGCCATAATGGAATTATGAAGTATATAGTTATTTGACTCTAGTTTCTTTTACTTAGCTTAATGCTTATGAGGTTAATCCATGCTGTTACATTTATCTTTTTTTGTTCCTTTATTATTCCCAATTAGTATTTCCTTACATGAATGAATCTCACTTTATTTATTCACTGGTTGATGAGCATTTGGGTTGTTTCCTGTTTTCAGTATATTGAATAAAACTTCTATAAACATATCTCTAAGCAATATTTCATATGTGTGTGTGGTGGGATATGTTTTTATTTCTCTTGGCTAAATACATAAATATTTAATTGCTGTGATTATGGTAAGTATCTGTTTAATCCTGTAAAAAAAACCTGCCAAAGTGTTTCCAAACTGGCTGTACTATTTTCATTCTCACAGGTAATACATGAGAAATTTAGTTGCTTAGTATCCTTGCCAACATTTGGCATGGTTTGCTTTTGAAATTTTAACCATTATAGTAGGGGTGAGGTGATATTTTATTGTGGTTTTAATCTGCATTTTCTAATGAGTATCTGTTAATGTGCTTATTTGCCACTTACATATTTTCTCTTTTTTTGTATCTTCTTTGGTAACATGTCTGTGGAAACATTTTATTAATTTTTTTTGGAGTTGTTAGTCTTCTTATGAATGAGTTGCAAGTGTTCTTTATATAGTCAAGATAAAAATCCTTTAATAGGTACATGTTTTGCAAATATTTCCTCTGGTTATATGTGTTAAAAATTACTTTCTTTTCTTAGATTATCTTCTGAACAACAAAAAATTGTATATTTTTGGTAATAGCTTTGTTGAGATAAAATTCACAAATGACAGGATTTATTCCTTAAAAGTGTACACTTAACATTTTAATCTTGATGAGGTGCAATTTATCGATTTTTTAGTATGACTCTTGTTTTTTGTATCTTTTCTACAAAATCCTTGCCCAACTTATATTTATGACGACTTTCTTTTGGATTTTCCTCAGAAGTTTTATAGGTGTAGCTCTTATATTTAGGTCTATAGTCTATTTCAAGTTAATTTTTAATTATTTTTTTAATGTTTAGTCATTTTTTGAGAGACAGAGCATGAGCAGGAGAGAAGCAGAGAGGGAGACATAGAATCTGAAACAGGCTCCAGGCTCTGAGCTGTCAGCACAGAGCACGATATGGGGCTCAAACCCAGAACCATGTGATCATGACCTGAGCCTAAGTCAGACACTTAACCGACTGAGCCACCCAGGCATCCCTCAAGTTAATTTTTTTAAATAGTTTATTGTCGAGTTGGTTTCCATATAACACCCAGTGCTCATCCCCACAAGTGCTCTCCTCCATGCCCATCATCCCCCTTCCCTTCCCTCCCATACCCATCAGTCCTCAGTTTGTTCTCAACATTCAAGAGTCTCTCATGGTTTACCTCCTTCTTTCTCCCCCACTATTTCCCCCCCTTCGTCTCCCCCATGGTCCTCCATTAAGTTCCTCCTAATCCTTCTATATGTGCAAACATATGGTAGCTGTCCTTCTCTGCCTGACTTATTTCGGTCAGCATAACACCCTCAAGATCCATCCATGTTGCTACACATGGACAGATTTCAAGTTAATTTTTTATATGTGTTAAGGATCGAGGTTCATTTTGTTTCCATATGGGTATGTAATTTTTCCATTATTATTGTTTAAAAGACTGTCTTTTGCCTATTTTATCACCTTTGTTCCTGTATCAAAGATCAATTGAACATGTGCGGGTACATTTCTGGACTTTTCATTTTGTTTTATTTATTTATTTTTATGCCATTTCATTCTTACCTATTTGCTGTCTTAAAATTGGGTAGTAAAACTTCTTTTTTTTTAATTTTTAAAAATGTTTTATTTAGTTCTGAGAGAGAGAGAGACAGCATGAGCAGGGAAGGGTCAGAGAGAGAGAGACACAGAATCTGAAACAGGCTCCAGGCTCTGAGCTGGCTGTCAGCACAGAGCCCCATGTAGGGCTTGAACCCACGAACTGCGAGATCGTGACCTGAGCCGAAGTCGGACGCTTAACTGACCGAGCCACCCAGACACCCCACACCCCAAACTTCATTATCTTTGTTCTTTTTCAAACTTGTTTTGGTCATTTAGGTCCTTTGCATTTTCATACAAATTTTCAATTAATAAAAAAACGTTCTGAGATTTTGTTGGAATTATATTAAATCTATAGATCAATTAGGGGAGAATTGACTTCTTAATAGTGAGTCCTGTGATTCACGAACATGGTATACCTCTCCATATATACAAACCTTACAAACTTCTTTCAGTTGTATTTTGTAGCTTCTTTGGACAAGATATTTCTTTTGCTAGATTTATTTGTAAGCATTTTGTATTTGTCTATGACATATAGACATATTTTGTCTATAAAAATATTAAAGATATTTTTCCTGAATTTGAACTTCTAAATGTTCATTGCTAGTATATAGAAATACAATTAATTTTTTGATAATGACATATCCTGTGACCTTGCTAAAGTCAATAGTTTAAGTAGCTTTTCTAAATTCTTTGGAATGTTCTACATAGACAATTATGCCATCTGCAAAGACAAATTTCTTCCTTTCTATTGTTTACTTTCTGTTTTTTGTTTCTTTTTATTTTTCCTATTGACACTAGCTAAGACCTCTAGAGCAATGTTGATTAGAAGTTGTTAAAGCAGACATCTTTGCCATATTCATTATCTTAGGAGGAAAACATTTATTCTTTCACTATTAAATATGATGTTAGTTCCAAGGGTTTTTCTTGCACATATCCTTTATCAGGATGAGGAAGTTCTTACAAACTGCTCATTTTCTGAGTTTCTTTCATGAATGGGTAATACATTTTTAAAGTTTTTTCCATATCTAAACCTATCTTGTCATTGTTTTTAGTTTGTTAATATGGTAAATTACATTAATTGATTTTTTTTAATGTTATACCAACCTTGTATTTCTGGTACAACCTCATTTGGTCATGATAAATACGTTGTTGGGTTTGATTTACTAATAGTTTGTTGAGTATTTTAGTAGATATTTTAATGAGGCTTATAGGTATGTAGTTTTCTATTAAAAGCTTTGTTTGGTTTTGGTATCAAAACCTCATTGTTTTGGTTTTGGTATCATCGGTTTCTACACTGGCAGAAAATCGATATTGTTTTTTCTTAAAATGTTTCATAGAATCCATCAGTAAAGCCATCAGTGCCTGAGTTCTCATTGTACAATGACTTTATCTGCACATTCAGTATTTAAAATAGGTGCAAATCTATTCAGTTTATCATTTTCTTGAATGAATTTTGATGGTTTGTGTCTTTCAAAGAATATGTCCATTCCATCTAAGTTGGCAAGCTTATAAGCATAAAGTTGTTTATGATATTCCTTTGTTATCATTTTAATGTCTGTGATTCATAGTGAAAACCTCCCTATCATTCCTCATATTGGTAATTTGTGTACTCTTTGCTTTGTTTCCTTGTTCTGTTTGGTTAGAGATTTTTCTTAACTATTTGCACATTAACTATATCTTCTTTTCTGCAACATACATTTTTAAGTCATCACAGTCAAACCTTAAATAATATTATATCTATTTATGTATAGTATAAGAGCCTTATGACATCATGTTTCCATTTTCTCCTTCTGTCCTTTTGGCTATTTTTGTCATTCATTTTGCTTCTCCATATCTCATAACTTCCACAAAACATGGTTCTTTCTCTCTTACCCCCTTTTTAGTAATCCTTATACCCAACATAAAGTTTGAACTAATGACCTCAAGATCAACAGTCACATCCTCTACTAACTGATCCACCCATGTGCTCCAGAGTTGCTATTTTTGCTTTAAGCAGTGTTATTATTAAAATATATTTTGAAATGAAAACAGAAAGTATGGTTTTCCTTGTGCTTTCTGCTTGGGTTTTGTTAAAGTTCTTGCATATCTATATTTTCAGCTTCCATTAAATTTGAAAAAAGCTTTGGCCATTACCACAAAACAAGTCTCAAGAAATTAAAAAAGGTTGAAGATATGTCATATATCTTTTCCAACCACAATGCTATGAAACTAGAAATCAATCACAAGAAAAAGTCTGGAGAGAAGATGAATACATGGAGGTTAAACAAGATTCTATTAAACAACCAAGAAATTGTAATAAAAAGGAAATTTAAAAAATACATGAGGACAAATTAAAATGAACACACAAAGGTCCAAATCTTTGGGATGCAGCAAAAGCAGTTCTAAGAGGGAAGTTTATAGTAATACAGGGTTATCTCAAGAAGCAAAAGAAACCTCAAATAAAAAACCTAGACTTACACGTACAAGGCCAAGAAACAGAACAACAAATAAAATTCGGAGTAGAAGGAAAGAAATAATAAAGGTGAGAGCTGAAATAAATGAAATAGAAATTAAACAACAATAGAACAGATCGATGAAATGAGGAGCTAGTGCTTTGAAAAGGTCAACAAAACTGATAAACCTCAGCCACATTAATCCAACAAAAAGAAAGAGAAGACAAAATCAGAAATGAAAGGATAAATAATGACAGAAACAAAAGGGATTATAAGAGAATATTATGAAAAATTACATACCGACAAATTGGACAACCAGTTTGAAATGGATAACTGTTTAGAAATATACAACCTCCCAAAACTGAAGCTGGAAGAAATAGAAAATTGGAACAGATCAATTACCATTAATGAAATTGAATCAGTAGTTTGAAAAATTCCCAACACACAAAGGACCAGGACCAGACAGCCTCACAACTGAATTCTACCAAACATTTAAAGAAGAATTAATACTTATTCTTCTCAAACTATTCAAAAAAAAAAAGAAGAGGAAGAAAAGCTTCCAAATTCGTGCTTCTAGATCCAGCATTACCGATACCAAAACCAGAAATAGACATTATCAGAAAGAAGAGAAGGAAAGAGGGAGAGGGAGAGAGAGAGAAAGAACTCCAGGCCCATATCTCTGATTAACATAGATGCATAAATTCTCAAGAAAATATTAGCAAATGTAATTCAATGATTCACCACAATGGAGTGGGATGTATCTTTGGGATGCAAATGTGGTTCAGTATTCACAAATCAATGAACATGATACATCACATCAATAAGAGGATAAAAAGCATATGATCATTTCAATAGATGTAGTAAAAGCATTTGACAAAGTACAACATCCATTCATGATTAAAAACCCTAAACAAAATTGGATTAGACAGAATAAACCTAACATAATAAAGGCCTTAATATGAAAAAAACCATGGATTACATCATACTCATGGTAAAAAATAGAGCTTTCCACCTAATATCAGAAACAAGAAAAAGATATCACTCTCATCACTTGTATTAACCTATTACTGAAAGTCCTAACTGCAGCAATAAAAACAAGAAAAGGAAAAGAGAATGGGGCGTCTAGGTGACTCAGTCGGTTAAGCGTCCGACTTCAGCTCAGGTCATGATCACATGGTTCATGGGTTCGAGCTCTGCATCGGGCTCTGTGCTAATGGTTAGTTCACAGCCTGGAGCCTGCTTCAGATTCTGTGTCTCCCTCTCTCTCTGACCCTCCCCTGCTCACGCTCTCTCTCTCTCTCTCTCTCTCTCTCTCATTCAGAAATAAATAAAACATTAAAATCAAAAGAAAAAGAAAAGAGAAGAAAAAGAAATAAAAGGCATCCAAATTGGCAAGGAAGAAGTGAAACTTTCACTAGTTGCAGATGACATATTATATATAGAAAATCTGAAAGACTCCACCAAAAAAAAAAATTAGAACTTATAAATTAATTAAATAAAGTCACAGGATCCAAAGTCAACATAAAAAAATCTATTGTATTTCTATACACTAATAATGAAGTATCAGAAAGTGAAATTAAGGGAAAATAGCATTTATAATTACACCAAAAATAATAAAATATCTAGAAACAAACTTACCCAAGGAGGTGAAAGATGTATACTCTGAAAACTATAAAGCATTGTTGAAAAAAATTGAAGATGACACAAATGGAAAGATATTCTATGCTCATGGATTGGAAGAACAAATATTGTTATAATGTCCATATTACCCAAAGCAATCTATAGGTTTAATGCAGTCCCTATCAAAATACCAACATTTTTCATACTAGAACAAATAATCCTAATGTTTTATGGAAAACAAAAAACCCAAATAGCCAAAGCAATCTTGAGGAAGAACAAAAGTGGAAGTATTACAATTCCATAGTTCAAGATATACTGCAAAGCCACAGGAATCAAAACAGTATGGGAGTGGTACAAAAATAGACACCACAGGTCAATGGAAAAGAATAGGGAGCTCAGACAAACCCATGATTATCTTTGGGAAAAGATTGAAGAATATGCATTGGGAAAAAGACTGTCTCTTCAACAAATGATGTTAGAAAAACTGGATAGCGAGAGAGAGAGAAAGAAAGAAAGAAAGAAAGAAAGAGAAAGGAAGAGAAAAACTGGAACACTTTTTTAACACTACACACACACAACTTCAAAATGAATTAAAGATCTAACTGTGAGACTTGGAACCACAAAAAATCTAGAAAAGAGTGCAGGCAGTAATTTCTCTGACATCAGTCATAGCAGCATTTTTCTACATATACTATTTGAAAAACTTTTTCATGTTTATTTTTGAGAGAAAGACAGAGAGAGGTAAGTGGGGGGAGGGGCAGAAAGAGAAGGAGACACAGAATCCAAAGCAGGTTCCAGGCTCTGGCTGTCAGCATAGAGCCTGATGCGGGGCTTGAACTCACAAACCATGAGATCATGACGTGAGTCGATGTCAGACACTTAACCAACTAAGCCACCCAGGCACCCTTACATATGAATCTTAAAGCAAAGTAAGTAAAAGCAAAAAGTAAACTAGTGGGACTACATAAAAATTAAGATTCTACAAGAAAACTACCAACAAACTAAAAGACAAGCTACTGAATGCAAGAAGATAATTACAAATTACATATCTGACAAAGGGTTGTGGCCAAAATATATAAAGAACTAGTACAAGTCTACACCAATCATCGTCACCATCATCCAGTTAAAACATGGGCAGAAAAAAAGTATGGAAAAAGCCCAAAGGTCTATTCTGATGAATGGATAAAGAAGATGTGATGTATATATACTTTTAATACTTATAATAGAATATTACTTGGCAATCAAAAAGAATAAAATCTTGTCATTTGCAACAATGTGGGGGAAACTAGAGTGTATTATGCTAAGCGAAATTAGCCAGTCAGAGAAAGACAAATACCATATGACTACATTCATATGTAGAATTTAAGGTACAAAACAGATGAACATAAGGGAAGGGAAGCAAAAATAATATAAAAACAGAGAGAAGACAAAACATAAGAGACTCTTAAATATAGGGTACAAACTGAAGGTTGTTGGAGGGGTTGTGGGCAGGGGGGATGGGCTAAATAGGCAAGAGGCATTAAGGAAGACACTTGTTGGAATGATCACTGGGTGTTATATGTAGGGGATGAATCACTGGATTCTACTCCTGAAATCATTATTACACTATATGCTATATAACTTGGATATAAATTAAAATAAATACATAGGTAGAGAATATGAACAGGTATTTCCCCGAAGAAGACATATAGATTGTCAACAGACAAATGAAAAGATATTTAACATCACTAACCATCAGGAAAATGCAAATCACACTTGTCAGAATGGCTAAACTAAAATACACAAGAAAAAACAAGTGTTAGTAAGGATGTGAAGAAAAAGGAACCTTGTGAACTCTCGGTGGGAATGCAAACTGGTTCAGCCACTGTGGAAAATTGTGTGGAGTTTTCTGAAAAAAAATAAAAATAGAACTATCCTACGATCCAGTAACTCCAATACTGGGTATTTATCCAAAGAATAAAAAACACTAATTCAAAAGGATATATGCGCCTCTATGTTTATTGCAGCATCATTTACAATAGCCAAATTATGGAAGCAGCCCAAGTGTCCATCAACCCCCCCCCACAAACACACACAATGGAATATTACTCATCCACAAAAAGGAATGAAACTTTGCTATTTGCAACAACATTGATGAAGCCAGAGAGTATTATGCTAAGTGAAATAAATCAGTCAGAGTAAGACGTAGATCATATGATTTCATTCATATATGGAATTTATGAAACAAAGAAAAAAGGAGATAACCAAAAAACAGACTCTTGAATTTAGGGAACAGACTGATGGTTATAAGAGGGGAGGTGGATGGGAGGATACTGAGTAAAATACTGATGAAAATTAATTAAGAGAACACTTATCGTACTTATACATAAGTACATGTGTAGGATAATTGAATCATTACATTGTATACCCGAAACGAAAATGTTAACTATATTGAATTTTTTTTAGTGTGGCAATTACTTTTTCAATTATTTTTCAATTTCTCCCCCTCCACTTCTTTCCTCTGGTACTCCAATTATAGGTATGTTAGATTACTTGTTCTTGTCCAATAAGCAATTGATAGTCTTTTGACTCCTTTTCAGTAATTTTTTTCTCTCTTGTGCTTCCCTCTGGGTCTATTCTTATATCTTTAAGCTAACTAATTTCTTTCTGCAGAGTTTAATCTGCTGTTAATTTCATAGAGTGTATTTGTTCATTTCAGACATTGAATTTCATTTTTGTATGTTCCATTTATGTCTCTTAAGCATATCATTCATCTCTCTTCTCATAATGTTTTTCTTTAGATCATTGAAAACACTACTTTATAGTAGGTGTTTTAAAGTTTGTGTGTGCTAATTACATCATCTGTGTCAGTTCTGGGTTCATTTGTATTCGTTGAAATTTGTAACAATTGCACCTATTTGTATCCATTGCAAACTTTACATTGTTGGATCTTGGATTTTATTGTATTCCTTTAAAGAGAATTGTACTTTGTTTTTGTGAGCAGTTAAGTTTCCTACAGAAGTTTTTATAGGTTGATTTTAAAGCTTTTTTCAGGTGGGTTTAAGACAGCCCTTATTACTTTACTCTTTAGCCCTTGTTTATTACTCTTTATTACTTTAACCCCACTACTAAGGTGGGACTTCTGAATCTTCTGAGGTCTTGGCCCAAAAGTATTATAAAGTCTCTCCATCTGCCTGGGTGAGTTTTGTTGTGGTGATATATTACTTTCTGGTGGTTTTTGTCACGCCTTGTGTAATTTAATTTTATACATGCACTAGATGATTCTCAGTTAGACTGGCAGAAGTCCCACACATCTCTGAAGCACTCCTTCTTTGCAGCCATTCCCTTTTAGTATTCTGCTATCTTGGCTTCCCAGACTATGATCTTTTTCTTCCAATTCATTTAGTCCTCTGGGATCTCTTTAGGTTCCATTTCCCCATGCTGCAGGCTGAATACTGCCTCCAGAAAGGAAGCTGAGACAATTGTAGGACTTACTTTGTTTGATTCTTTACTCTCAGGGATTCCTTTCCCACATGGCCTATTGTTCAAATTCTGAACAAAACCTTTCATTTTTTTGGTTTGTTTTCTAATTTTCTTACAGGAAGATAATTCCTACAGCAGTATATCTTTGGTGGATAGAAGCAGATGTTCTGGATAATTTTTATTGTTACTATTATGTTGTTTTATAAAGCTCTCACCAAAAGAAAGTCTCAAGTACATTTTAAATTGAATAGCATTCAATGTCCAGGATATTTTGTAATAAGTTCAAGGTCAAAATAAAAACAATAATTATCATACTTGCAACCAAGTGTGAGCACCTGGCAACCTATAAGGGTTGTTGGGGAAATTAATTCTTGTTTGTACATCCTATGAAAATATTACTTTCATAATGGAACGTAGTTATGGCTAATAAGGATATGGTAAGAAGAAAGATAAAGCCCGTCAGAGCCAACAAAGAATAACCATAATTACAGGGCATATGCTCAATGACTTCTTTCCTTTAAGGAAATGACAAAAGAACAAATCAGATGGTGAAGTAGGAGGAAAGCTGGAAGTCTAGAGAAAAGCAAAGGCAACAGGAACTTCAGAAGCAACAAAAAAGTTAAACCTACTTTGCAGCTGAAGGAAAGGGACAAGATCTCAGGAGGAGGGTTTCTGGGCTCCACATGGCTGCTTACTTTGCAGAAAGAACTAAATATGGGGGGGGGGAGGTGCCTCGATGACTCAGTCGGTTGGGCAACCAACTTCAGTGCAGATCATGATCTCACGGTTCATGTAGTTCAAGCCCCACATTGGGCTCTGTGCTGACAGCTTGGAGCCTGGAGCCTGCTTCAGATTCTGTGTCTCCTTCTCTCTCTGCCCCTCCCCCACTTACCTCCATCTTTCCTTCAAAAATGAATAAACATTTTAAAAACATTAAATAAATCTGGGGGAATCAGTCACCTTCTGCAATCAGGATACAACAAAATGAGCCTCATCCCATGAGGATTGCCATGTGCAATTGGATGCAGTTTCCTTATACAAGGCAAATTAGAAAAAAATTATTTTCTGTGACAGTGATTTTGCCTTTGGCTTCCAAAACAAGTGTTTTGAATCTGAACTTGTACTTGTGTTAACAAAAATGGGTAGCTTTTTTCCTTTTACTCAATTACAGAGGCCAATCAGTCCCTGAGCATCTACCTGATTCTTTTGTTTCATTAATGATTATACTTAACGTGCTATTTTATAGCACATCTTTGAAAAGTTTTCTGTGGAGTTAAAGTAAGCAGTCAGCTAAAGGGTCTGATCTGAAGGATACTAGGAAAGGTCATCTGCCTGAAATGCTACTTCCACATGTTTGCTGTAAAACCAAAAGTCTCACCATGCGATGCCTCCAAGAAGGAAAATACCACAAGCTGGCTGCCCTGCCCTGGTAATAGTTTAGCTTATTTCCTCATGACAAATGACTGAGAACAGGCCACAGAGAAATATCAGCTGGGTGGGTGGTAAAGAAAGAAGTATAACTTTCATAAAAAGTTTCTGGAGCAGACTAGTGTGGAGGGTTTGAAAACTCAGAGTTAGAGGGTATTAAAGCAGGAAATTGAAATGAGGAGGTGAAGGGAAAGTAAACACAAATTCCACCTATCTGTTTGCTTGGGGCAGGCCCTGGTCCAATGTCTCATTCTTAATTACTGGCTTTCATTCCCAGATTTTCAATCCAGCTTATGGCTCCATGGGTTGAACTACCATTGATCTACCTGGCATCCTGACCAAAGGCATCATGCAATGAGTCAGAGCATGTCCCATGCTACCTACCTGGCTGTACACACATTGTATAGGTACAACCTTGCCTCTCTCCCCACATGGAGATAACAAATGGCCTACCATACAGTATGACAAGCCTTTAGCACACACTAAAAGAGCATTCATTTCAAAGCATTCCTTCCTTATTCTGACCTTAATTTTCCGTGACCACTCAACTGCATGTCATCTTCTAAGTGTTCCTATCAGTAATATGTCAGAGGGTTTATATTGCTTGATGGTTTCAGAAAGTGCTAGGCTGAGGTTCAGGACCAGTTTATTTCTCTAGATATTTCCTTCTTTCATCCTACATTCTTTGGGCTGTGAGTCAGTCACTTTTTAGTACACCTATGTCATAGGTATATTGGCTTTTCCTGTGTTATGTAGTGTGACAACAGAGGTGTGGCCAGTTAGATGATGGCCTGTTTTTTCAAAAGGCCTTTGCTCTTATATGAGCATGTTCACTGCATTCTGACCCACACCCTAACCTCAGATGGAGTAGCATAATAATTATATCACAAAAATAACAAAAACCATTGATTGAATTTGGGTGTAGGACTAGGAATGGATTGTAGAAAAAGATTTGTCACTCTGAATAGAGGGATTTGGGGTAGTTTGGATGATTACTGTGAAGGTTTTTAAAAATCACAACCTGAAAGCAATAATAATAGAAAAAATAGCTACATATTAGCCAAATAATAGGAGGAGTAATTAAGACCCAAATGTTTATAATTATCGGCCAGATACGAAATTGCTGAGCTCTCAAGTGTTAAGATTCATCAGTTAATACAGGTCAGTGCTGAGGTTTGAGTTAGCATTTTATATTGAGCTGTAGTGGGTAAACACTAATAAAATACTACTGCCATATCTTTTTAACATGCCTGTTACCTAACAGAAGTGTCCACATTCACTAATATACCACTTAATTGCATGCTGTTGTTGTTTTCTACATGTTAATTGATCTTCAACTTGTGGGTTTTGTTAGAACATCTTTCCAGCTCAGTCTTCCTCCTTCACTTTTTTTCCTTCCTCCTGCATCTAACATACCGTCAGAATAAAATTTCCAAAACACCATCTTGCAAATGTCTCCCCCCTTCTCAAAAACATAAAGATTTCTAATTACCTATTGGTTAAGTACAAGTCACATAACTGACCACTTTTGGATAAGAACTGGTGAATACTGTGGAGAACAAAGCAAACTTCCACCACTGGAATTATCTGGAGGATATATCCCTGCTGTAAAATGTACCAGAGCTGGCATTAATTTCTTCTACCATCATTTTTTTGCTGTTCCATTCCTCCTTATCAGAGAAGCCATCCAGACTGTGGGCCTGAATGAACTGACCTGAGTACCAGAGTTTATTAGCCCAGGGGTAGAAATTAGATCCCTCAGATTAGTTAGATCATTTCTCCATAAATTTGGAAGTGGGCTCAGAAACCTTAGTTAGTCTATGTTGAGCCTTCAACTGAACTTCTAGGCAGTCATGTTTACACCTCATGCATTACACAGTACAGAGAACTGTTTCCAGAGAGACGAGAATAAGGCAGGTATCAAGAAGTCAATAAGAGAAATAGCAATGATTTGGTATTAAGTCAGTGCTCATATAAGATTCTCAGACCCCTCTAGGAATCATAAAAATGCAAAATGATACAACAGTCATTTCTGCCAATCAGATTAGCAGATAAAAATAAAATGGAATACAAGCAGTGAAGATGGTAGATAGAGAGAGCAGCACATAATCAGCTTGCTGCTGGAACCTTTCTGGCTGCCTCCCCGGGCTGCTAGAAAGTTGTGGGCACATATCTACTTGGGCATAGTTCCCTGCTGTTCTAGGCTTAGACTTAGAGTTACAGCACCCAGAATTCACACTGGCTTTCAGCCATTGTTCTCTAAACCACAGATCTAATCAGTGACTATGCTGGACCTGAGCCTGGTACTCCACAGACCCTTGGCATTGCACTGGCTCTCCTTAAAATGTAGGCAGAGCTACTCTAGTCCAGCCCAGTAGGCTTTTCCAAATTTGCATTTAGGGGTAGGAGTTAAAGTCTCAATCCCCAAGGAGGTCTAGCACCTGTACTATTGCCTCCATAGTTCTGCTGACCTAAGTTTTAGGGAATAATTATCTAGTGCTCATGTTGAATTCAAACTTCTAAAATAGAAATTCTAATGTCAGTCTACTGCCAAAAATAACACTGTTCTACCTGCCTCTCGTCAGATAAAGATAACTTTAGCTGTTCATGTAACCAATTCGACAGTAAGAAACTTTCATATCATTCTGGGTTCCTCCTTCTCAGATGTATTCATATTTGACTATTAGGATATTCTTCAGGATAATACTAAATATCCAACTGCTGCTCCTAACTGACCCACTAGTGGAAGCTGCTGTCATATCTCACCTCAGCTATCCTGTGGACTTTTGCTGCTCCTCTTGCCCCTACAAAGCAGACATAAATTAGGTCATACTACCACCTGTCACAGCCAGCATTAGTGTCCATTACACTCAGGTGAGGAGCCATAGTCTTACCAGGCAGGAAAGTCCATGTGGATTCTCTGGTGTTGCTTCCGCTCAAGCAGACTGGATTCTACTGGTCCCTGGAGACACAAGGAACAACCTTATCTCAGGGCTTTCACACTGGCTGTTTCTTCTGCTTGGAATGCCCTTCCTCAGAAACCCACATGGCTGACCCCTCTAAGACTTGGTTTCAGTCTCATCTACCACTGAGGCCTACCTTGACCTCTCACTCTCCTCAATGCCTCTACTCCTCTTTGCCCTGCTCTGCTTCCCCCAATGACACCTATTCCTTTCTTTTTTTAAAAAAAAGTTACGGTTTATTTATTTTTAAGAGAGAGACAGCATGATCGGGGAGAAAGACACACACACAGACACACACACACACACAGAGAGAGAGAGAGAGAGAGAACCCAAAAACAGGAGCCAGGTTCTGAGCTAGCTGTAGGCACAAAGCCCAATACGAGCTTGAACCCATGAACCCTGAGATCATGACCTGAGCGGAAATAGGATGCCCAACCAACTGAGCCACCCAGGTGTCCCTATTCCTTTCTAAATGGTATATAATTCTGTCATTTATTGTATGTTATCTACCTTCCCCTCCCTGCTTATGAGGCCAAAGATGTTTCTTTTTTGTTCACTGAAGGATTTGGAACACTTAGAATGATGCTTGGCACATGGTAGGCACTTAATGAATGTTTGTTGAATGAGAAAGTGAATGAAAAAATGATCAGTTACATCTTTCATCTCTGGAAAATGGGTGTCAAATTGCCTTAGATACCAATAACAAAGACAGAGTTCCTAGGGATGCTCATAAAGGTGCTATGCTGGGTAGACTGTCCAGAATCTTCCCTCCTGGAAAGGCCTGGTGCTACGCTGCAGGGATAGACTCCCCTGAAGGATCCCCAGGTTAAGCTCTGCCATGTGCACATACAGATGTGCAGTGCTTCCAAAAACACTAAGAGCTAGAAGCTAACACCAAATTGCTTACATCATAACTTGTAGGGAGAGAGTGCTCTGGAAGGGGACTTTTCCTTTTGACTCTATATAGTTCTGATTTGCTAGAATTTTTAAAATATTTAACCAAAATTACTTTTATAACTAAAATGCCTTTAATTTTTTAGAGAATAAATTCAACGTAAAGAGAGAGGCAGAGTCAGAGACTGACTGGACTGTTGAGTGGGAGGCCAACTGCAGAACTGGTCTCAGAGTCTCCAGGGCCTGTCCCAGCCCTTCCACAGCCAGTCTACATTTTCTGGCTGGGTCCAGTAAAATGCTCCAGGGAATGTTCTTAGACATAAGCAATAGAAGCTGGTTGGCTGATTTAACCCACAAAGGAATTAATCTCAGGGATAGTCTCAGATTGAGGCTTGGATAAAGGGCAAGAACAGCCAGAAACTGACTCAGTCAGAGCCACAGTAGAAACTGTGCCACAAGACTGCTGTTTTCCTGACACAGTGCCCTTGCTGTAGGGTGCTGGGTGCCTCCTTGCCTGTTGCTTCCAACTCTGGACTGTGAGTATTGCTACCCTTACCACCATCACCAAAGAGGATTCTATCATCTTACTTCCTTGCATCACTGGCTTTTTATTCAAAACTTGGGGTGGGTGCATCTGGTTGGCCTGGCTTAGCTGCCTGTCCTTTAGTGGCAAGAAAAGCTGGGAAAGTGAGTATCTGATTCTTTTTCAGTTCCCACAGTGGGGGATTCTTCAAATAGAGAAAGGGTTTCAAAAGCTTGGCATCCAAAGAATGCTAACAAATATCTGCAGCAGACAGGTTTCTGTTATGAGAAACAATCCTTGTCTGAGATAGAAACAAATTTGGGGTCATTTTTAAAGAGTAATCTGTTGGGAAATGAGCCTTTAAGGAAAGTGTCCTACTATGAAGGGACATATTCATTTTGTAGCTTGCCAATGGAATACGCCATTTCGACAGGAACTTTCCAAAATAGCTCTGGGTGGTAGAGAGATGTGTGCCAGGTTATTGGATTTGGTAGACCTTCTGGAGGGGCTATAGTGTGGAGCAAGCAGTGTTGGACCTAAGGATGTGAAGAGGGTGCTCTAGAACTATGCCCAGTTTGGCTTTAGCTTAGGGAGGAAAGAAAATGATAGATCTTGGGAAGGCACTCAGAAGGCAGATAGGTGGGTAGATGGGTTGGATGTGTGTGGGAGTTGAGGACAATGAGGAGTTTTGTGGGCCCCATAGACAGACTGTCTTTTATTTCCTCAGACCTCTTTAAAAGACTAAATAAAAGGTTGAAAGCCCTTGGTAGCTGGGCCCCCACCTACATCTCATACCTCCCCATCCCATCCAACCTGGCCCACCTACTGACTTCTCCCAGACATGTCAGAAACATTACAGTTCTTAAGCCTTCAATCTTGCATCCCTGCCCTCAGCTTTCACCTCACCTTCTTATTCCTTGTCTTCCTTCAGAGTCCAGCTCATTGCCAATTCCTCAATTTCGTGTCTCCAGACTGGTCCAAAGTGGTCACTCACCACTCGACCAGCTCTGGGACCTGACTTTGGTTCAAGTTAGGTCTGTTCCACATTTGTTGCCCCCAGTTTATGCCCTCTACACTACCCATTTTGTCAAGACCTGTCACTAGGAATCTGCAGTTTGGGACTGGGGCGCATATCTCAACAGACATATTCAAGCAGGTAGTGAATTCTGCAGTGGAGAGAAACCAGGAGGATGATGTCACTTCACCTGGATGGAGTAGAAAGGTGTTCAGGGAGGGACCACCTGAAGGGGGGTCCTAGTTATGTATTAAAGAATAAATTACAAGGCATATTTGGAGTTGTTCACAGATTGGATATGGCCAATGAAGGACTAGAAGAGTCCTGGAAATATACCTCAAACACAAATGAAGAGAGAAGGGAAGACCAGCATTTTCTGTGCCTGTGCCTGTCTCTTGGTGAGTTTGTGTGCCTCCCCTATCCAGCATAGTGTAGCCATGGTCATAAATATTTGCTGGAATAAACTATGATTTATTTCTATAAACACATTTTTAACTTTAAATCTATTACCTAGTAATCATTTGCAGGAAATTGATATTTTAATGACATATTTGGGAGGGCTTTTTTTTTTTAATTAAATTAATATTAAAATTACTTGAGGTTGTGGCACATTTTTTCACAAAAATACCCACAAGTGATTGTTTTCGTTTTTCTTTTTTTTTTTTTTTTTCCAACTGGTTCTTTTCTTGCCTTCTACCCTCTATGACTTATGTCTGCTCCCACTTAGATTTGAACTAGCACTGCTCCTTTCTGTACATTTCCTAAATAAATCCAATAAGAAGCAGTGCTAAGATTGAGAACTTGTTTGAAAACTACCAATGAATACACCCCTTAGCAAGGCTAGTGAATATCCACTTGGCCAAATGGAATGTAAAATATTAACATAATTCAGTAGTGGTAGATATCTTGCTGTGGCTCCAATCCTTTCAATAACTTCTCTCCTCCCCTTGATCCACCCAATAAAGGGAGGATGTTTGGCCCATAGGTCAACTCAGTAAGATGGGACATCAGGCCATCATCCATTCTGATTTGTTCCCATTTCTCCACATCCTCGCCAGCAGCAGTTGTTTCCTGACTTGTTAATTTTAGCCACTCTAACTGGTGTGAGGTGGTATCTCAGTGTGGTTTTGATTTGTATTTCCCTGATGATGAGTGATGCTGAGCATCGTTTCATATATGTTGGCCATCTGGATGTCTTCTTTGGAAAAGTGTCTATTCATGACTCTTGCCCATTTCTTTGTTGAATTATTTTTTTTTTCAGGTGATGAGTTTGGTAAGTTCTTTATAGATTTTGTATACTAACCCTTTACCTGATATGTCATTTGCAAATATCTTTTCCCATTCCATCAGTTGTCTTTTAGTTTTGTTGACTGTTTCCTTTTCAGTGAGGTCCCAATGGTTCATTTTTGCTTTTAATTCCCTTGACTTTGGAGACATGTCAAACAAGAAATTGTTGCAGTTGAGACCAAAGAGGTTGTTGCCTGTTTTCTCCTCTAGGGTTTTGATAGTTTCCTGTCTCACATTTAGGTCTTTCATCCACTTGAGCTTGTTTTTGTGTATGGTGTAAGAAAGTGGTCCAGTTTCATTCTTCTGCATGCTGCTGTCCAGTTCTCCCAGCACAATTTGCTAAAGAGACTGTCTTTTTTCCATTGGATACTCTTTCCTGCTTTGTCAAAGATTAGCTGGCCATACATTTGTGGGTCCAATTCTGGGTTCTCTTTTCTATTCCATTGGTGTATGTGTCTGTTTTTGTGCCAATATCATACTGTCTTGATGATTACAGCTTTGTAGTAGAGGCTAAAATCTGGGATGGTGATGCCTCCTGTTTTGGTTTTCTTCTTCAAAATTACTTTGGCTATTTGGGGTCTTTTGTGGTTCCATACAAATTTTAGGATTGTTTACTCTGGTTCTGTGAAGAATCCCAGTGCAGTTTTTATGGGGAAAACAATTGTAGCTTGCTTTGAGTAGTACTGACATTTAACAATATTTATTCTTCCAATCCACGAGCATGGAATGTTCTTCCATTTCTTTGTGTCTTCTTCAGTTTCCTTCATAAGTTTTCTATAATTTCAGCATACAGATCTTTTACATCTTTGGTTAGGTTCATTTCTTGGTATTTTATGGTTCTTGATGCAATTGTGAATGGGATCAGTTTCTTGATTTCTCTTTCTGTTGCTTCATTATTGGTGTATAAAAATGCAACCGATTTCTGTACATTGATTTTGTACCTTGCAACTTTTCTGAATTCATGTATCAGTTCTAGCAGGCTTTTGATGGAGTCTTTTGGGTTTCCCGTGTATAATATCATGTCTGAAAAGTGAGTTTGACTTCTTTGTCAATTTTGATGCCTTTTGTTTCATTGTGTTGTCTGATTGCTGAGGCTAGGACTTCTAGCACTATATTAAACAACAGGGATGAGAATGGACAGCCCTGTGGTGTTCCTGATTTCAAGGGGAAAGCTCTCAGTTTTTCCCCATTGAGGATGATATTAGCTGTGGGCATTTCACATGTGGCCCTTATGATGCTTAGATATTTCCCAGCTTTTATTGGATTTTCATTAAGAAAGGATGTTATATTTTGTCAAATGCTTTTTCTGCATCTATTGACAGGATCATATGGTTCTTATCCTTTCTTTTATTAATGTGATGTATCACAATAATTGATTTGTGAATATTGAACCAACCTTGTAGCCCAAGAATGGATCCCACTTGATCATGGTAAGTAACTCTTTTTATATGCTATTGAATTTGATTCGCTAATATCTTGTTGAGAATTTTTGCATCCATGTTCATCAGGGATGTTGACCTGTATTTCTCCTTTTTTGTGGATTCTTTTTCTGGTTGCAGAATCAAAGTAATGCTCTCTTCATAGAATGAGTCCAGAGGTCTCATTCCATTTCTATTTTTTGAAACATCTTGAGAAGAATAGGTATTAACTCTGCTTTAAATGTTTGGTAGACTTCCTCAAGGCAGCCATCTGGCCCATGAGTCTTATTTGTTAGGAGATTTTTGATAACTGATTCAATTTCCTCACTAGTTATGGGTCTGTTCAAATTCTGTATTTCTTCCTGTTTGAGTTTTGTTAGGATGTGGATGTCTAGGAATTTGTCCATTTCTTGCAGGTTGTCCAGTTTGTCAGCAGTAACTTTTCATGGAAGCCTCTGATAATTGTTTGTGTTTCTTTGCCATTCTGCTTCTAGTTCCTTTAGTGTGCTGTTAGAGTTTGTATTTGGGATTTTTCTTTTGTTTCTTGAGGTAGGCCTGGATTGCAATGTATTTTCCTCTTAGGACTGCCTTTGCTACACCCCAAAGTGTTTGGACTGTCATGTTTTCATTTTAATTTTTTTCTAAATTTTTTCCAAATTTTTTCTAAATTTCCTAAAATTTTTTCTAAATATTTTTAAATTTCTTCTTTACTTGCCTGGTTGACCCATTCATTCTTTAATAGGATGTTCTTTAACCTCCATGTATTTGGAGGTTTTCTAAACTTTTTCTTGTGGTTGATTTCAAGTTTCATACCATTGTGATCTGAAAGTATGCATGGTATGATCTCAATTCTTTTATATTTATTGAGGGCTGTTTTGTGACCCAGCATGTGATCTATCTTGGAGAATGTACCATGTGCACTTCAGAAGAATGTGTATTCTGCTGCCTTTGGATGAAAAGTTCTGAATATATCCGCTGAATTCCATCTGGTCCAGTGTTTCATTCAAGGCCATTGTTTGTTGATTTTCTGCATAGATAATCTGTTCATTGCTGTAAGTGGAGTATTAAAATCACCTGCAATTACTATATTCCTATCAATAAAATTGCTTCTGTTTGTAATAAGTTGTTTTATATATTTGGGTAATCTGAATTGGGTGCATATACATCTATAATTGTTAGGTCTTCTTGTGTGTAGACCCCAGAATTATGATACAATGCCCTTCTTTATCTCTAAACAGTCTTTAGTTTAAAATGTAGTTTGTCTGACATAAGTATGACTACTCCAGGTTTCTTCTGACTTCTAGTAGCATGTTAGATGGTTCTCTATCCCCTCATTTTCTTTTCTTTTTTTTTTAAATATTTTTTATTTATTTCTAGGAGACAGAGAGAGACAGCGTGAGCAGGGGAGGGTCAGAGATAGAGGGAGACACAGACTCCGAAATAGGCTCAGTCAGCACAGAACCTGACGTGGGGCTCGAACCCACGAGCCGCGAGATCATGACCTAAGCGAAAGTCGGACGCTCAACCAACTAAGCCACCCAGGAGCCCCTCTATTCCCTCATTTTCAATCTGAAGGTTTCCTCAGGTCTAAAATGGGTCTCTTGTAGATGGATCTTGTGGCTTTTTTTAATCCATTCTGATACCCTATGTCTTTTGATTGGAGCATTTAGTCCATTTACATTCAGCATTATTATTGAAAGATATGGGTTTATCTGCTTGTACTGATGTCTCTGGTCCTTTGTAGTCTTTGCAGCATTCCATTCACAGAGTCCCTCTTAAGATATCTTGCAGGGTGGGTTCAGTGGTCATGAACTGCTTCAGTTTTTGTTTGTCTGGGAAAGTCATTATCTTTCCTTATATTCTGAATGAAAACATTGCTGGATAAAGGATTATTGACTGCATATATTTCCTATTCAGCACACTAAGTATTTACTGCCACCTCCCTTCTGGCCTGCCAAGTTTCAATGGACGCGTCTGCTACTACTCTTGTAGGCTAAGGCCCATTTGTCCCTAGATCCTTTCAGTATTCTGTCTTTATCTTTGTGTTTTGCCAGTTTCACTGTGATATGTCATGGAGAAGACCTATTCCTTTTACATCTGAAGGGAGTTCTTTGTGCCTCCTGGATTTGGATGTCTGCTTCCTTCCTCAGCTATAATTTGTTCAGTTAAACCTTCTGCCTCTTTTTCCTTCTTCTTCTTCTGGAACTCACAGAATATGGATATTATTAAGTTTCATTGAATTACTTGGTTCTCTAATTCTCCCTTCATGGTCTAGTGTTTTCTTATCTCTCTTTTTACCAGCTTCATCATTTTCCATAATTTTATCTTCTATTTCATTTATTCTCCTCTTTGCTTCTTCCATCCTCACTGTCACTGCATCTAGTTTATTTTGCATCTCATTAATAGCATTTCTTAATTTGTCATGACTATTTTTTAGTTCCTTGATGTCTGCAGCAATAGATTCTCTGTTGTCTTCTATGCTTTTTTCAAACAGATTAATCTTATGACTATTATTCTAAATTCTTGATTAGATATATTGTTTATATCTGTTTTGAGCAATTCTTTAGCTGTCATTCCTTCCTGGAATTTCTTTTGAGAATTCTTTCATTTCTTCATTTTGACTAGATTTCTGTCCCTTATGTGTTTTCAAATCCTGTTATGTGTCCTGCGCCTACGAGCACTGCTATATTAAAAAGGGGTCACACACTGTCCAGAGCCTGACCCTTCAAGAGCTGTTTTTGAAGTGTGCTACGTGCTCTCTGTTGTTGTGACTCTGGTTGCTTTATCTCTCTACTTGTAGTAATGTGTTAGACCGTCCACCACTTATGCTTTGATTTGTTCATTGAAGTAACTCTGGAAAAATAATTTTTTTATAGGAGGGTGGTGGTGGTGGAAGAAGTCTTATCCCATACAAAGAGAGAAATGGAAGGGGTGGGGAAAAAGAAAAGAAAAGAATATTGACTTGGCAGAGAAACTATATGGCTTAATCCAGAGAGAGAGAGAGAGAGAGAGGAAAATAAAGAAGGAGGATACAGAACAGGTGAAAAGGGAATAGACTAAATCTGTCTGCTTCAACAAACCAACAACCAGAATAACCAGACTGGAGAAGGGAAGAAATAAGAGTAAGAAAAGGAAGAGAAAAACATATATATGTATAAGAATTGACCAAGAACGAAGTCAGGATATGTACAGCCGCTGGGTGCTTTGGAACATGTGGAGCACTGGTCTGGAGGAGGGGCCATCCGGTTGGCCAGTGTCAATCTTGCTATGGGAGATACACAGTTACGAGACTTGGAGAGGCTGGTTTGATGTAGGCGGGTCCTGCCTCCACTGTGGGTCCTTTGTCTATTCCCTGAAGCCCCACCTTGTTGGTGATGGGGAGAAAAATGGTGACATTGTTCCCTGTCTCTCTTTCTGGCACCAGGCATCCCAAACCACTCTGTTCAGGCCATCTTCACAGTGTGGCCAGGAGCAAGTTTGTTTATTTGTTTGTTTTTTCGCTTCACAGTCTCCCAGGCCTCCCAGGCACTTGGTTGGGATCCAAACCCTGTTGTCTTAAAGGATCCTGCTCTGCGTGCCCTGGTTCTGGGGAAGTGCCCCACCGCCCCACCTACAGAAGGCCTCAGGCTCCTCACAGTGCTCCATTGATACAAACAAGGTGTTTGGTCCCACTCCACCATCTCTCGTGCCTCCCTAGCACTCAGTTGGGATTCAAACCCCGATATCTTAAAGAACCCTGTTCCATACGCCCCAGTTCCAGTTTCAGGGAAGTGCCAGTTCAGCCCACTGATAAAGGGTCTCTGGGTGGCAGGTGCAGGCAGAGTCCTTTGTCCTTGTAACAGCTATATACCTTCTTCCCACAGCACTGAAGGGAGGGTACTGCTTTGTCAGACTGTGCCTCTGAACTAATTACCAAGTCCAAGACTTTTTCCCCACTTCCCCAGACTTGCAAACAGGGAAAGTCCCAGTCTGGAGAAAGACCTGCAGTTAAAAATTGGATCTTTTCTTAGGGGCGCCTGAGTGTCTCTGTCATTTGGGCATACAACTTCAGCTCAGGTTATGGTCTCATCGCCTTTGGGTTCAAGCCCCACCTCGGGTTCTGTCATGACAGCTCGGAGCCTGGAGCCTGCTTCAGATTCTGTGTCTCCATCTCTCTCTGCCCCTCCCTTGCTCTCTCTCTCATTCTCTCTCTCTCTCAAAAATAAATATTTTATTTTATTTATTTTTTAAATGTTTTATTTATTTCTGAGAGAGAGAGAGAGAGTATGAGCAGGGGAGGGTTAGAGCAAGAGGGAGACACAGAATCTGAAACAGGCTCCAGGCTCTGAGCTGTCAATACAGAGCCCTACACAGGGCTCAAAACCACAAACCACGAGATCATGACCTAAGCCGAAGTTGGACGCTTAACCGACTGAGCCACCCAGGCGCCCCATAAATAAATAGTTTTAAAAAAGAAATGAGATCATCTCCATTTTTTTTCTGATTCCAGGGTCCATAGTTTTTCTCTTGTCCACATGCGTTCCTATACTTCTATTGCCTTTCTCTTCCTTTTGTCTCTCCACAGAAGGGGATCCCTCCCCTCCATGCCTACACTGCCCGTTTTCTCTCTCCCGTTTCAAAATCATGGACCCATGGCCTGCAAAGTTGTCCCTGTGGGCCGCTGAAGACATCTCTGTCCCTCTGCAGCCCAGACTCTTGGAATACCAAGTCCTCTGTCCTCAACACTGCTACTGAGGGATGAAGCAACTTCAGATTTCCCTATTTCTTTGCCATGTTGACTGCTCTCTCTCCAGCTACTTTTAGGGGAAGCGCTTTTCTTGCACAACCTTGATGTGCTACGCTCTCCCCGTTTCTCTTTCTCTTTCTGTCTTTCCTCGTATAAACGGCTCCCCACCCTCCACAGCTTTTCTCTCCCTCAGTTCACCTCTCTGGACCACGTACCTGCCAAGTTCTGTGGCTATGGCTCAAGTTATGCAGATTGTTGCATTAATCCTCAGATCAATTTCCTAAGTGTTCAAAATGGTTTGGTGCTGATCTAGCTGCATTTCAGGAATGAGACAAACTCAGGGTCTCCATACTGCTCAGCCATCTTAACTCCTCCCCTCAGTTGTTTATCTAAACCACATCTTCTTTATCCATTTGTCAGTTGGTGGACACCTGGGTTGTTTCCATAGTGTGGCTATTGTAGATAATACTGTTATAAACATTGGAATGCATGTATCCCTTTGAATTAGTGTTTTTGATTCTTTTTTTAAGTTTATTTATTTATCTTGAGAGACAGAGACAGTGTAAGTGGGGGAGGGGGAGTGAGAGGGAGAGAGAGAGAGAGAGAGAGAGAGAGAGAGAGAGAATCCCAAGCAGGCTCCACACTGTCAGCACAGAGCCCGATGCAGGGCTCAAACTTAAGAAACCATGAGATCATGACCTGGGCCAAAACTGAAAGTTGGACGCTTAACGAACTGAGCCACCCAGGTGCCCCAGTGGTTTTGTATTCTTTGGTTAAATACTCAATAGTGAGATTGCTGGATAATGGAGTAGTACTGTTTTTACCTATTTGAGTAACTTCCATACTGCTTTTCACAGTGGCTGCACCAGTTTACATCTGCCACCAAGAGTACATTAGTGTTCCCCTTTCTCCACGTCTTTGCCAACACCTGTTGTTTGTGTTAATTGCAGCCATTCTGACAGGTATGAGGTGATATCTCATTGTAGTTTGATTTGCATTTCCATGACAGTAAGTGGTGATGAACATCTTTTCACGTATCTGTTGGCCATTTGTATGTCTTCTTTGGAAAAATATTTGTTCCTGTCTTCTGCCCATTTTTTAGTTGGATTATTTGTCTGTTGGGTATTGAGTTTTAGGAGTTCTTTATATATTGTGGTACTAACCTTTATTAAATATGTCATTTACAAATATCTTCTTCTATTCTGTAGGTTGCTTTTTAGTTTTGATGATTGTTTCCTTTGCTTTGCAGAAGCTTTTTATTTGGATATAGTCCCAATAGTTTACTTTTGCTTTTATTTCCCTTGCCTCAGGAGACATATCTAGAAAAATGTTGCTATGACCAATGTCAGAAAAATTGTTGCTTGTGCTCTCTACTAGGATTTTTATTGTTTTAGTTCTCACGCTTAGGTTTTCCATTCATTTTGAGTTTGTTTTTGTGTATAGTGTAAGAAAGTGGTCCAGCTTCATTCTTTTGCATGAAATTTTCCCAACAGCATTTAAAGAAACTCCCCCATTAGATATTTTTTCTGCTTTGTTGAAGATTAAATGACCATATATTTTTGGGTTTACTTCTGGGTTTTCTATTCTGTTCTACTGATTTGTCTATTTTTGTGCCAGTACCATACTATTTTGATTACTATACCTTTGTAATATAATTTGAAGTCTGGAATTGTGATGCTCCAGTTTTGCTTTTCTTTTTCAAGATTGTTTTGGGTATTTGGGGTCTTCTGTGGTTCCATGCAAATTTTAGGATTGTTTACTTTAGCTCTATGAAAAATGCTATTGGCCTTTTGATAGGGATTGCATTAAATGTGTGGATTGTTTTGGGTAGTATAAACATTTTAACAATATTTGTTCTTCTAATCCACAAGTAAGGAATGTCTTTCCATTTCTTTTTGTCATCTTCAATTTCTTTCATCATCATTTTATAGTTTCCAGAATATAGGCATTTCACCTCCTTGTTTAAGTTTATTCTTAGATATTTTGTTCTTTTTGATGCGATTGTAAATAGGATATTTTTCTTAATTTCTTCTTCTGATAGCTCAGTATTAGTGTGTAGGAATGCAAGTAATTTATGTAGATAATTTTGTATCATGCAATTTTACCGCATATATTTATTAAGTCTAATAGGTTTTTTTTTATGATCTTTAGGGTTTTAATAGATAGTATCATGTCATTTGCAAATAGTCACAATTTTACTTCTTTTTCAATCTGAATACATTTTATTTCTTTTTCCTGCCTAATTGCTGGTGGCTATGACCTTCAGTACTTATTGAATAAAATTGGCAAGAATGGGCATTTCTGTCTTGTTATTTAAATTTTTTTTCATCTTTTCAACATTGAGTATGATGTTAGCTGTGTTCTCACATATGGCCTTTTTATCCTTAGATATATTCTGTCTATACCCACTTTGTTGAAAGTATTTATCACAAATGGATGTTGATTTTTGTCAAATGTCTTTTCTGCATCTATTGAGATGACCAGCTGAATTTTATCCTTCATCTTTTACATCACATTAATTGATTTCCAGATTTTCAAACGTTCTTGCATCCTTGAAATAAGTGCTGCTTGATTGTGGTGTATAATCCTTTTAATGTGTTCCTAAATTCAGCTTTCTAATATTTTGCTGAGGATTTTTAAAAGAATATTGGTCTGTAGTGAGTGAGTGAGTGTGTGTGTGTGTGTGTGTGTGTGTGTGAGTGTGCTTGTGTGTGTGGTGTCTGTCTACTTTTGGCATCAAGGTAATGCTGGCTTCATAAAAATGAGTTTGGAAACCTTCTTTCCTTGTCAAATTCTACTAATTTCCCCTTCAATTTTTAGAGTTAATCTGCCAAGTTAACTGGTCCTAGAACTTTGATTTTTGGGAGTTTTTAAGTTACTACTTGAATTTTATTACTTAATTAATCTATTAAAACTTGCTGGTTTCTTTTGTGTGTGTGTGATTCAGTCTTTGGAAGTTTTGTGTTTCTAGGAATGTACCCATTTCTTCTCAGTTTTCAATTTTTTTGTATATAATTGTTTGTTGTAATCCCTTATGAACCTTTGTAATTCTGTGTTATCAATTGTAACTTCTCTTTGATTTCTGATTTCATTAATTTGGGCACCCTTTCTTTTTCACTTGATGACTGTAGCCAGAAGTTATCTATGTTATCTTTTCAAAGAACCAGTTCTTATTTTTACTGATCTTTTCTATTGTTTTTTATTGCTCAATGTCACTCGTCATCAGGGAAATACAAATCAAAACCACACTGAGAACTACCTCATGCCGGTCAGAGTGACAAAAATGAACAAACCAGAAGACTATAGATACTGATAAGGATGTGGAGAAATGGTCACTCTCTTACATGGTTGGTGGGAATGTAAACTGGTGTAGCCCCTCTGAAAACAGTGTGGAGGTTCCTCAAAAATTTCACAATATAACTCCCCTATGACCCAGCAATAGCACTGCTAGGAATTTACCCAAGGGATACAGGAGTGCTGATGCATAGGGGCACATGTACCTCAATGTTCATAGCAGCACTTTCAACAATAGCCAAATCATGGAAAGAGCCTAAGTGTCCATCAACGGACGAATGGATAAGGAAGATGTGGTTTATCTATACAATGGAATACTCCATGGCAATTAGAAAGAATGAAATCTGGCCATTTGTAGCAACATGGATGGAACACGAGAGTGTTATACTGAGCAAAATAAGTCAAGCAGAGAAGGACAGATACCATATGTTTTCACTCATATGTGAAACAGGAGAAACTTAACAAAGGACCATGGGGAAGGGGGAGAGAAAAATAGTTAAGGAGATGGAAGGACGCAAACCATGAGAGACTCTTGAATACTGAGAACAAACTGAGGGTTGATGGGGGTGGGGGAAAGGGGAAAAAAGGTTATGAGCATGAAGGGGGGCACATGTTGGGATGAGAACTGGGTATTATATGTAAGCCAACTTGACAGTAAACTATAAAAGAAAAAAAATAAATTGTTCAAATAAAGAATTCAAACTTACCTGAGTTGTAGCGAGATTTGATATGCAGGAATTAGTCAGTCTCATTCTCAATACTTACTACAGTGTTTTAAATTATTCACTTGTTAAGCCCTGGATATAGATCCATGGTCCAAGGTAAAATAAAATATTGATGAAAGGCAATATCTCTTTTGTGAAGTGAGAGAAGGGTTATTCTGAAAGGGGAATATTTGCTTTTATGCTCGATCTTAGAAAAGTTGGTTTTTGAAAAGAGTATATGTGAAAGTTAAATATCTGGAAATTAATTCCTTTAAAACCATCTATGCATAGATTTAGAATGGAAATGGTGAAGTTAGGAAACCCAAAAGGCCTTACATAATAAATATTTAATTCAGTTTTCATTCAAGCAAAAAATATTGAGTTCCAAGCACTGTTCTGGGTATTGGAGACTGAGTAGCAAAAAGACATGAATAACATCACCAAAATGTCAACACAGATCATTCCTAACTTTGGACCACTTCAAAAGAAGAGCAACTAACAACTATTCATGGTCAAGACACCACCGTGAAAATCCTAGAAGATTGGGATGAGGCTGAAGCATCCCCCTGAACCACAAAGACTGATCAAGACTACATTAGAAGAGTAAAAGAAGCAGTTAAACTCTGATCACATCTCCCCTTTTCCAGGCTGAAACAACACTGGATTTAGAGGCACCTCTCCTCTACACCAAGCCTACAGTTTCTCCTTTGGGGAAAAAAGAGCCCAAGGTGGCCATCCAGCTCTCCTAGCATTATAGATTGCCTACTTGGAAACCTATCCAGAGTTTCTATAAAACTGGGTAGAATATCCTGCAGCCATGATCACTTGAACAGAAAGCATGGCCAACAACCCTTAATATGTAGAGCCAAGAAAATGGCTGTTTGGCCACAAAGTGGAGCACACAGTTCTGCTTGATTTGGTCACCAAACAAAGAGACTGCATGCTCTGTACACTGTTTTGTACCCTCAACAGGGTAAGACTCTAATTTATAACACTGACCAAAACTGAGCACAACCTCTGTCTAATTATAACCAGGAAAACTAAACAAAGATCCCAGGAATATGTGAAACTATTCTGCAATCCTGATTACAGCATCAGAGATCACTTGAGTGGAGAGCTTTCCTGGCAGGCGTGATCATCTACAGAGCTAGGATGGTGGTCCATCATGCTAGAGAATGGGGTCTATAGCTTTGCCTAATTTTTGTCCTAAACAAGAGTCTTGCAAAACTTGGGGACAGTTTGTTGGCCCTTCACAAGCAGGGAAACAAATTCATAGCTTCATCCACTGCTGAATATAGCTATAAGCTTGCCTGACCAGGAAACCTAATCAGAGCACATGGGAGACTGCACATACCATTCACCAGCCCTGATTACTTTGGTACTTGAACAAAGAGCACACCCTATGGCACTCCTTGTCTGCAGAACAAAATTAATGGTCCATCTGGCCAGGGAATTCTGTAGACAGTCTTGCCAGATCTGGGTTCCCAAACAATCAGGAGCGTTGGCCTTGGGGCCCATTCTGCTGCTGCACCAGTGTAGGGAAGCTAATTTATAGCCTCATCTACTGCTGATAATCATGCTCTGTCCTAACCATCTAAGAAGACTGTCCAGAGAATTCAGGCAGATGGAGAACACATCCAATTGTTCCTCTTGGACAGCAATCTATCTAACAGTGCTATCCAATTGTTCGAAGCCAATGATACTAACACTCTCAAAGCTCAGCAGTGGCTTCACCCCAAAACAGATTCAAATAGCAACACTAGGAATATTACCAATTGATATATCCAGAACCTCAAGCTAAGCTCACTGGTCAAGGACTGTTTCTGCCAAAGCAAACCTATAAATATTAGAAGAGGTGATCACTGACTCAAATATGCATATATCAGTGTAAGAAATCAGGATCACAAAAAATCAGGTAAACATGATATCACCAAAGAAAACTAACAAAGCTCCAATAGCTGATCCTAAGGAAAGGGAGATCTAGGAGCTGTTAGACAAAGAATGCAGAATAATCCTTCTAAAGAGGTTTAGTGAACAAAAAGAACATATACACCAGTAAACAAAATTAAGAAAGCAATGCATGAATAAAATGAGAAATTTGACAAAGAAATGGAAATCAATTTTTAAAAACCCTGAAAATTCTAGAGCTGAAGGATACAATGATGCAAAAGAAAGAATCAATTAACTAGAAAACAGTATATTGAAATTATCTAGTCACAAAATCAAAACAAAAATAATGAAAAGAGTGAAGATAGCCTATGGAACTTATGACACAATCAAAGGAAACTATATCTGCATTATTAGAATCCTAAGAGGAGAGAAAGGGAAAGGGACAGAAAGGATACTTAAGACAACAATCGTTGGAAACTTCCTAAACCTGGAGAGAGAAATGGACATCCAGATCTGTAAGGCTCAAAAGATCACAAGTATTTGAAACTATATAAAGCTACACCAAGACACATCATAATAAAATTGTAAAATATCAAGGACAAATAATTTTTAAAAAAATTTTAATGTTTTATTTCTGAGAGAGAGAGAGAGAGCATGAACAGGGAAGGGTCAGAGAGAGAAAGAGACACAGAATCTGAAATGGACTCCAGGCTATGAGCTGGCTGTCAGCACAGAGCCCGACATGGGGCTCGAACCCAAGAACCGTGAGATCATGCCTTGAGCTGAAGTTGGACGCTTAACCGACTGAGCCACCCAGGTGCCCCCAAGAACAAATAATTTTGAAAGCAGCAGGTGATAAAAGAAATTACATACAAGGGAATCTCCATGAGCCTGCCGTGGATTTCCCAACAGAAACTTTTCAGGCCAAGAAATAATGGATTGATATATTAAAATAGTGAAAGAAAAAAACCTGTCAACCAAGAATGCTCTATCTGACAAAGCTATCCTTCAGAAATAAAGGAAATATAAAGACTTCTCCAAACAAACAAAAGCTGAATGAGTTCGTCACTACAAGACCTGCCTTACAAGAAGAATTAACATCTAGATTACTTAAATTCTTTCAAAAAGATCAAAAAAGGGAGAAAACACAAATATCTTTTAGGAGACCAGCATCACCCTGATACCAAAGCCAGATAAGAAGATTACAAGAAAAGAAAACTATATATTAGTATCCCTGATGAATATAGATGAAAAAAATTTCTTTACATATTAACAAACTGAATTCAGCAGTACTTTAAAGGATTATATACCACCATCAAGTGGGATTTTTCCATGAGATGCAAAAATGGTTCAACATATGCAAATAAATCACTGTAACACATCAGATTAATAGAATGAAAGTTGAAAATCACACAAATATGTCAATAGATTCAGAAAAATCATTTGACATGCATTTGAGAAAATACAACACAATAATGGTCATATATGGCAAACCCTCAACTAACATCATACTCAACGGTGAAAGATTAAAAACTTTTCATTTGAGATCAGGAACAAGAGAAAGATGTCTGTTCTCAACACTTTTATTCAATATAGTATAGTATTCTAGCTAGGGCAATCAAGCAAAACAAAGAAATAACATGTATCAGAATTAGAAAGGAAGAAATAAAGTCATCTCAATTTGCAGATGACATTTTATATACAGAAATCTTAAAGATATTATGATAAAAAAACTGCTAGATCTAATCAATGAATTCAGTAAAGTTGCAGAATATAAAATAAATGTACAAATATCAGTGGCATTTCTACCCACCAACAATCTGAAAAGGATATAAAGAAAATAATATCATTTACATTAGAATAAAAATAAGAAAATATTTAGAAATAACTTTAATCAAAGAGGTAAAAGATCTCTACACTGAAAACTATAAGATATTGATGACAGATATTTAAAAAACCACAAATAAATTGAATAATATTACATGTTTATAAATTGAAAGAAATAATATTGTTAATATGCCCACATTACCAAAAACCTTCTATAGACTCACAGAACCTCCCATCAATATTCCAATGACTTTTTCCTCAATAGAAAAACAATCCTAAGGGAGGGGAAAGATGTCAGAGAAGTAGGGAGCTCCGTGCATTGCGCTCACCCCCATATCTCACATGGAAAAGATCTGAAGCCATAAGAAACCTTACAGAACCCAAGAGATTGGCAGAGAAAGGACACAGAATCCACTGAGAAAGCCTTCTAACTTGAGTGCGAACTGGGGAAGATAAAATCGGGCTGGGATCAGAGACTCAGAGGGACGGGGGCGATCCACCTCTGCAGGGAGTGAGAGGGGAAAGAGAGAGTCCAAAACTACTCAAGATATGGTCCCTGCCGCTGGGAAACAGAAAAACCTCCGCTCGGGGCACAGGAGGACCGTGTGCACCAAATCCCCACCTGCGCACCAACTCGTCCCAGAACAGCACGTAGGCACCACTGTTTGTTGCTTTGTACTCCCGGTGTGACTGGATTCCTGGAGGAACTGTGTGTGTACCTCCATGCTCCGTGCTGGCTGGAACTTTACAGGGAAGGCGAAGGGCTTAAAACTGGGAGATGTGCCTGGGAGTTTGTGTTTTGAGTGACAAGACACAGAGAGACCTGGTTTCCCTCTCTCCAGAGGGCAGGACTCGCCCTGCAGAAAAACCCCCCGCCCATGCTCGCCAACCCGACCTGGAGGAATGGGAGCAACAGCTTCTGGCTCCACCCCCAGGGCTAGGTAAGAGGCTTGGAATTGCCCTGAGGTGATCGCCTGTGAAGTTGTGTCTATGCAATTTCAGTACTGCGCATGACTGCACTTGCAGATTAGCCTGGCCTGGGTTAAAGAGCGCAACCCATCGGGCACGGGGGGTTTACATACCCAAAAAAGCGAGGTGCAGTGCTTGGTTCAAGAAGGGACTGGAGCACCTCCACTCTCCTCCCCACAACCGCTAAGGCAGAACTCCCGCCTAACACATTGGATCACACCACGCCCATCCCTGCTAGAGAGCTTCCTCCCCTTTTATTTCACTTTTTCCCGGAACACTGACCTGATTCACTCTGGTCACTGGTTTGCTTAAACAGTCACAACTAGTCCATTCTGTACATGTAAATTCTACACCTACTGACCTTTTCATCTCTTTCTCTCAGGAGTAATTAGACTATATAGTTTCTCTGGATAACACCAGTGTCCTTCTCTCACCTATCCAACCATATTCCACCCTTTAGCTCTTTGAAAAAAGCGTCTTATCCCTTCTGCCTGTTCATTCTAGTTCCAATTTTGCCCATTTCCGCCCTGTCTTCTCTTTCTCTATGCTCTTCAACCAGCACTGCATTTACCCGGCAATTCAGTTGTAGCTGGGAAATCCAGTTATATGCTTTAAACCGTTCTTTGCCCATCGGTTTTTTTCTTTTTTTCCTTTTCTTTTCTTCTTTTTGATCCTTTTATGTATTTTTTAATCTCTATTATTCGCCCTCCCTCCTCTGCCTTTTCTCTTAACTTTTTCGTTTTCCCTCTTGGTTTGATGTTAGTTGGATTTGTCTGTGGGTTTGTGTGCCTGTTTTTTGTGTGTTTGTCTGTCTGTTTTCTTCTCCAGGGCTACCTCAAGAAACAAGCCAGAGTACTCAAGGTGGAGAGTTCCAAATATCAATAGGAGTAGGAAAATAAAATAACCAATGTTTCAACAAGAGAGACCAAGAGATAACATTCAAAAAACACCCTCTGAAAGGATAGGCCCTGGACAGTCTAAGAGTCTTCTTGGATACAGCAGTGCTCACAGGTGCAGAGAGCATAACAAGTCTTTAAAACTAATAAGAGCCATAAAGCTAACTAAAATGATGAAATGAAAGAGCTCTCCTCCAAAGAAACTCCAGGATGAATTGACAGGTAATGAACTGCTCAAAAGAGAAATAAGCAGCAAAACTCAGCAGGATTTTAGAACAGTAATCATAAAATTAATTGCTTGGGCTTGAAAAAAGCATAGGGGACATCAAAGAAACTATGGCTAAGACAAAATGGAAAATAAAAATAGGCATGATGAATTAAAAAATGTGATAAATGAGATACATAATAAATTAGAGGCCTCCAATGCACGGATTGAAGAGGCAAAAAGGAGAATAAGGGACTTAGAAGACACCATTATAGAAAAACAAGAAGCTGACAAAAAAAGAGACAAACTGATTCGGGAACAGGAAAGAGGAGTTCGAGGCTCAGCGATAGGGTCAAATGCAACAATATCCATATCATAGGAATCCCAGAAGAGGAACATAGAGGGAAAGATGCTGAAGGAGTCCTGGAACAAATTATAGGAGAGAACTTCTCTGACCTGAGGAAGGAGGTAAACATTGAAATACAAGAGGCTGAGAGGAACCCCCACAGATGTAATTAGAATCAATCTTTGGCATGGCATATCATAGTAAAAATGGCAAAATACAAGGACAAAGAGAGAATTTTGAAAGCAGCTAGGGAGAAAAGGGCCCTAACATACAAAGGGAAACCTATCAGAGTGGTGACAGACCTATCTACTGAAACTTGGCAGGCCAGAAAGGAATGGCAGGAGATCTTCAATGTGATGAACAGAAAAATATGCAGCCAAGAATCGTCTATCCAACAAACCTGTCATTCAAAATAGAAAGAGAGATAAAAATCTTTCCAAATAATCAGAAATTTAAAGAATTTGTCACCACTAAGCCAGTCCTACAAGAAATCCTGAGGGGGAGGCTTTGAAGGAAATGTTGCAAGGAACAAAGATACCAGAGACACCACCACAAACATGAACACTACAAAGGATACAAAGACTCTAAACCCACATATTTTAATAATAACACTGAATGTAAATGGAGCATCTTTTGATGCTCCAATCAAAAGATATAGGGTAGCCGAATGGATAAGAAAACAAAATCCATCTAATGCTGTCTACAAGAAACTCATTTTAGACTGGAAGAACCTTCGGATTAAAAGTAAAGGGATGGAGAAATATATATCATGCTACAGGAAATCAAAAGAAAGCCAGAGTAGCTATACTTATATCAGACAAATGGGACTTTAAATTAAACAATAACAAGAGATGGAGAAGGGCATTACATAATAATTACAGGGTGCATCCATCAGGAAGAACTAACAATCATAAATGTCTATGCACCGAATATGGGAGCACCTAAATATTTAAAACTATTAATCACAAACAGAAACCAGCTTATAGATAAGAATGTGCTAATAGCAGGGCACTTTAATAATCTGCTTACAGCAATGGATAGGTCAACCAGACAGAAAAATCACTCAAGAAATAATGGACTTAAAAGACCCAGTGGACCAGATGGATCTGACAGATATATTTAGAACTTTACATCCTGAGGCCAGGGAATTTACCTTCTTCTCAAGTGCTCATGGCACATTCTCAAAGATAGAGCACATACTGGGATATAAAGCAGTCCTCAATAAATATAAAAGAATTGAGATCATACTATGCAAACTCTCAAATCATAATGCTTTGAAACTTGAAATCAATCACAGGAAGAAGCCTGGAAAACCTCCAAAAACATGGAGGTTAAAGGACATCTTACTAAAGAATGAATGGGCCAATCATGCAATTAGAGATGAAATTTAAAAATATATGGAATCAAATGAAAATGAAAATGCAACAACCCAATCTTTACGGGATGTGAAAAAGGCAATCCTAAGAGGAAAGTACATTGCACTCCAGGCTTATTTCAAGAGATTGGAGAAAGCAAAAGCGCAAAATCTAACAGCTCACCTAAAGGAAATAGAGGCAGAGCAACAAGAACTCCTTAAACCCAATAGAAGAAGAGAAATATTGAAAATTAGAGCAGAAATAAACAACATAGAGACCAAAGAAACAATTGAAAAGATCAATGAAACCAAGAGTTGGTTTTTTGAAAAAATAAACAAAATTGACAAACCTCTAGTCAGACTTATCAAAAAGAAAAGAGAGAGCACCCAAATAGACAAAATTATGAATGAAAATGGACTTATTACAACCAACCCCTCAGAAATACAAGCAATTATCAGGGAACACTATGGAAAATTATATGCCAAGAAATTGGACAACTTAGAAGAAATGGACAACTTCATAAACACACACTCACTACCAAAATTCACACCAGAAGAGATAAAAAACCTGAACAGACCCATAACTAGTGAAGCAATCGAATCAGGTATCAAAAATCTCCCAACAAATAAGAGCCCTGGACCTGATGGCTTCCCTGGGGAATTCTACCAGACATTTAAAACAGAAATAATACCAATTCTTCTCAAGTTATTCAAAAAGGTAGAAATCGAAGGAAAACTTCCAGATTCATTTTATGAAGCCAGTATCACTCTGATTCCCAAGCCAGACAGAGATCCAGCAAAAAAAGAGAACTACAGGCCAATACCCTTGGTGAATACAGATGCAAAAATCCTCAACAAGATCCTTGCAAATCGAATCCAAAAGCACCTAAAAAGAATTATCCACCAAGATCAAGGGGGATTCATTCCTGGATTACAGGGCTGGTTCAATCTTCGCAAATCAATCAATGTGATACATCACATCAAGAAAAGAAAAGATAAAAACCATATGATCCTGTCAATAGATTCAGACAAGCATTTGACAAAATACAGCATCCTTTCTTAATAAAGACTTTAGAGAAAGTTGGGATAGAAGGAACCTACTTAAACATCATCAAGGCCATCTAAGAGAAGCCTTCAGCTAACATCATCCTCAATGGGGAAAAATGGAGAGCTTTCCCCCTGAGATCTGGAACACGACAGGGATGTCCACTCTCACCACTGTTGTTTAACAAAGTGCAAGAAGTCCCAGCATCAGCCATGAGACAACAAAAGGAAATCAAAGGAATCAAAATTGGCAAGGAAGAAGTCAAACTTTCACTTTTTGCAGACGACATGATACTCTTCATAGAAAACCCGACAGACTCAACCAGAAGCCTACTAGAACTGATCCAAGAATTCAGCAAAGTTCAGCGAACATAATCAACGTACAGAAATGGGTTGCATTTTTATACACCAACAATGAAGCAACAGAAAGAGAAATCAGGAAACTGATCTCATTCACAATTGCACAAAAAACCATAAAGTACTTATGAATAAACCTAGCCAAGGATATAAGTGATATGTATTATGAAAACTATAGAAAACTTATGAAGGAAATTGAAGAAGCCACAAAGAAATGGAAAAACATTCCATGCTCATGTATTGGAAGAATAAATATTGTTAAAATGTCAATTTACCCAATGACATCCACATTCAATGCAATCCCAATTAAAATTGCATCAGCATTCTTCTCAAAACTAAAACAACTCTAGATGCTTCTAGATGCATCTGCCGCTAAGGCAGAACTCCCACCTGACGCATTGGATGCATCTGCCTCTAGATGCTGGCAGGGATGTGGAGAAATGGGCACATTGCTACACTGTTTGTGGGAATGTAAACTGGTACAGTCCCTCTGGAAAACAGCGTGGAGGTTCCTCAAAAAATTAACAATAGAACTCCACTATGACCCAGCAATAGCACTGCTAGGAATTTACCCAAGGGATATAGAAATGCTGATGCATAGGAGCACATGTACACCAATGTTCACAGCAGCACTCTCCACAATAACCAAAACATGGAAAGAGCCTAAGTGTCCATAAACGGACGAATGGATCAAGAAGAAGTGGTTTATCTATACCATGGAATACTCCATGGCAATGAGAAAGAATGAAATCTGGCCATGTGTAGCAACATGGATGGACCTTGAGGGTGTTATGCTGAGTGATATAAGTCAGGCAGAGAAGGACAAATATCATATGTTTGCACGTGTAGGAGGATTAGGAGGAACTTAACAGAGGACCATGGGGGAGAAGAGGGGGAGAGATGGTGGGGGAAAGGGAGAGAGGCAAATCATGAGAGACTCTTGAATGTTGAGAACAAACAGAGGACTCATGGGTGTGGGGAGGAGGGGGGAGATGGGCATGGAGGAGGGCACTTGTGGGGATGAGCACTGGGTGTTATATGGAAACCAACTTGACAATAAACTATTTGTAAAAATAAAAAATAAAATAAATAAATGGTATAGGAAAAAAAAAGAAAAACAATCCTAAAATTTTAATGAAATAATGAAATAACCAAAGTAATCTTCAGAAAGAAGAACAAAGCTGGAGTGATCACACTTCCTGATTTCAACTGTATAATAAATCTGTAGTAATAAAATATTATGGAATTTGCATAAAAAAAGACACATAGACTAATTAAAACAATAGAGTCCAGAAATAAGCCCACACATGTATGGTCAACTACTATTTTAGAAGAGAGACAGAATACTCAATGGAGAAAAAAAACTCCTTTTCAATAAATGATACTAGGAAAATTGGATATTCATATATAAAAGAACAAAACTAGATCCCTGTCTAACATAATTCATAAAAAGTAACTCAGATTAAAGATCTGAAACTATAAAACTCCTACCAGAAAACTTACAGAATAAATTACTCGATGTTGGTCTTGGTAAATATTTTTTAAATAACACCTAAGACACAAGCAACAAAACAAAACGTAGGCAAGTGGTACATTCTAGAGCTTCTTCACAGTGAAAGAAGTAATCAAAAAATGAAAATGCCACATAAGGAATTGGAAAAAATATTTACAAATCACATATGTGGTAAGCAATTAATGTCTAAAATATATAAACAACTCCAACAACTCAATTGTATGCAAAAGAATTTCACTAAAAATCGGCAAGGGACCAGAAAAAAAATTTTTCTCCAAAGAAGATAAACAAATGGGAAAACCAGCACATAAAATCTTACTCAACATCACTAATCATTAGGGAGATAGAAATCAAAACCACAATGAGATATTATTCCTGTTAGAATTTTTATCATCAAAATGACAAAAGATAACAAATGATGATGAGGGTTTAGAAAAAAGGGAATCTTTGTGCATTCTTGGTGGGAATGTAAATTGGTATAGCCAGTATGGAAAATACTATGAACATTCTTCAAAAATTAAAAATAAAATTACCATATTTTCAGCAATTCCACTTCTGGTTATATAGCTGAAAGAAATGAAATTAGCATGTTAAAAATAAGAAATTAGCATGTTGAAGACGTATCTGCACCCCCCATGTTCATAGCAGCATTTTTATAATGGCCAAGATATGGAAACACCCTATATCCATTAATAGATTTTTTTAATAATGTAGTTTTTTATATCAAATGAAATACGATGCAGTCATAAAAATAAGAAAGTCCTGACATTTGAGACAACTTAGATGGTCCTTGAAAACTAATATACTAAGTAAAATACGTCAAACAGAAAAAGACAAATATTAGATGATTTCACTTATATGTGGATTTTAAAACATAAAAAAGCCGACACCCAAAGTCATAAAAAAAGATCATATTTGTGGCCACCAGAGGCAGGAAGTGATGGAAGGGGAAACTGAATGAAGGGGGTCAAGTGGTATAAACCTCCAGCTATAAAATAAGTGCCGAGAATATAATGTACAACCTATTCACTGTAGTTAACACTACTGTATGTTATATTTGAAAGTAGCTACTTTCAAATACTAGATGCCTAAAAGTTCTTATCACAAGGGAAAAATATTGACGTAACCATATGAGGAAATGGACATTAACTAAGCTTATTGTGGCATTTATTTTCCAATACATGTATGTCAAGTTATTATGGGGTACACCTTAAATTTATACAGGGCTGTGCATCAATCATATCTCAATAAAACTGGGAAGAAAAGAAATTTTGGTCATAAAGACAGTATCTAGTGGGTGACAAGCTAGATATAAATAAATAGTGTATCTTTAGGTAGTTGTAGGTACTATGAAAGAATACAAATGAAAGCAGAGAGAAGAGTGGCATATGTGGAAGCTATTCTGTCCAGAATAACAAATAAATTGTGTTGAGGGGTGCCTGAGTGGCTTAGTCGGTTGAACGTCCGACTTTCGCTTAGGTCATGATCTTGCGGTTCGTGGGTTCGAGCCCCGCGTCGGGCTCTGTGCTGACTGCCAGCTCGGAGCTTGGAGCCTGTTTCAGAGTCTGTGCCTCCCTCTCTCTCTGACCCTCCCCTGCTCACGCTGTCTCTCTCTCTCTCCTAGAAATAAATTTAAAAAAACATTAAAAATTTAAAAATAAATAAATAAATAAATAAATAAATAAATAAATAAATTGTGTTGACAGACTCACCCATGGAGAACAGGTGACTGAAGTTCTCCAGCATCACAACTCTGAACAGCTTCCTCTAGGATTTGTCCAGCAGGACCCACTCTTCTGCTCTCTACATCTCTACATCTACAGCCACATTATCTAAGGTCACTGATGCCTAAAACATTGATTCACCCAGGGCTATCCTTACTGAGGTCCAGGGGAGGAAGGCTGACATGCTTCGGATAGAGGGCTGTCTGCCTAGAAAGCTCAGACTGCATTTGGAGTTTCAACCTATTGTTTTTCTGTGATGACCTGGTATGTTCCTTTCACATAATGTTCAGAGACATACACATTCTCTAAACACATAATAACTGCATTAAAAAGTAGTATCACATGGGATGTGGTCTGAAATAACCTGGATGTTTCCAATATGTTTGTGTTGTTTTAAGCCACTAAATTTGTGGCAGTTGTTACACAGAAATACAAAAGAAATACTGATATCTACTCCTCCCTCTTCCTTTCTACCACAGTCCTGAATCTAACTAATACCTGAATCCTTACTAACAATCTCCCAGTACATACACGAATAGCCCTGACTGAAGCTATTACTCACACCCAGGTAGTTGTATATGGTTTTGGATACCTCAGGAAAATAGTGGTAATAGTAGTTTGATATCTATTGATCACTAACTAGATGCCAGTTAACATACAGTGCTTTATACCCGTAACTCAGTCAAATGATCACAATGGCCCCATAAGAGGAGTGTAGCTAGGAGAGAATAATCAGGTCATCTACTAAAATCTTATTGAAACGTTAGGAATCCCAGGCCAGAAGGTTACAGAGCTCTCACATGTTGCTATCTTCATCTGTTACTACAATACAGAACACCTGGAAGGTGCTTCTATATTCTATGGACACTTCCGAGTGTCCTTTATTCACATACTTTTCTAAGGCTCTGACTGCATATACTTTTATTGTCATAGTCTGAATTTGGTTAATAAGAAACTGCTTTAATGATTCTAACAGAACTAATATTAATAAAACATGATGTACTAAAACATAATGTATTATGCTTTCACCACAAGCTTCCTATAATATAGTTTAAAGTAATGTCTATTTATGACTATGTATAATTTGAATATACAAAGTCAAATACCTCATACTGAAAATTTACAATTTATAAACATTTTTACAAAATGCTTTAGAAGCTAACAGAAAGGTATGAGGACACATTTAGAAAATCTCATGATGTATTTGAGTTTTGTTTTAATTAGTTATTGACTGAATGTAGTGTTCTTTTCTGTTAACAAAATTGACTTAAAATACAACACATGTGAAGTTGAGAAAATGGCGGAGAAGCAGAGAGTTCCATACTTCCCGCCAGCATTTCTCAAACAAAGAAGGGCTGAAGCCAAGGGACGCTGAACCACAAGAGTCTGGGAGGAAAAGAAACAGAGTCCACTAAGAAGGCAGCCTCATAGGGCTACCTCAAGAAACAAGCTAAAGTACACAAGGTAGAGAGTCCCAAATATCACTATGAGTAGGGAAATAAAATAACCAAAGGCACACCAAGGGACACCATGTAAAGAACACTACCTGAATGGGCAGGCCCTGGATAGTCAATGAGCCTCCTTTAATATAGCAGAACTTGCAGGTGCAGAGCTCATAACAAACTTTTAAAAGTTACAAGAGACAGAAAGCTAGCCAAAATGATGAAACAGAAGAACTCTACCCTAAAGAAATTCCAGGAAGTAGCGACAGCTAAAGAATTGCTCAAAACAGATATAAGCAACAGAACTGAACAAGAATTTAGAACAGAGGTGCCTAGGTGGCTCAGTCGGATGAGTGTCTGACTTCAGATCAGATCAAGATCTCATGGTTCGTGGTTCAAGCCCCGCATCAGGCTCTGTGCTGACAGTTAGCCCAGAGCCTGGAGCCTGTTTCTGATTGTGTCTCCCCCTCTCTCTGACACTCCCCTACTCACTCTCTCTTTCTCTCTTTTCTCTCTCTTTCTCTCTCTCTCATTCTCAGATATAAACAAAACATTAAATTTTAAAAAAAATAAAAGAAAAAAGAATTTAGAGCAATAGTCATAAAACTAATCGCTGGGCTTGAAAAAGTCATGGAGGACACCACAGAAGCTATTGGTACAAAGATTATGGATCTTAAAAATAGTTGTGATCAATTAAAAAATGTTATAAATGAGGTTCATAATAAAATGGAGGCGGCCAATGCACGTATTGAAGAGGTAGAGAGGGTAGATGAATTATAAGACAAAATTATAGAAAAAGAGGAAGTCGAGAAAGAGAGATAAATTGATCCAGAAGCATGAAAGGAGAACTCAAGAATTGAGAGATACAATCAAACAGAGCAATATTCCTATCATAGGACTTTCATAAGAAGAATAGAGAGAAAGGGGCTGAGGAGGTACTTAAACAAATTATAGCCTAAAAATTTCCAAAACAGAGGAAGAAAACAGACATTGAAATGAAAGAGGTACAGAGAATTCCCCTCAGTCATACTTGAATCAATCTTCTGATGACATATCATATTGAAACCTGCAAAATATAAGGATAAAGAGATAATTCTAACAGTAGTTGGGGATAAAAAAGCCCTAACATACAAAGAGAGACATATCAGGGTTGTTGCAGATCTATCTACTGAAACTTGGCAGGCTGGAAAGGAATGGCAGGAAGGCTTCAATGTGATGAACAGAAGAAAATATGCAGCCAAGAATCCTTTACCCAGCAAGCCTGTCATTCAGAATAGGAGAGATAAAAGTCTCCCCAAATAAACAAAGAAATTGGAAGAATTCATCATCACTAAACCTCCCCTACAAGAAATCTTGAAGGGGATTCTATGAGAAGAATGTTTCAAGGAACACAAAGTACCTAAGACACCACTACAAGCAGGAATTCTACGGAGAACACAGTGACTCTAAACCCATATTTTTCAATAATAACACTGAATGTAAAAGGACTAAATGCTCTAATCAAAAGACACAGGGTAGCAGAATGGATAAAAAGCCAAAATCATTCTATCTGCTGTCTACAAGAGACTCATTGTAGACCTGAGGACACCTTCAGATTGAAAGTAAGGGACGGAGAAATATTTATCATGCTACTAATGTCAGACAAACTGGACTTTAAAGTTAAGGTAGTAATAAGGGATGATGAAGGGCATTATATAATAAATACAGGGTTTATCCATCAAGAAGAGCTAACAGTTATAAATGCCTATGGACTGAATTCAGGAAAACCCAAATACATAAAACAATTAATCATAAACGGAAGCAAACTTATGGATAAGAATGTGCTAATTGGAGGGGACTTTAATACTCCACTTACACCAATGGATAGATCAACTAGACAGAAAATCACTAAAGAAACAATGGACCTGAATGACAAATTGGACCAGAGGGACTTGACAGATATATTTAGAACTCTACTTCCAGAGGCTATGGAAATCACTTTCTTTTCAAGTGTGCATGGCACATTCTCCAAGAGATATCACATACTGGGTCATAAAGCAACACTCAATAGATAAAAATAATTGAGATCATATCAAGCACACTTTCAGATCACAATGTTATGAAACTTGAAATCTACCACAGGAAGAAGTCTGGAAAACCTACAAAAACTTGGAGGTTAAAGAACACCTTACTAAAGAATGAATGAGCCAATCAGGCAATTAGATAAAAAATTTAAAAATATATGGAAACAAATGAAAATGAAAACACAACAATCCAAACTCCTTGGGATGCAAAAAAGGCAGTCCTAAGAGGAAAGTACATTGCACTCCAGGCCTATTTCAAGAAACTAGAAAAAGCACAAATACAAAATCTAATAGTGCACCTAAAAGAACTAGAAGCAGAACAGCAAGAGCACTCCAAACCCCAAAGAAAGGCAGAAAATAATAAAAAATCAGGGCAGAAATAAATAACATAGAGTCCAAAAAATCAGTTGAACAGATCGATGAAACCAAGAGTTGGTTTTTTGAAAAAATATAGAAAATTGATAAACTTCTAGCCAGGCTTCTCAAAAAGAAAAGGGAGAACAGCCAAATAGACAATCATGATTCAAAATAGATTTATTACAACCAACCCCACAGGACTACAAGGAATTATCAGGGAATACCATGAAAAATTATATGCCAACAAACTAGACAACCTAGAAGAAATGGACACATTTCTAAACACACATGCACTACCAAAATTCAAAGGGGAAGAGATAGAAAATCGGAACAGACCCATAACTAGTGAAGAAATTGAATCAGTTATCAAAAATCTCCCAATGAATAAGGGCCCTGGGCTAAACGGCTTCCCTGGAGAATACAACCAGACGTTTAAATCAGAGTTAATACCCATTCTTCTCAAGCACTTCCAAAAAATTGAAATGGAAGGAAAACTTCCGGACTCATTCTACAAAGCCAGCGTCACTTTGATTCCTAAACCAGACAGAGACCAGCAAAGAAAGAAAACTACAGGCCAATATCCTTGATGAATACGGATGCAAAAATCCTCAACAAGATACTTGCAAATCGAATCCAGCAGCACATAAAAAGAATTATCCACCATGATCAACTGGGATTCATCCCTGGTTTACAGGGCTGGTAATATTCGCAATTCAATCAATGTAATACATCACATTAGTAAAAGAAAAGATAAAATCATATGATCCTGTTGATAGATGAAGAAAAAGCATTTGGCAAAATATAACATTCTTAATAAAGACTCTCCAGAAAGTCAAAATAGAAGGAACTTACTGAAACTTAATAAACACCATTTAGGAGAAGCCCACAGGTAATATTATCCTCAATGGGAAAAACAGAACTTTCCCTCTGAGATCAGGAACATGACAGGAATGTCCACTTACACTACTGTTGTTTAACATAGTGCTGGAAGCCCTAACGTCAGCAATCAGACAACAAAAGGAAATCAAAGGCATCAAAATTAGCTAAGAAGTCGTCAAACTTTCACTTTTCACAGAGGACACGATACTCTACATAGAAAACTCAAAAGACTCCACCAGAAGCCTACTGGAACTGATCCATGAATTCAGTAAAGTCGCAAGGTACAAAGTCAATGTACAGAAATCAGTTGCACTTTTATACACCAATAATGAAGAGATAGAAAGAGAAACCAAGAAACTGATCCCATTCACAATTGCACAAAAAGAAAAAAACAAGCACCATGAAATACCTAGGAATAAGCCTAACCAAAGATATAAGAGATCTGTATGATGAAAACTATAGAAACCTTATGAAGGAAATTGAAGAATACACAAAGAAATGGAAAAGCATTCCATGCTCATGTATCGGAAGAATAAATGTTGTTAAAATGTCAATACTACCTTCAACTTCCTTCATAAATTTTCTATAGTTTTCATCATACAGATCTCTTGTATCCTTGGTTAGGTTTATTCCGAGGTATTTTATGTTTTTTTGTGCAATTGTGAATGGGATCAGTTTCTTGATTTCTCTTTCTGTTGCTTCATTGTTGGTGTATAAAAATGCAACCGATTTCTGTACGTTGATTTTGTACCCTGCAACTTGGCTGAATTCTTGAATCAGTTCTATTAGGCTTCTGGTGGAGTCTGTCGGGTTTTCGATGTAGAGTATCATGTCATCTGCGAAGAGGGAAAGTTTGACTTTCTCTTTGCCAATTCTGATGCCTTTGATTTCCATGCTCATGGATAGGAAGAATAAATATAGTTAAGATGTCATTACTACCTAAAGCACTCTACACATTCAATGCAATTCCAATCAAAAATTGCACCAGCATACTTCTCAAAACTAGAACAAACTATCCAAAAATTTGTATGGAACCATAAAAGACCCCGAATAGCCAAAGTAATCCTGAAAAATAAAACCAAAACGGGAGGGATCACCATCCCAGACTTTAGCCTCTACTACAAAGCTGTCATCATCAAGACAGTATGGTATTGGCACAAAGACAGACACATAAACCAATGGAACAGAATTGAGAACTCAGAAGTGGACCCAAAAGTATACAGCCAACTGATCTTTGACAAAGCAGGAAAGAATATCCAATGGAAAAAAGACAGCCTTTTTAACAGATGGTGTTGGGAAAACTGGACAGTAACATGCAGAAGAAGGAAACTAGATCATTTTCTCACACCATGCACAAAAATAGACTCAAAATGGATAAAGGACCTGAACGTGAGACAGGAAACTATCAACACCCTAGAGGAGAAAGCAGGAAACAGCCTCCTTGACCTCCACCGCAGCAACTTCTTACTTGACACATCCCCAAAAGCAAGGGAATCAAGAGCAAAAATAAATGATTGGGACCTCATCAAGATTAAAAGCTTCTGCAAAGCCAAGGAAACAACCCAGAAAATTAATAGGCAACCAACGGAATGGGAAAAGATAGTTGCAAATGACATATCAGATAAAGGGTTAATATCCAGAATATATAAGGAACTCACCAACTACACGCCCGAAAAACAAACAACCCAGTGAAGAAATGGGCAGAAGATATGAACAGACACTTCTCCAAAGAGGACATCCAGATGGCCAACAGAAACATGAAACGATGCTCAGCATCCCTCCTCATCAGGGAAATATACATCAAAACCACACTGAGATACCACCTCACGCCAGTCAGAGTGGCTAAAATGAGCCAATCAGAGAACTCTAGATGCTGGCGAGGATGTGGAGAAATGGGCACCCTCCTACACTTTTGGTGGGAATGTAAACTGGTACAGCCCCTCTGGAAAACAGTGTGGAGGTTCCTCAGGAAAATAACAATAGAACTCCCCTATGACCCAGCAATAGCACTGCTAGGAATTTACCCAAGGGATACAGAAATGCTGATGCATAGGAGCACATGTACCCCAATGTTCATAGCAGCACTCTCAACAATAGATAAAACATGGAAAGAGCCTAAGTGTCCATCAACGGATGAATGGATCAAGAAGATGTGGTTTATCTATACCATGGAATACTACATGGCAATGAGAAACAATGAAATCTGGCCATGTGTAGTAACATGGATGGACCTTGAGGGTGTTATGCTGAGCGAAATAAGTCAGGCAGAGAAGGACAAATATCATATGTTTGCACGTATAGGACGATTATGAGGAACTTGACGGAGGAACAAGGGGGAGAAGAAGGGAGGTAATGGTGGGGGAAAGGGAGAGAGGCAAACCATGAGAGACTCTTGAATGCTGACAAAAACTGAGGACTGATGGATGTGGGGGGAGGGGGGAATGGGCATGGAGGAGGACACTTGTGGGGATGAGCAGTGAGTGTTATGTGGAAACTAATTTGACAATAAACTATTTGTAAAAAAACAAAAAAATGTCAATACTACCTAAAGACATCCACATTCAATGCAATCCCAATCGAAATTGCACCAGCATTTTTCTCAAAACTAAAACAATCTTAAATTTTTTATTTAAGACCCCACAAAACCACAAAAGACCCCGAGTAGCCAAACTGTTCTTTAAGAAGAAAACCAAAATGGGATGCATCACAATCCCAGACTTTAGCCTCTACTACACAGCTGTCGTCATCAAGACAGTGTGGTATTGGCACAAAAACAGACACATAGACCAATGGAATAGAATTGAGACTCAGAATTGGACTTAAAAGTATACAGTCAACTAATCTTTGACAAAGCAGGAAATGTATGCAATGAAAAAAAGCCTCTTTAATAGATGGTGCTTGGAGAACTGGGCAGCAACATGCAGAAGAATGAAACTAGATCATTTTCTCACACCATACACAAAAATAAACTCAAAATAGATAAAGGCTGAATGTGAGACAGGAAACCATCAAAATCCTAGAGGAGAAAGCAGGAAACAACTTCCTTGACCTCCACCGCAGCAATTTCTTACTTGACACTTCCCCAAAGGCAAGGGAATCAAGAGCAAAAATGAATTATTGGGACCTCATCAAGATTAAAAGCTTCTGCACAGCAAAGGAAATAATCCATAAAACTAATAGGCAACCGACGGAATGGGAAAGATAATTGCAAATGACATATTGGATAAAGGGCTAATATTCAAAATCCATAAGAAACTTCCCAAACTCCATACCCGAAAAAACAAGTAATCTAGTGAAGAGATGGGCAGAAGATATGAACAGACACTTCTCCAAGGAGGACATCCAGATGGCCAACAGACACATGAAACAATGCTCAGAGTCCCTCATCATCAGGGAAATAACATATCAAAACCACACTGAGATAGCACCTCACGCCGGTCAGAGTGGCTAAAATGAAGAAATCAGGAGGCTCCTGGGTGGCTCATTCGGTTAAGCATCTGACTTCAGCTCAGGTCATGATATCATGGTTCGTGAGTTCGAGCCCCGCATTGGGCTCTGTTCTGACTCCCAGCTCAGAGCCTGGAGCCTGTTTCAGATTCTGTGTCTCCCTCTCTCTCTGACCCTCCCCTACTCATGCTGTCTCTCTCTCTCTCCCTCTGTCTCTTAAAAATAAAACATTAAAAAAATTTTTTAAATAAAATGAACAAATCAGGAGACTATAGATGCTGGCGAGGATGCGGAGAAACGTGAACCCTCCTACACTGTTGGTGGGAATGTAAACTTTTGCAGCCCCTCTGGAAAACAGTGTGGAGGTTCCTCAAAAAATTAACAATAGAACTCCCTATTACCTTGCAGTAGCACTCCTAGGAACTTACCCAAGGGATAAAGGAGTGCTGATGCATAGGGCACATGTACCCAATGTTCATAGCAGCACTCTCAACAATAGCCAAAATATGAAAACAGCCTAAGTGTCTATACAGTGGAATACTACATGGCAATGGAGAAATCTGGCCATGTAATAGCAACATGGATGGAACTTGAGGGTGTTATGCTGTGTGAAATAAGTCAGGCCGAGAAGGACAGATACCATGTTTGCACGTATAAGTGGATTAGGAGGAACTTAATGGAGGACTATGGGGGAGAAGAAGGGGAAAAATAGTCGGGGAGAGGAAGGGAGGCAAACCATGAGAGACTCTTGAATGCTGAGAACAAATGAGTGCTAATGGGGATGGGGTTAGGGGAAAGGGTGTGATGGACATGGCGGAGGGCACTAGTGGGGATGAGCACTGGATGTTATATTGAAACCTGCTGGACAATAAATTATTTAAAAAAAAAAAAACCCTAGAGGAGAAAGCAGGAAACAACCTCCTTGACCTCACCTGCAGCAATTTCTTACTTGACATATCTCCAAAGGCAAGAGAATCAAGAGCAAAAATGAACTTTGTGGACTCATCAAGATATAAAGTTTCTGTACAGCAAAGGAAACCATCAAGAAAACTAATAGGCAACTGACAAATGGGAAAAGACAGTTGCAAATAACATATCGGATAAAGGGCTAGTATCCAAGATCTATAAGGAACTCACCAAACTCCACACCCGAAAAACAAATAATCCAGTGAAGAAATAGGGAAAGGACATGAACAGACATTTCTCCAAAGAGGACATCCAAATGGCCAACAGACACATGAAACGATGCTCCACATGCCTCTCATCAGGGAAATACAAATCAAAACCACACTGAGATACCACCTCACTCCAGTCAGAGTGGCTAAGATGAACAAATCAGGAGAATATAGATGCTGGCGAGGATGTGGAGAAACGGGCACCCTCCTACACTGTTGGTGGGAATGTAAACTGGTGCATCCCCTCTGGAAAAGTGTGGAGATTCCTCAAAAAATTCACAATAGAACTCCCCTATGACCGAGCAATAGCACTGCTAGGAATTTACCCAAAGGATATAGGAGTGCTGATGCATAGGGCACATGTACCCCAATGTTCATAGCCCCACCTTCAACAATAGCTATATCACGGAAACAGCCTAAGTGTCCATCAACTGACGAATGGATCAAGAAGATGTGATTTATCTATACAATGGAATACTCCATAGTAATGAGAAAGAATGAAATCTGGCAACTTGGATGGAACTCGAGGGTGTTATACTGAGAGAAATAAGTCAAGTAGAGAAGGACAGATGCCATTTGTCTTCATTCATATGTAGAACAGGAGAAACTCAACAGAGGGTCATGGGGGGGAGGGGAAAATAGTTAAGGAAAGGGTGGGAGGCAAATCATATGGGACTCTTAAATACTGAGAGCAAATTGAGGGTTGATTGGGGGTGGGGGAGAGAGAAAACGGGGTGATGGGCACGGAGAAGGGCACTTGTTGGGATGAGCACTGGGTATGTGGAAACCAACTTGACAATAAATTATAATAATACAAAAAGACCTGAATTCTGAAAACTATAAAAACACTGAAATAAACTGAAGATAACATCAAATGTGGAAATGTCCAAATGCTCATCGATTGGAAGAATTAATATTGTTAAATTTCCATACTACACAAAGGAATATACACACTTTATGCACTCTCCATAAAAATACCAATAGCATTTTCCACATTACTAGAACTAACAAACATAAAGTTTGTATGAAATCGCAAAAGACTTTGAATAGCTATAACAGTGTTAAAGAGAATAATAAAGATGGAAATCACAATTCCAGATTTAAATTTATACTACAAGCCTATTGTACTCAAAACTCTAGAGTAGGAAGCCCAGAAAACCCCACAACTATATGGCCAATAATCTTCAACATAGGATGCAAGTATATTCAACAGGAAAAAAGACAGTCACGTTAACAAATGGTGCTGGGAAAACTAGACAGCTCCATGCAAAAGAATGAAACTGGACCATTTTTTTCACCATACACAAAAATAATCTCAAAGGGTTAAGTACTTAAATGCGAGACCTGAAACCATAAAAATCCTAGAAGACAGTACAAATAATTTCTCTGACATCAGCCATAACAACATTTTTTAGATATATGTTCTGAGGGAAGGGAAATGATATATGATCCTTTTAATGCATTCCTGAATTTGGTTTCCTAATATTTTGTTGAGAGTTTTTGCTAAGTGTACATCAGGTATACTGGCCTTTACTCTTTTTCTTGTGGATTCCTTGTCTGGTTTGGGTATCAGAGTAATTCTGGTCTTATGAAATGAGTTTGGAAGGATTCTCTCCTATTTTAATTTTTGGAAGAGTTTGAGAAGGATTTGTATTAATTTCTTTTTTCAATATTTTGTAGAATTCACCTGTTAAGCTATCTGGTCTTGGACTTCTGTTTGGAAGTTTTTAATTAGTGTTTCAACGTGCTCACCAGTAAACTGTTCAGACCTTCCATTTAATCATAATTCATTCTTAGCAGGTTGTATGTTTCTAGAAATGTATAAATTTCCCTTAGGTTGCCCAATTTGTTGGTGTATAGTTGTTCATAATAGTTTCCAACAATCTTTTGAATTTCTTTGGTGTCAGTTTTAAAACATCCTCTTTTGGGGCGCCTGGGTGGCTTAGTTGGTTAAGCGTCCGACTTTCGCTTAGGTCATGATCTCGCGGTTCGTGGGTTCGAGCCCCACATAGGGCTCTGTGCTGACTGCCAGCTCAGAGCCTGGAGCCTATTTCAGAGTCTGTGTCTCCCTCTCTCTCTGAACCTCCCCTGATCACACTATCTCTCTCTCTCTCTCCTAGAAATAAATACAAATATTTTAAAAAAATAATAAAACATCCTCTTTTTTTTAAATTTGAGTTTTGTCTCTCCTCTTTCTCTCTTTCGTCACTTTTATTTTTCCTTTGGTGAGTCTAGGTAAAGACTTGTCAATTTTGTTTATTTTCAGAAAACCGGCTCTTAGTTTCATTAGTTTCTATTGTCCCCTTAGTCTTCTTTCATTTTTTTTTTACTTTAATCTTTGTCATTTATTTCCTTGTAATAACTTTGGCTTTTATGTGTTCATCTCTTTCTAGTTCTTTGAGGGGTGAAGTTAGGTTGTTTATTTGAGACTCTTCTTGTTTCTTGAGGTTTGCATTTATTGCTATGCATGTATGGTATTTTATTTTTATTTTTATTTTTTTATTTTATAGTTTATTGTCAAGTTGCTTTCCATATAATACCCAGTGCTCATCCCAACAAGTGCCTTCCTCCATGCCCATCTCCCCCCCCCCAACACCCATCAGTTCTCAGTTTGTTCTCAGTATTCAAGAGTGTCTCATGGTTTACCTCCCTCTCTCTCCCCAATTATTCTTTTCCCCTTCCCCTTCTCCGTGGTCTGAGAAGACAGCACATTTTTCTTTTTAAATTTATTGAACAGGAGTGAAGAGACCCAGAGAAAGAACAGATTTGGCCTGGCTCTGTTCTGAGGGGTAGTCTCTGACACTCCTTCAAGGACTTGCAGTGTCTGGGCATGTATTTCCTCCTTCCCTTCCTGAAAAACTCTCTCCTTGTCTCATGTCCTCCTCCCTGAGTTGTTTCCAAAATAATTCTTCCTTCTCATCCTGAGACTTTCATTTCCTCCAAAGTTGGTTTTATTTCTGATCTTACTCTTCCGGCCCTGAATTCTTCTACCTGTCTCCCTGAGTTCATGTCACTTTCCATCCTGTCCCTCAGTTCTGCTCTCCAGTTCTTGCATTCAGAGCCCTTTCTGTTTACCATACCCCATGGCTCACTTCCATTGCCTTACCCTTGGCTTCATTCACTCATTTAACTTTCCCAGGATTTACCTCCCAACCCCCTCCTTACTGGTTCTCCTCCTCTTACTTCTCACCTCTTTTCTTTCTTTCTTTCTTTCTTTCTTTCTTTCTTTCTTTCTTTCTTTCTTTCTTTCTTTCTTTCTTTCTTTCTTTCTTTCTTTCTTTTTTCTTTTTTTCTTTTCTTCCTTCCTTCCTCCCTCCCTCCCCCTCTTTCTTTCCTTCCTTCCTTCCCTTCCTTCCTTCCTTCCTTCCTTCCTTCCTTCCTTTCTTTCTTTCTTTCTTTCTTTCTTTCTTTCTTTCTTTCTTTCTTTCTTTCTTTCTTTCTTTCTTTCTTTCTTTCTTTCTTTCTTTCTTTCTTTCTTTCTTTCTCTCTTTTCTTTCCAGTTCACTTTCCTCCAAAATGTTCATCTCCCTTCTGCCTGATTCTCCTTTTTCCTTTGCTTCAGTTTGTCTCTCCACCCTGTCACCAGTCATCCTCTTCCCTCTTCTGAGATGGCCATCCCTCTAAACACGTCCTCCTCCTCTACTCACCTCATATCCAACCCCTCCTCCTAGCTCACTCCTTCCACAGCTCACTTCCTATCCTCTTTTACACCAATTCTCCATCACACCTGCTTCCCTTTGCTTCTCTTTCAATTGTCATCTCCAATATCTCCTCAGTTCTTTATTCTTCCCTCAGTTTGCCTCCTATGCCCTCTCCTTTCCTTAGGCCACTTCTCTCCTCATTTCCTGTACCTCTCTGGCCTCCACCTTTTTAGTGCACTTCCCCTCTTCTCTCCCTCACCATATCATCTCCTTCCCACCCTCAACTCCCTTCTCCTCCCGCATTTCTTGCCTCTTTCTCCCGAGTCAGTCCACCTGCTTTCATTTCACCTACCCCACTCAGGTCACCTCAGCTCAGATCCCTCCTCTTTCCTAACCTTTCCCTCTATGAGGTCTCCTCACTGGCCCCAAGTGGCCTGCCCCATAGTCACCAGCCCTGTCACTGCATCTCTCCCTAGACTTCCCACCACTGGGCATGTTTGCAGAGATTCATCTCTTCCCTGACTCTTCCTTTTGTCCAATAGAACCAAGCTCAACTTTTAACATCCATCCTTTACTAGCGCCAGCTGGCCCTGTCCATGCTCTAGGGTGGCATTACAAGGACCTTCAAATACACTTGCCAGGTTTCTAGTGGGGTCATAGGGCACAGTGGCGGCCTGATGATTTGGCAGGTGGGGCTTTGGACCTTGCCTTGGCTCTGGGAAACCACCTGGAGCCAGAGCAACAGGTAGTTCTACCCTTCCAGCATATAGAAAGCTTCTTGGATGTTGTTTTTAAAGACTTTGAGGTGGGCCTGGAGAGGGCAGAAGTTCACCTATGAGTGAGACCACACCTGGCCAGTCCTGAGTTATTTACCCACCAGTCTCCTCAGGCAAGGCCGTGGGCTGGATTCACACCACAGCAGCTCACAAGAAAAATCTCTACCCAAGTAGGGATGCCTGGGTGGCTTAAGTGTCCAACTCTTCATTTTGTCTCAAGTCATAATCTCACTGTTGGTGGGTTTGAGCCCTGTGTCAGGCTCCATGATCACAGCACTGAGCCTGCTTAGATTCTTTCTCGCTCTCTCTTTGCCCCTCCTCTGCTCATTCACTCTGTCTCTCTTTCAAAATAAATAAATAAACTTAAAAAATATCTCTACCCAAGTCCCCTAACTTGTCAGCCACCTTACAAGTCCCTCTTACCAATAACAATGCAGTGCTCCTGTAGCCATATCAAAGTTTTCATTTAGGGGGTCTCCCCACCTTGTCCTCCAGGGCTGGACAATGTATTGACCTTTGCCAGACTATTCCTTCCACTGAGAAGTAAAATCAAGGAAACATCAAGGAAAAACACTCCCCAGGAATCAACTGTATTTTCCCCCAAACAGGCAGAAATCCCAAAGCCATGGTCCCACCCCAGACCAATTAAATGAGCACATCCCTGGATGAGACTGATTGAGCCATTGTTAATTTTTAAATCTCTTCAAGGGATTCTACCATGCAACCAGGGTGGGCAAATATCAAATTGTGTGTGAGGGAGATGAACATCCAATTCAAGGTCTTGGGACCTCAAGGAAGAGAAAGGGTTATGATCAGGCCGGTTCATGAGGTGTCAGCAATGGTTAATAAGGGAACCAATCTAGTGGTTAGAGATCCAGATTCTGAGGGCAACACCCATGGGTTCTAATTCCACCGATAACTGTTTGTGTGGACTTGTTTCTGGACCTTTTTGTGTCTTTTTATGAGTTTCTTCACCTTCAAAGTAGATTTAAGATTAATACCAGGAGTTCTTAATGAGAATTAATGAATTGATACTATTGGTGTAATATTTTATAAGTAGTCAGCATTTCATAAATTTTTAGAAATAAAAATACTCTGATATTCCATGAACTACCTTGACAGTTGGGTACAGCACTCCTCATCACCTCATTTTTATATTGTAATGTTTAATAGCCCATTTATAAAATATTTTTATATCACACTATTTATTAATAGCTTAATCTGCTAAAATAGTAATTTTCCCTGATGTTCTTTTTTTTTTTCCTGATGTTCTGTATTTATTTTAGCTGTCGTCACTGGACCAAAGCCAACTCTGAGTGCCATCTGGTGGCTAAATTAAGAACTGCCTCCCTTCTCCTTCCAAAATTGCCTAGAGTGAGGAACAGATCCTGGGTGCTTGTTGCAGGGGTCTCCCCAGGAATAAGGCAGATGCTCCATACTGGGAGGAGCTTGTGCTCACCTCCCAGTGAAACTTGCCTAATTATGTTGGATAGATTAGTCCCAGGAATAAATGATAAAGTAGGAAAGGGGTGGTTCCAGGGCAGCGATTCCTGGGTCATTTCATTCTGTAGCTGGGGAAAGATGAAAGCTAGTTGGAAGGAAAAATCCCAACAAAAAAATGTTAATGATATGTGTGCTGCTGTTTTAACTTTTATTGTAATTTCAAGGACTCTTCAGGATATTTACTAACCTGTTCAAATACAAACCTGTGCCAATTTCCCCACCTCAGCTGTGGGGGCTTCACTCCTCTCTGACATTTTATCCCCACCACTTCAGCTCCTTGCCCTGCACCAGCCATCACCACAATGTGAGTTGGTTTATCTGTCCTAGACCCTTTTTGATCCCCTAACCACCAACCTTTTTCTTGCCTCCTGGGGCTCTGCTTTTCCTTAGGTATTCAATCTCTCTTCTCTGGCCCCACCTCGGCTCTTCTTATGTCTCTTGCTCTCTTCACCTCAGTATTCATGGCCTCAACTCCTCTTGACCAAGTTTTCCCTGAATGGAAAGCAAGGCCCTCTGTGGCACCCACTACCCCCAACCAGTGTGTAGACAGTCCTACCCCTCTACCCTTCCCTGGTCCTCCCTCAACATTGGTCTCAGATCTCTCCTGGGTTCCTGGGCTGGTATCCTCCCTACTGCTTCCCTAAGTCCCTTTTCTCTGCTGAGATTCACCACAGCCCCTCTGCCTCACCCCTCCCTTGGGACAAGGTCTCTTGCTCCCACTTACTGCCTCGTCTTCCCAGGTCTTTGTAATCATTCATGCAGCTTTGGCTTTCCTCTCAGTTTACCTTCCAGTGCCCTCTCTGCCCTCCTCAGGCATTGCCTTGGGACCCCAACCCCCTTCCCATTGAGTCAGAGATGTCCCTGTACCCACCCAGTTTAGCTCAATGGAGTCTTCTTTGTTACCTTCTTCCTGTTTCCAACTGTCTGTTCCCATAGGAACATTCACCCTTTCCATAGTCTCCCTTCACTTAGGATGGCCCCTTCAGTTTTGATCACCTTCCTGGGTTGTCGTGCCCATGAGCCCTGAGCCCTGAACACTCTCACACTATCCCACACAACTCAAAACAGCTCCCTCCAGCTTCCTTCCCCCAGTCAAACTCCCCAGGGCCTGTGATGTCATCCCCTGGAAATGTCAACCTGCTTGCCTCTCATCTGGATGCCCAAAGCCTTGGCCTAAATGAGGACGGCCAGGTTCTTCCTTGTAGTGTTTAAGGATCATGGTCTGAATCTTTGACATGGCTCTTCTGGCTATGTCTTGCCACAGGGAACCCACACAGAGCCACTCCTCCTCACAGATACAAGGAAGAGCCTTTAGTGGTTGGCCTGGAAGCCTCTGAGATGAACTAGGGGAGAGCAGTTCATCTGATGATCCCCTTCCAAACTCTTGTCAAAGACCAGTCTTAAAAGATGTTCCAACCAAGTTTGCCAGAAAAGATCTGTCTCCCTGACACATTAGAGGCAATCCCAGCATCTGATGACCCTCAAGCACCTTGATCACCATCTGGCAAATCACTCATGATCAAGACAATTTGTCATGTCCCTACATGCCATGACCCACCCCTGATTGAACCCTGTAAAGGAAAGAGCCACTGGGTGGATCCTCAAACTCTGTCCACACACCTCTTTGCATGACTTGTGGAAAGTCTTTGCATGCATGGATTAAACCAACTGTAAAAGCTGAAACCAGGACAGAAAACTCGACGGACCTCCTGAGGTCTTTGAGACTGAGCTTAGGATTGACTCTGGAGTGCAGGTGGTTCTGGTGGGGACAGAGGAAAAGAGTTGTGCAAGTAAATGCTCCCCTCCCTCCCTGTGCTTCCAGCCTGGAGTGAGAGAAGTCAGGCTCCAAGGTGCTCAGCAGACATGGAAATCAAAAACCCCATTGTCTCCACAGCATCTAGAAGCAATTAACTACACTAAAGCCTTAGCAGACATCACTATAATATTCCCACATCACTTTCTTAATAAAATTCAGACTCTTAAGATAGCAAGTAGAAGTTTCATAACTGTGGATGAAGTGAATTTGAGTAGAGTTTAATCCTTTTAATGCAGATTAATGTTGTCTCTTAGGTACTGTCATGGTAATGACATAGTCATTTAAAAAATATTTTGTTAGGCAAGGGAATCAAGAGCAAAAATGAACTATTGGGACCTCATCAAGATGAAAAGCTTCTGCACGGCAAAAGAAACAATCCATAAAACTAATAGGCAATTGACAGAAGGGAAAAAGATAGTTGCAAATGACATATCAGATAAAGGGCTAGTATTCAAAATCCATAAGGAACTCACCAAACTCTACACCCAAAAAACAAACAATCCATTGAAGAAATGGGCAGAAGATAGGAACAGACACCTCCCCAAAGAGGACATCCAGATGGCCAACAGACACATGAAACGATGCTCAGCATTCTTCCTCATCAGGGAAATACAAATCAAAACGACACTGAGATACCACCTCATGCCAGTCAGAGTGGCTAAAATGAGCAAATCAGAGAACTCTAGATGCTGGCGAGGATATGGAGAAACGGGCATCCTCCTACACTGTTGGTGGGAATGAAAACTGGTACAGCCCCTCCGGAAAACAGTGTGGAGGTTCCTTAGGAAAATAACAATAGAACTCAATTATGACCCTGCAATAGCACTGCTAGGAATTTACCCAAGGAATACAGGAGTGCTGATGCATAGGAGCACATGTACCCCAATGTTCATAGCAGCACTCTCCACAATAGCTAAAACGTGGAAAGAGCCTAAGTGTCCATCAACGGACAAATGGATCAAGAAGATGTGGTTTATCACTACGATGGAATACTCCATGGCAATGAGAAAGAATGAAATCTGGCCATGTGTAGCAAGCAACATGGATGGACCTTGAGGGTGCTATGCTGAGCGAAATAAGTCAGGCAGAGAAAGACAGGTACCATATGTTTGCACGTATAGGACGATTAGGAGGAACTTAACGGAGGACCGTGGGGAGAGGGAGAGAGGCAAACCATGAGAGACTCTTGAATGCTGAGAACAAACTGAGGACTGATGGGTGTGGGGGGGAATGGGGCAGATGGGCATGGTGGAGAGCACTTGTGGGAATGAGCACTGGGTGTTAAATGGAAACCAACTAGACAATAAACTATTTGTAAAAAAAACAAAAAAACAAAAAAAAATCCCATCAGAGGAATGAGATATTAGCATGAATACATTTCACATCTTCCAGCCTATTCTACCATTGTAGAATGTACCAACACCACATGAATGATAGATGAATCTGACATGGCTGAATGTTTCATTTACCTGACACCCTGAATTATGAGAAATACTGCAGCTGCTATCCTAAGCCACTACATTTTGATATGTTTTTTTTTTTACACAGAATGAAATAAGTTAAATACAAGTTAAGCAAGAAAAAACATATTTTAATGCACTATAACAGCATGTTAATACTGTTTTGCAATATGTAAATTAATCTAATTTTAATATATGAGATGGAGTTCAGTGTCAAAAGAATAAGATGAGTAATGATTACTATTTCATGATTAAAATTAATATACAAAAATCTAAAATAATAAACTAATAAGAAGTAATGTTTTAATTTAAAATTTTTTAATGTTTTTTATTTATTTCTAGGAGAGATAGAGAGACAGCGTGAGCAGGGGAGGGTCAGAGAGAGAGGCAGTCACAGACTTTTAAACAGGCTCCAGGCTCTGAGCTGGCAGTCAGCACAGAGACCAACGTGGGGCTCCAACCCACGAACCGCGAGATCATGACCTAAGCGAAAGTCGGACGCTTAACCTACTAAGCCACCCAGGCGCCCCAGTAATGTTTTAATTTTAAACATAAAATTAAAAGTAGTTAAAAATGCAACAATACATTGTGAATTACCTATTTTTAACTTAAACTTTAACATGCCTTTCTATATAAAAACAGATGAAATAATTTTAAATGTATGACATGATTTAAAAAAAAATTGAAGAAAATAGTACTTATGTAGGAAATATACTTGAACATTTATAAACTAATCATTATTTTATTTTATTTTTTTAACATAAATCTACATGTTTTATTTTGTTTTGATTTTCTATCATATTTTATTTCTTTTTTTAATAGTTGTCAAGTTGGTTTCCATATAACATTTTAAATTCTTTGAATGTTTACTGAGATTGTCCTGTTTTAGGCCAAGAATTATACAAATATTAAACATTTGTTTACAATATAGCCAAATTTATTGATAAAATACATTAAATCATGAAACTTAGAACATTATATAGATTGATGGTGATGATGAACATGATAGATAGATAGATAGATAGATAGATAGATAGATAGATAGATAGATGATAGATAATAGATTGGATATTGATATATATATAGATAGATAGATTAGAATGAACAAACACACAGACATAAGTGTGACACATAGCATGAATAGCAAAGGAGTAAAACAGCTACATGATGAGCAACAGTAAATCATGTCAATAATTCCTTTGACATGACTAATTTACTTTAGTAAAGACCTACACAATCCACAGTGTCCACACTGAATGGAAATACATTGCCCTTGAAATTTAATTTCTTGTCCCTTCTATCACTGGCCAAAACTCCACCAAAAGTGAGGGGAAAGGACTCCTTAAGACTTCTGAACTGGGAAAAAAGTTAAAAAAAAAAAAAGGAGAGTAATTATGGAAAATAAATACACAATAGAACAAAAATTTTCCCCCTACAAAACATTTTATTTGTATTTGTCAGAAAACAGTGTATGAAGGAGTGGATGAAAGAGGAAAGAGTTCTGGGGGTGACTATCAATTCTTCCAGGAAAAGGCAAAAGATTTAGTATAAATTTTTGGAATATTGATGTGAACATATTTAAGACCATTTGGTTATGCTGAGCTTTTTGTTTACTTTGGAAAGTAACCATTTTTGTTTTAGGTTTTATTTTGTTTTGTTTTGTTTTGTTTTTTGGAAAGTAACCAAACCAATGAGTTTAACTATTGTTTACAAACTTTCTTATGCTTTTTTTTTATTGAGAGAGAGAAGGAGAGAGAACAAACAGGGGAGGGACAGAAAGAGAAGGAGAGAGTCCCAAGTGTGCTCAGCACTGTCAGCATGGAGACTGATGTGGAGCTCAATATCACTCACCATGAGATCATGAGCTGAACTGAAATCAAGAGTCAGATGCTTAACCAACTAAGCCACCCATGCACCCCATGGTTTTAAAAAGTTGAGATATAACTGAAATATAACATTTTCTAATTTTAAGGTGTAAAAAGTAATGATTTGGTATATATATATATATTTGGTATATATATATTTACCATAGTAAAGTTATTTAACATATCCCTGGATTCACAAAATTGTCATTTTGTTGTTGAAACTGTTATGCTGAGAACATTAAAGATGTACTCTTACAGTAAGTTTTGAATATACAATGCAGAAATGTTAATTATAGTTGCCGTGCTGTACAGTAGATTCTTCGAATTAATTCATTTTAAAATAGTTTTAAGTTTATTTCTTGAGAGAGAGTGAAAGAGAGAGAGAGAGAGGGAGAATTCCAAGCAGGTTCCACACTGTCAGCGCAGAGCCCACCATGGGGCCTGATCTCACAAACCGTGAGATCTTGACCTGAGCTGAAATCAAGAGTCAGATATTTGAGCAACTGAGCCATCCAGGCACCCTGAAAAATTATTTTAGATATTTATTTTAGAAATTATTTAGATATTTATTTGCATGTTTCTTCTGTCATTTCTGAACAAAATAAATTTGTTTAGATTTTATATTAAACTGGGCAATAAGTTGTCTTTGTGTTAAATAACCCCTTTAAATAGATATCAAAGAGATTGACGTATAAAACACCCTGTCAAATTCCCTCTTTCATTGAGATTATTTCTACTACACTCTGGTGAAAATGTCCACTACTCCTTGGCTCTTTGATAATAAATGGTAAGATAGAGTCTCTAAAAAAACAGGAAAAATCCATATTATATTTCCTTGAATTGTTATTTTTATGTTTCTTTTTGCTACAGTTAGCCTTTTGCTTGAGGGAGTAAATTACTTTATACTCCATATGCCATGGCCAGTCAAATTGTCCTCCATATTAATAATCAAGTTCAGTGAAGAAAGGTGTTGCAGATTTGGCACAAATTTTTATCATAAATCCAAAGAAAAATCTATCTTCTATATTTATTTTCTTTTTAAAGTTTATTTATTTGTTTTGAGAGAGGGGGGAAGGGGCAGAGATTGAAGAACAGAGAGAATCCCAAGCAGGCTTTGTGCAGTCAGCACAAAACCCAACACAGAGCTCCAACTCATGAACCATGAGTTCATAACCTGAACCAAAGTCAAAGAGTCAGATGCTTAACCAATTTAGTCAGCCAGGCATCCCGTCTTCTATATTTCTTCGGTATAAACTCAGATGGAGCATATGTGAGCTGATATTAAGTAGCTTTTTTTCAGATATATTAACTACAGATAAAAATAAGCAACTCCTCTTCCCTAGTTACTCCTTATAACAGAATAATTAAGTCACTAGAGATATCACAATGGATAATATATTCCAGTAAATGAACGCTAGTATATATTTTTAAATTTCTTAAGATGTGTGAAAAACATGTACACATGTGTACCTACTACACACATGCATACACAGAGTTAGTAGAATAGGTTGATTGACTTTTAGAATTAAATTTTATATATACTTGTGGCAATCTATGTAAGATTTAGCAAATTACTTATATTATCTTTATTTCATTTTTTTGTGAGAAACATGAAGATAATAATATGTAAATTATGGGGTTGTTTTAGTGATTGAGAGAGATTGTGTGTATATTAGTAAATTAGCAGACCTTAGTAAATGACAATTACTGATTGAAATGTAATAAGAAAGAAAGACATCAAATGAAATTTGATATATGCTATGGTAAATATTTATTGTATCTAGGCTATACAAATGCATAGAGGCAATACTCAACACAACTTTGGTCATCAGGATAGGCTCCTGTTGAAGGGGTCTTGAAGGACAATCATAAGTTAAGCACTTTGTACAAGGCGCAAAGAGGAGAGAAAAGGAGACTAAATTTGAAAGATTGTGGAGGTTTGAGATAAAGCAGGTGTTTCAGAAAGAAACTTGCATAACAGAATTGGTCAGGTCACATGGTCCTAGAAATTAAGTTTATTTTTTGTCTTGAAATTAATAAAGGGGCAATGAGTAATTTAAGTAAGAAGTTGATGCTCACCATTGCTTTTTATTTTTTTTATTTTTATTTTTATTTTTATTTATTTTTTTTTTACAAATAGTTTATTGTCAAATTAGTTTCCATATAACACTCAGTGCTCATCCCCACAAGTGCCCTCCTCCATGCCCACCCCTCCTCCCCCCCACATCCACCAGCCCTCAGTTTTTGTCAGCATTCAAGAGTCTCTCATGGTTTGCCTCTCCCCCTTTCCCCCACCATTTCTGCCCTTCTTCTCCCCCTTGGTCCTCTGTTAAGTCCTCCTAATCCTCCTATACGTGCACACATATGATATTTGTCTTTCTCTGCCTGACTTATTTCGCTCAGCATAACACCCTCAAGGTCCATCCATGTTGCTACACATGGCCACATTTCATTGTTTCTCATTGCCATGTAGTATTCCATGGTATAGATAAACCACATCTTCTTGATCCATTCATCTGTTGATGGACACTTAGGCTCTTTCCATGTTTTAGCTATTGTGGAGAGTGCTGCTATGAACATTGGGGTACATGTGCTCCTATGCATCAACATTTCTGTATCCCTTGGGTAAATTCCTAGCAGTGCTATTGCTGGGTCTAATAGGGGAGTTCTATTGTTAGTTTCCTTAGGAACCTCCACACTGTTTTCCAGAGGGGCTGTACTAGTTTACATTCCCACCAACAGTGTAGGAGGGTTCCCGTTTCTCCACATCCTCGCCAGCACCTAGAGTTCTCTGATTGGCTCATTTTAGCCACTCTGACTGGCGTGAGGTGGTATCTCAGTGTGGTTTTGATTTGTACTTCCCTGATGAGGAGCGATGCTGAGCATCGTTTCATGTGTCTGTTGGCCATCTGGATGTCCTCTTTGGAGAAGTGTCTGTTCATATCTTCTGCCCATTTCTTCACTGGGTTGCTTTTTAAATATGCCATTGCTTTTGGCAGATAGCAACATTTGGAGGGAAAAGAGTCATGGTCTGAAGCTAGGACTATTATGAGATTACTACGGTAAATTAAATACACAATGCAAAAGACATGGTAAAGAAGTGGCTCAAAGTATTTTTTTAAAGTTTTGGTCTATTTGAAAGGTTAGTCACGTTTTCACATGCGTTTGGCTTTCTGTGAGTTTATTTTCATTTTATTTCAACCTCAGTATTTGAAAATACACATTGTAAATAAGGTAAAGTCATTTGAAAACTCAGGTTTCAAGATACAGTTTCCTTTATAATAAACATTCCCTGTTTTAATTTTAACTCTATTTTTAAAATTTGTAATTGCTTAGCTTCATCAATATTAGCACTATTTATTTCCTACAGAAAAGTAGACAGCCATTACTAATGACACTAGAAGTAGAAAATGACAAACATTGCCAAAATTAAGTAGAATGAGGAAGTCCATATGGATTTCCTTTCCTAAGAGAGGTCCTGATAGAGGACATGCCCTTTTGTAATTAGAGCCAAGGGATTAAATTCTCTGGAGGAAAATGACTTGAGGTCCATGATACCAAGAGATAGATGTATCTATAGAAATGTGGGTTATTTGGACCATCTGAGCACCTTCTACTGATTTTTTTTTCTAAAATAGACAGAAGAAGCACTGAGATGTAGCTCAGAGTCAGAGAATGATCATCACACTCCAGAGTATAGAGATTCTAGATATTACATGCTGAATCTCTGTCCTGATCAATACCTGTGAGTATAAGACAAACTCTTTTTTTGGAGAATGTTACCTTCCCTATTGAGCTTAAGTGACTTGGTGGTAAATTATGAGACAATATGTATGAAAACACTATCTAGGTTTACAAGTATAAATATTCCTCAGCTTGATTATTAAAATTATAACATATATTTTAAATAAATTTACCATATTGTGTGCAGTTTTTCATAACATCATGGGAATGCCATAATTTCCTCACACATCTGGGCTCTTTCTCCTTTATTCTAATAAGAGAGAATAGAAATAGACTACTTCTTAATGATTACATTATGTTTAATTTATTAAAATATTTATGAAAGCCTTTATGATAAATGTAAGCATCTTCCAGTTGGTAGATATACACCTCAAAATGGCCTCATAGAAATAATTACCTACTAGATGACCTCAATATAGTGCTTTAAAACAGACCTATAAAAATTTAAATATGACAAAATTTATTAGATACCAGTGTAAATTTTCTGATAAAAAATTACTGGGCCTAAGTGACTTGACCCAAAACAGAAGCCAATTTCTATATTTATCTCTCAAATACTTCATAAAGTATACCAATTAATAAAATTCTTAGACTCAGTCCCATAAAAGTGAAATAAACCTTACAGGAATTCAGTGAAGCTTGATTTACTTAAATTGCACAGTATGTGAAACCCTTTACTATTTGGAAATATGGAATGTACTAGGATATGTGAGTAGAAATCTTAAGGTTTTTTTCCCCTAAGTTTTTATTTGAATTCCAGTTAGTTAATATTCAATGTAATATTAATTTCAGGTATACAATAAGTGATTCAACACTTTCATGCAACACCCTGTTCTCCTCAAAACAAGTGTATTCCTTTATTTTTTAATTATTTAATTTTTAAATTATTTTTGTTTTTATTTTTTAATAAGTTCGCTCCTTAATTACAACCTATTTAACCCATCTCCCCATGTCCATCTTCACAGTAACCATCAGTTTGTTCTCTATAGATGAGTCTGTCTCTTGGTTTGCCTTTCTCCTCTCTCTCTCTCTCTCACACACCACTTTCCCTCTCTCTCATATCACAAAGTCTAGAAAGACTGGACCGGTGTAGTTGAGCATCCTCTCACATCTCTGTGCCCACTCAGATTTTTCCATTAAGTCCATGATTTGTGTTGTCTCTCTCCTTATTTTCATTAATTTTCTAAATTCTAATCATTTCAGGCCTCTGTATTTAATCTTATTTTTAAATTTCCCCTTTTTATTTTCAACTCAATTTTTAACATGCATTTTCTTTATATACCTCCATCAATCTCATATAAACTTAATTTTCCTCTTATTAAGTCACTTTTCTTCAAAATATACTTTTTAAAAACTCAGCGAGGGTCTTCTCTGTTATACATTGACAACTGACATGAAAACATATAGAAGGACCAACATGCTTAAAGTATAATGTTAAGATTTTTCAATTTCATATAAAGTTATGACACTTAGTCTCATGTTAAAAATAATAACAAACAAGAAGCTGGCAGTTCTTTATATTGACTGCCCTGGGAGTAAAACTATATTTGCTATTTATTTTAGTTTTAAATACTCTTGTTACAGAGAATTTGGATTCCCTTAACACATATTCATCATTAAAATAAGTTAAATTACCTAATAAATAATAAAGGTCATACAAATAAATATTCGGTGACCTAAAAATGAGTTTTCCATTAGTTTCAATTTTAGGCATATTCCCATCTTTACAACATTCTTCTATGCTCAAGTGTTAGAAATGGGAATGAAAATTTCCTCTTGGTGTATAAGCATAATATTGTAATTCTGTGAAAAAAAATACCATGCAATTTTTGTGTGTCATTAGAACAAGTAAAGTTCTCTATTGAGTTTGCCTCCTTTAAAGAGTTCTACCATGAACCATAATTGACATAAATTCATTGAGAATATCAATACATAATGAGAATGTTTTTTGGAGAAAATTTTGGCAGCAAAATAATTTAATACTAAATTTCCCTAAAGAGAGTATTGTGACAGGCATAGACTGCCTGCTATTAGTATGTAAGTCCTCATGAATCACCTCTGTTCTTGGAAGTATATTTATTTGATATGAGTATGTGATAATACATCTAACTTGCTGATATTAAATAGAAGCAGCTTGATCTATCACCACTTATCATGAGTCATTGAAGTGTCTAAAGTAAAAATGCATAATTGGATTTCTCAGTAATTTAATTGAATTCCACATATTTAAAATGGCTATTTGCTTAGAATATTTCTGAGGGTATTGAAAGATAGATTTTAAGGATAGACAAACACAATGGTAAATACTCTTTAGTCAGGTAGATGTTCAGTATCAAAAAGCATTATATGTTAGACAAAATTTAGATCTTTTAAATGTGTATTTATTTATTTTGAGAGAGAAAGAGAGCATGAGCAAGCATAAGTAGGGAAGGGTCAGCGAGAGAGGGAGAGAAAGATTCCCAAGCAGGCTCAGTGCTGAGCCTGACATAGGGCTGGAACTAAGGGGATGTGAGATCATGACCTGAGCCAAAATCAAGAGTTAGTCACTTAACCGAGTGAGCCACCCAGGCACCCCTAGATTTTTTAATTAAATAAAATAATGAGAACATGAGAATATAAGGAAAAATATATTATTTCAAATTTGGAATCTGGAAGTCAGGAATAATTTTGGAAATAATGACATGTCACACGGGGATGGGAAGTGGAGCATGCTTAGGATTGAATTTTGTTTGCTGTATAATAATTGGGGCTTTAGGAAAATATCTGTATAGTATGATATTTTAGAAGTAGGTAAAAATAAATGTGGTCTAGAGATCATAATCAATGACCTTTAACAGAGAACTGATGGATAAATTAGATTTCTAATTTTTACTTTACTTCTCTTTTACTTTACTTCTCTACTGTCATCCCCTGAACTTTACCCTGGCTCCCCTCAATGCTTCATATATGCTCTACCTAGTCATCATTTTTGCAGATTAATCCACTTAAGCCATCATACTTCAGTAACATGAGACTTTCTCAATCTTAATTCATTCAATCCTAAATCTAAATCCATTCCCTGTCACTCTACATCTTTATGCTATGGCTTAAAATACTTCAGTATTTGGTTGATTAGAAACAAACTTGATGTATGCAATCTGGCCCCTATGATCAGTTTACTCATCCATCACCAGGCCCTTTTTTTGTTTGTTTTGATTTTGCAATGTTCTCCCTATGTCACAAAAGTACCTCAGTGTTCTGTCCCTCTTGAACTGTAAAGGGTTGGGTGTTTTATACATTAAAGCCTTTACTCACTGTGGTGAAACATCCCTCATCACTTCCCAAAATGTTCCATGGAAGTGAAGCTTTTAAAGACCACAAATGAAATTCTATTTTATTCTCTAACAGTGTATATCACTTGACTTATAATTTATTATCGCAGGAAAATAATTTTAGAAACAATTAAATAAAGAAATAGATAAATAAAGAATAAATAAATAAATAACTCACCTTCCCATGCAGATTAAGAGAAGCAAAATTTTGTTTTCAAAAGACAAGAATAGTACCTTATTCTTCTGTGGGAAATATTTTAAAGGGTGCTTTGACAACATAAGATATGACTCCAAGACCTGGTCTGAAAACTAAAACTAAAAATGTATAGTATTAAACTCTTCTCTAAATTTAGATGTACATGTGTAATGATATTGATGCCATAGAGTATTTCACTGTGCTAGTGCCACAAAATGTGGAAGGGGCAAAATGATATAGAGAATTATTACAAGAGAAATTCAGTATTTATTTTTTATAGTTTATTGTCAAGTTGGCTTCCATATAATACCCAGTTCTCATCCCAACAAGTGCCCTCCTCCACGCCCATTACCCATTTTTTTCTCTCCCCCACCCATCACCCCTCAGTTTGTTCTCAGTATTTAAGAGTCTCTTATGGCTTGCCAGAATTCAGTATGTGTTTAGGAAAGCACCCACCTGAGACATTTTAGGAGAAAAGGAGAAAAAGTTTAATGTAGAATTTCCTGTGATCAGTGATTGGTATAAAATTTAGGAATAGGTACGTGTAATTATTTTCTTTCTAGGTTCTTTACTGACTGTTTCTATCTGCATGTAAATTGGTTGATTCTTATAAGCCTCAGATTTCTTATATGGGAAATAAAGAAAATACTTTTAAACTTTGTTGCCTGTGAAGTTTGGCAGGAAATAACTGGAAAGAAATGCGCTGGTGGAGAACTCATTGTGACTAAATTGGAGATCACTAAAGGTTAGTGAGAAGGTCTTATACATACAGTGCCCTATGGAGTATATTGTCATGGTGTACATTTGAAAACTAAATTAATAAATAAGATTACAATTTTTCAAGAACTTATAGGTAAGACATATTATTCAGGATGTTGTGGAGAAACCAGAATTTAGCTCTGACTCCATCTTGCTAGGAATCTTTGATCACAGCTCCACCCACACCTTTCTCTTTTCTCTGGTTTTGGGAATCTTCACAGTGGCCTTGATTGAAAACACTGTCATGGTTCTCATTTATCTGGTCAGCCAGCTGCACACACCCATGTACTTCCTTCTCAGATGACTATCCCTCATGGATCTCATGCTCATTTGCACCACTGTACCCAGGATGGCCTTCAACTACTTGTCTGGAAGGAAGTCCATCTTCTGGCAGGTTGTGGAGCCCAGATACTCTATGTGTCTCTAGTTGGAGCTGAATGTTTCCTGTTGGCTATTATGGCCTATGGCCACTATGTGGCTATATGCCACCCCCTTCGACACACCATTCTTATGAATCAGAAACTCTGTGTCCTCATGACTGTTGCCTCCTGGATCTTGGGATCTCTTGACGGCATTATTGTGCTTATAGCAGCCTTATCATTCTCTTTCTGTAGTTCTCTGGAAATTCATAACTTTTTCTGTGATGTCGCTGCCCTTTTCCCTCTTTCTTGCACAGACACCCATGCTTTTAAAAGACTACTTTTCATCTTCTGTGTGGTGGTGCTAATATTACCAGTCTGTGATCATCATTTTCTATTCACATGTCCTTCGATCTGTCATCTTCATGAGTTCCAGAGAAAGTCGCCACAAAGCCTTCACCACCTTCTCCTCCCACTTATCTTTGGTTGGACTCTACTATGGTGCTGTTCTGTTCATGTACATGAGACCAGCCTCTAACTACACACCAGAACAGGACAAGATAGTATCTGCCTTCTACACCATCCTCACCTACATGCTCCACCCTCTCATATACAGCCTCTGCAACAAAGAGGTATCCAGGGGGCTTAGGAAACTATTGACGAAAGAAAAGTTAATGTAATGTCATCAAATATATTTATTTGAGTGCCCACTCAAGTCAATACTCCTTCAAGGAAGCTGGAATATCTTAGCCATCCTCTTCTTCCTAGTTTTTCTTTTTCCCACATTTTCCAATTTTATAATAGCTTTGTTTGGAATAATATTAAGTAAACACCATGTGTATAATGGGCTGTATTTGTTGTTTATTGTAGGTTACTTCATGCCCAAGATTTCAATTATATTACTATTTGATATCTATAAACATTTGGCCTTAGGATCCATGCTTTTGAACCCAGGCTTAAAACTGATGGTTCTTTGCTTTATCCAGGAAAAAATATTGGAGTTGATCCACTGCTTTTGTTGAATGCCTCATTGTTTAATGATTATTTAACAGAGAATATTTTAATGTTACCGCTCCTTGATCCTGGGTATTGACTGTTTTATTCTTAACTCTTGACCTAATTACTAACAATTTACAAGTGGAGATTTAAGTTCAACACCTTTTCTTATGTACATACAAAAGAGCCCTTAGAAATTCTTATGTAATTTTTCACTTTTAAATTATAAGTGGATTTTTTTTTTACAAATAGTTTATTGTCAAGTTGGTTTCCATATAACACCCAGTGCTCATCCCCACAGGTGTCCTCCTCTATGTCCATCTCCTCTATGCCCATCTCCCCCACCCATCAGTCCTCAGTTTGTTCTCAGCATTCAAGAGTCTCTCATGGTTTGCCTCTCTCCCTCTCCCCCACTATTTCCCCGCTTCTCCTTCCCCCATGGTCCTCCGTTAAGTTCCTCCTAATCCTCCTATACGTGCAAACATATGCTGGCTGTCTTTCTCTGTCTGACTTATTTCGCTCAGCATAGCACCCTCAAGGTCCATCCATGTTGCTACACATGGCCAGATTTCATTCTTTCTCATTGCCATGTAGTATTCCATGGTATAGATAAACCACGTCTTCTTGATCCATTTGTCCGTTGATGGACACTTAGGCTCTTTCCATGTTTTGGCTATTGTTGAGAGTGCTGCTATGAATATTGGGGTACATGTGCTCCTATGCATCAGCACTCCTATATCCTTTGGGTAAATTGTTAGCAGTGCTATTGCTGGGTCCTAGGGGAGCTCTATTGTTAATTTTTTGAGGAACCTCCACACTGTTTTCCAGAAGGGCTGCACCAATTTACATGCCCACCAACAGTGTAGGAGGATGCCCGTTTCTCCACATCCTCGCCGTCATCTAGAGTCCTCTGATTTGCTCATTTTTGCCACTCTGACTGGCGTGGGATGGTATCTCAGTGTGGTTTTGATTTGTATTTCCCTGATGAGGAAGGATGGTGAGCATCATTTCATGTGTCTGTTGGCCATCTGGATGTTCTCTTTGGAGAAGTGTCTGTTCCTATCTTTTGCCCATTTCTTCAATGGATTGTTTGTTTTTTGGGTGTAGAGTTTGGTGAGTTCCTTATAGATTTTGGATACTAGCCCTTTGTCTGATATGTCATTTGCAACTATCTTTTCCCATTTCATTGGTTGCCTATTCGTTTTATGGATTGTTTCCTTTGCCGTGCAGAAGCTTTTAATATTGATGAGGTCCCAATAGTTCATTTCTGCTCTTGATTCCCTTGCCTTCGGGGATGGGTCAAGTAAGAAATTTTTGCGGTTGAGGTCAAGGAGGTTGATTCCTGCTTTCTCCTCTGGATATTGATGGTTTCCTGTCTCACGTTCAGGTCTTTCATCCATTTTGAGTTTATTTTTGTATGGTATAAGAAAGTGGTCTAGTTTCATTCTTCTGCATGTTGCTGTCCAGTGCTCCGGGCACCATCTGTTAAAGAGGTTTTCTTTTTTCCATTGGATACTCTTTCCTGCTTTGTCAAAGATTAATTGGCCATACATTTGTGGGTCCAATTCTGCGTTCTCTATTCTGTTCCGTTGGTCTTTGTGTCCGTTTTTGTGCCAATACCATACTGTCTTCATAATTACAGCTTTGTAGCAGAAGATAAAGTCTGGGATTGTGATGTCTCCTGTTTTGGTTTTCATCCTCAATATTACTTTGGCTATTTGGGGTGTTTTGTGGTTCCATACAAATTTTAGGATTCTTTGTTCTAGCTGTGAGAAGAATGCTAATGCAATTTGGATTGGAATTGCATTGAATGTGTAGATTGCTTTGGGTAGTATTGAGATTTTACCAATATTTATTCTTCCAATCCACTTACCATGGAATGTTTTTCCATTTCTTTGTGTCTTCAATTTCCTTTATAAGTTTTCATCATACAGATCTTTTACACCTTTGGTTAGGTTTATTTCTATGTATTTTATGTTTTTTTTTTTGTGCAGTTATGAATGGGATCAGTTTCTTGATTTCTCTTTCTGTTGTTTCCGTATTGGAGTATAAAAATACAACCTATTTCTGCATGTTGATTTGTACTCTCTGACTCTGCTGAATTCATGGATCAGTTATCTAGCAGACTTTTGGTGAAGTCTGTTGGGTTTGTTATGTAGTATCATGTCATCTGCGAAGAGTGAAAGTTTGACTTCAGCTTTGCCAATTCTGATGCCTTTTATTTCATTTTTTTGCTTGATTGCTCATGCTAAGGCTTCCAGCACTATGATAAAGAACAGCGGTTAGAGTGGACATCCCTGTCGTGTTCCTGATCTCAGGGGGAAAGCTCTCAGTTATTCCCCATTGAGGATGATAATTAACTGTGGGCTTTTCATGAATGGCTTTTATGATGTTTAAGTAAGTTCCTTCTATCCCGACTTTCTCGAGAGTCTTTATTAAGAAGGGATGCTGCATTTTGTCAAATGCTTTTTCTGCATCTATTGACAGGATCATATGGTTTTTATCTTTTCTTTTATTGATATGGTGTATCACATTGATTGATTTGCGAATGTTGAACCAGCCCTGTAACCCAGGAATGAATCCCACTTGATCTTGGTGGATGATTGTTTTGATATGCTGCTGGATTCGATTTGCAAGGATCTTGTTGAGAATTTTTGCATCCGTATTCATCAAGGATATTGGCCTGTCGTTCTCTTTTTTTGCCGGATCTCTGTCTGGCTTGGGAATCAGAGTGATGCTGACTTCATAAAATGAGTCCAGGAGTTTTCCTTCGATTTCTATTTTTTGGAATAGCTTGAGAAGAATTGGGATTAATTCTGTTTTAAATGTCTGGTAGAATTCCGCAGGGAAGCCATCAGGTCCAGGGCTCTTATTTGTTGGGAGATACTTGATACCTGATTCAATTTCTTCACTCGTTATGGGTCTGTTCAAATTTTCTATTTCTTCCCATATGAATTTTGGTAGTGAGTGTGTGTTTAGGAATTTATCCATTTCTTCTAAGTTTTCCAATTGGTTGGCATATAATTTTCCATAGTATTCCCTGATAATTGCTTGTATTTCTGAGGGGTTGGTTGTAATAAGTCCATTTTCTTTCACGATTTTGTCTATTTGGGTGCTCTCTCTTTTCTTTTTAAGAAGCCTGGCTAGAGGTTTGTCAATTTTGTTTATTTTTTCAGGAATCCAACTCTTGGTTTCATTGATCTGTTCAATTGTTTTTTTGGTCTCTGTGTTGCTTATTTGTGCTCTAATTTTTACTATTTCTCTTCTTCTACTGGGTTTAGGGCGTTCCTGTTGCCCTGCCTCTAGTTCCTTTAGGTGAGCTGTTAGATTTTGCGCTTTTTCTAATCTCTTGAAATAGGCCTGGAGAGCAATGTACTTTCCTCTTAGGACTGCCTTTGCCGCATTCCATAGATTTTGGATTGTTGTGTTTTCGTTTTCATTGTTTCCATATATTTTTTAATTTCATCTCTAATTGCCTGATTGACTCATTCATTCTTTAGTAGTGTTTTTTAACCTCCATGTTTTGGAGGTTTTCCAGACTTCTTCCTGTATTTGATTTCAAGTTTCAAAGCAGTGTGATCTGACAGTGTGCATGGTATGATCTCAATTCTTTTATATTTATTGAAAGTTGCTTTATTTCCCATTATGTGATCTATCTTGGAGAATGTGCCATGCGGACTTGAAAAGAATGTAAATTCGCTGGCCTCAGGATGTAGAGTTCTAAATATATATGGGGCGCCTGGGTGGCTTAGTCAGTTAAGCGTCCGACTTTCTCTTAGGTCATGATCTCATGGTTCATGGGTTCGAGCCCACGTCGGGCTCTGTGCTGACTGCCAGCTCAGAGCCTGGAGCCTATTTCAGAGTCTGTATCTCCCTCTGTTTCTGACCCTTCCCTGCTCACACTGTCTCTCTCTCTCTCTCTCTCTCTCCTAGATATAAATAAAAATATTTTTTTAAAGATAAATAAATAAATATATCCTTCAGATCCATCTGGTCCACTAGGTCTTTCAAGTCCATTATTTCTTAGTGATTTTTTTGTCTGGTTGACCTATCCTTTGCTGTAAGCGGAGTGTTAAAGTGCCCTGCTATTAGCACATTCTTATCTATAAGCTTGTTTCTGTTTGTGATTAATTGTTTTAGATATTTAGGTGCTCCCATATTCGGTGTGTAGACATTTATGATTGTTAGTTCCTCCTGATGGATGGACCCTGTAATTATTATGTAGTGTTCTTCTTCATCTATTGTGATTGTCTTTAATTTAAAGTCCAGTTTGTCTGATATAAGTATAGCTACTCTGGCTTTCTTTTGATTTCCCGTAGCATGATATATATTTCTCCATCCCCTTACTTTTAGTCTGAAGGTATCTTCCCGTCTAAAATGAGTTTCTTGTAGACAGCAAATAGATGGATTTTTTTTTTTTTTTACCCATTCTGCTACCGTATGTCTTGTGATTGGAACATTTGGCCCATTTACATTCAGTGTTATTATTGGAAAATATGGGTTTAGAGTTATTGTGTTCTCTGTGGGATTCATGCTTGTAGTGTTGTCTCTGGTACCTTGTGTTCATTGCAACAATTCCCTCATATAGTTTTCTTTAAGATCTGTTGTAGGTCTGGTTTAATGGTGATGAAACTTTCAATATTCGTTTGTTTGGGAAGACTTTTATCTCTCTTATTCTGAATAACGGGCTTGCTGGATAAAGGATTTTTGGCTGCATATTTTTCCCGTTCATCCCATTAAAGATTTCCTGCCATTCCTTTTTGGCCTGCCAAGTTTCAGTAGATAGGTCTGCTACTACCCTTATGTATCAACCTTTTTTATTTGGGCGTTTTTATCCCTAACTGCTATCAGAATTCATTCATTATCCTTTTATTTTGCCAGTTTCACTATGATATGTCATGCGAAAGATCTATTCGAGTTATGCCCGCGAGGAGTTCTCTGTGCCTCTTGGATTTCAATGTCTGTTTCCTTCCCCAATTTGGGGAAGATCTCAGCTATGATTTGTTCAAGTACCCCTTCAACCCCCCTCTCTATCTCCTCTTCTTCCTCTGGAATTCCTATGATACAGATATTGTTCTGCTTGCTTCACTCAGTTCTTGAATTCTCTTTTCATGCTCCTGGATGAATTTATCTGTCTTTTTCTCTGCTCCCTCTTTTTCTATAATTGTATCTTCTAATTCACCTATTCTCCTCTCTGCTTCTTCAATTCGTGCAGTGGCCACCTCCATTTTATTATGCACCTTATTTATAGCATTATTAATTCATCATAACTATTTTTAAGATCCATGATCTTTGCAGCAACAGCATCTCTGATGTCTTCCATGCCTTTTTCAAGCCCAGTGATTAATTTTATGACTATTGTTCTAAATTCTTGTTGAGTTATGTTTCTTATATCTGTTTTGATCAATTCCTCAGCTGTCACTTCTTCCTGGAATTTCTTTTGGGGAGAGTTTCGTTTTATCTTTTTGTCTAGTTTTCTGTCTCTTGTAAGTTTTAAAAGCTTGTTATGTGCTCTGCACCTGGGACTACTGGTATATTAAAGGAAGCTCATAGACAGTCCAGGGCTTGGCCATTCAGGAAGTGTTCCTAAAAAAGTGTCCCTTGGTCCTTCTTGTTGTGACTTTGGGTATTTTATTTTCCTACTTACAGTGATATTTTGGACTCTCCACCTCATGTACTTTGGTTTGTTCCTTGAAGTAGCACTGAAAAGTAACACAGACAGATAAGCAAACATACAAACAAATCAAACAAACAAGCAAAGTGACAAAAATAATAATGAACAAAAAACAAAGGACAATCTAAAAGCATAAAACTGGACATCACAGCTTCTAATAAAGAACACGGTGGAGGTAGTGCTGATGGAAGAGCATATACAAAGAGAGAAATGACAGGGATGGTGAGAAATAGGAAATGAACATCGACCAGGCAGAAAGACTAAAAACCTTAATCCAGAGAGAGAAAAAGGAGAATGCAGTAGGAAGCGAAGAGAAAGAAATGAAGATAATGTTATCCAGAGAAACACTATAGTCTGATTGTTCCAGAGAGAGAGAGACAGGCAGAGAGAATGAGAGAGGGAGAGAGAGAGAGAAGGTAAAGAAGGATGTGTAGAACATGTATCAGGAGGATGGATTAAATATGTCTGTTTAAGCAAACCTGTAACCAGAATAACCAGTCTAGAGGAGGGGAGAGATAAGGATGAGAAAAGGGATAACGTATCTGAATAGTAAGAATTGATCTAGAGTGGGGCGCCTGGGTGGCTTAGTCGGTTAAGCGTCCGACTTTCGCTTAGGTCATGATCTCGCGGTTTGTGGGTTCGAGCCCCGCGTCGGGCTCTGTGCTGACTGCCAGCCCAGAGCCTGTAGCCTGTTTCAGTCTGTGACTCCCTCTCTCTCTGACCCTCCCCTGCTCACACACTCTCTCTCTCCTAGAAATAAAAAAAAAATTAAAAAAAAAAAAAAGAATTGATCTAGAGTTAATTACGGCAATACAGCAGTGCTGGTCTTGGGGGAGGAGATCTATGTCTTCAGTATCTATCCATTTCCCCGCCCCCCCCCAAGAAAAGCAGCTCTCCAGTATAGATGGGTGTGGTTTTGTGTAGGCAGGTCTCGCCTCCACTGTGGGTCCCAAGGGTCTATCCCTGAGGTCCTGCCTTGGTGGTTGTGGGGAGAAACATGGCAAACCACCCCCCAGTCCCTTCTCCTCGGACCAGGCATCCTAAATCATTCCTTTGGATCTGTCCTCACTGTGCCACAGATGCAGACCAGGTGGGCCATCTATGCCCTATATCCAGCCATGTTCCAAGCTCTCACTCTGTGCATGTTAATGATGCTTCCTGAAATATAATCCTGGAAGCTAGGCACTTTAGAGTAGGGGTTGGTTCCTCCTGATGCCAACTGGGCCCCTTGGGTACCGCCTAACCCAGAAGTAACTTGTTTTGTCCCCCGGTCAGGGGATAGGATAAGATCCTTCTCAGTCCCGGACCGAGATTTTTCTTTTGCCTAGATACAATCCTACATTTCCCAAGACACTTTTCCTCTTTCCTTTGTCTCTCTGCAGAAGGGGACCCCTCCCCTCTAAGCCTCTGCGTCCCAGCCCATTTTTATCTCCCCCAGTTTGCAATCACACACTTATGAGGTTCTCTTCCTAACAGATTCCATCTCCTCTTCTCCCAGACTCTTTAGGTTCAGAGTCCTTTGGCCTGAGGTTCAGAGTCCTTTTTTGTTTGAGAGATACCGGTAGGAATCCCTATTCTTCCGACATCTTGGCCCAATCCAATATTTTATTATTTTAAATCATGTAGTAAATGGAGTTGTATTCTTAATTTCCACCTCAAATTGTTCATTGTTAATGTATAGAAATGCAACTGAATTTTGGTGTTTTGACTTTGATTTCTAGAACTTTGCTGAATTTGTTTATTATGTCTAACTTTTCAAGAAAAAATTTTTATTGTTTTATTTATATCTGAGAGAGAGAGAGAGAGAGAGAGAGAGAGAGAGACAGTGTGAGCAGGGAAAGGTCAGAGACAGATGGAGACACAGAATCTGAAACAGGCTCCAGGCTCTGAGCTGTCAGCACAAAACCCGATGAGGGGCTCAAACCCACAAATCGTGTGATCATGACCTGAGCCGAAGTAGAGTGCTTCACCAACTAAGCCACCCAGGCCCCCCTCATATATGGTCTTTATTAAGTTGAGTTGGTTTCTTTTTATTTCCAGTTTATTAAGAGCTCTTATCATGAAACAGCGTTGAAGCTTGTTAACTATTTTTTTCTGCATTATATAATATGAACATATAGTTCTTGTCTTTCATTCTGTTCACATGGTATTTTACATTTGCTGATTTTTTTTCTCATGTTGAATGCTCCTTACTTTCCAGAAATAAATCCCACTTTGTTGTGATATATAATTCTTCCAAGGTGCTATAGAATTTACTGTGCTAATAATATTTTCTTGAGAATCAATACTCATCAAGGGTATTGGTCTTTAGTTTTCTTCTCATATTTTTTCTGGTTCTAGTATCACTGTAATCCTGGCTCAGTTATTGTACTTTTCAGCTACAAATTTCTATTTCTTTTTTTTATGGTTTCTATCTTTTTGTCAGTATTCTCATCTTGCTCATGAACTTCTTGAATTGTGTAGCTTTCTCCCTGTGTTCTTTTTTTAGCTCACTGAATATCTTTAACAAATTATTTTGAATTCTTCACACAGAAATTCAATTGTCAGCTTTTCTTTAGGATCCATTTCTGCAGTTTTATTTTGTTTCTTTAATTGAGTCATATTTCCTTCTTTCTTCTTATGCTTATTATCTGTTGTTGAGAATTAGCCATTTGGAAAAGTGGCTTCTTCTCTCGGTGTTTATGGACTGGCTTTTATTCAAGGGGAATACGTCACCAGTCAGCCTACCTAGAAGTTGGGACCTCTCCATTATTTCCTGGTGATATGGTCTCTGTACTTGAGTGTGTATTTTTAATCATCTCACTTTTCATAAGGTGCTTGTCCCTAAATTCTTCCCTGGAGTTTGTAATATTTTTCTCTCCCTAGAGTCTGTTTGTAGAACCACAGAATTTCTGTAGCTCTGGTGTTCTGTGACACTTGCCTACATTTTCAGTACCTCTATACTACTGCAATTCTCACCAGTGCTCCAACTCTGGTGAGACAAGAACCTGTCCTTCAGGCAGCCCCCAGGCAAGACAGAATGTTGAATTCATGTTCTACCCTGATTTCCATTCCTAGGTAAGAGTCACCATGTAATAGGTTTACTCTGATTTTGCCTTACTGCATTGAGTTTGGAGAGATCCATCTGTGCACAAAATGCCATGAACTTTTATGCCATTTTCAGTGGAATCTCATCTTTATTTTCTGTTGGTCTGAGTACAATGCCATCTCAAGTGGTCTCTAGAGTTCTAACAAATGTATTCCAGTTTATATATTTCTAATAACTTGCATTTCTAAGGCGAATGAGGGCTTGGATATTAGTAGTCCGCTATCTGCAGATAACACATCTATATTTGTCTTTTGACTGTCCTCACATTCTATTATTTTCTTGTAATGTCTTTATTAGGCTTTGGTATTAGGATATTGCTAATCTTATGTGTTTGTGGTGTTCCTTCTCTTTGCTTTTCTGGATGAGTTTGAGAACTGACATTAATTAACTGACATTAATTATTCTTTAAATGTTTCTTATAATTTACCAGTGAGTGCATTATCTATTGGGTTTATTTTTTGTTTGTTTGAGAGAGTTTTCATTACTGATTCAATCTTCTTAGGAGTAAATAGACTATTTGGATTTTCTGTTTCTCCTGGTTCAGTCTTAGTAGATTGTACATTTCTAAGAATTTATCAGTTTCGTCTAGATTGTCTAATTTGTTGGCATATAATCATTCATAGCAGTCTCTTTAATCTTTTGTTTCTGTGGTATCATTTATAATTTCTCCTCTTTCATTTATAATTTTGTTGATTTGGGTTCTCTTTTTTTATAGTGTAGCTGGAAGTTTGTCCATTTTGTTCATCTTTTCAAAAACCTAATTGTTAGTTTTCTTTATCTCTTCTATTGTTTTTCTTTCCTACATTTTATTAATTTTCGCTATAATCTTTCATTTCGTTTCTTCTGTTAACTTTGGGCTTAGGTTATTCTTTTTCTTGTTCCTCGAGGTATGAAGGTAAGGTTTTTTATTGGGGTCTTTTTTATTTTTGTTCTATATGTGTTTACAGCAATTAACTTCTCTCTTTTTTGCTAAACTGTTTTTGCTGTATCCCAACTGTTTGGGTATGTTATAGTTCCTATTTTATTTGTATCAAGATACTTTTTTTTAAATTTACCCTTTATCTTCCTCCATTGGCTGTTAAGGAGAATGTTGCTTTATAGTTAGTTGTTTATACACATAAAGCTTCTGTCTAACAGCATGTTCAGTAGGCAACCACATGTGACTATTTAAATTAAAAATAATTAAAATTGCATAAAATTAAAAATTCAGTTTCTCATTCACACTAGCCATGTATCAAATCTTTAATAACTATAATATAACCCCATTTTATAATCCCATGGCTACCGTATTGGACATTATTGATACAAAAGATTTCTATCATTGCAATAATTTCTATTGGTAATGCTGATCTAGAATTGCAGTTGTCAACTATGGACAGTTTTGTCCCCTGTTGACATTTGGCAATGTTTGGGAACTTTTTTGATTTTCACAAGTGGGAGCTTTGTTGTTCTACTTGTATCTAGTGGGTAGAAATCTGGAAGTTATTAAACATCCCATAGTACACAGGAGAGGCTTTCATAACAAAGACTCATCCAGCCCCAAATGCCAGTAGGTATGATGGTGGAAACTCTGCCTTATACTGTATTAGCCTCCATGTTTTGGGGGGTTTTCCAGACTTCTTCCTGTGATTGATTTCGAGTCTCATAGCATTGTGATCTGAAAGTGTGCATGGTATGATCTTAATTCTTTTATATTGATTGAGGGCTGCTTTATGTCCCAGTATGTGAATTATCTTGGAGAATGTGCCATGCGCACTTGAGAAGAATGTGAATTCCATAGCCTCAGGATGCAGATTTCTAAATATATCTGTCAAATCCTTCTGGTCCAATGTGTCATTTAAGTCCATTGTGTCTATATTGATTTTCTGTCTAGATGATCTGTCCACTGCTGTAAGTGGAATATTAAAGTCCCCTGCTATTAGCATGTTCTTACCAATAAGACTGTTTCTATTTCTGATTGTTTTATGTGTTTAGGTGTTCTCATATTTGGTGCATAGACATTTATAATTGTTAGCTCTTCTTGATGGACAGTCCCTTTAATTGTTATATAATGCCCTTCCTCATCTCTTATTACTGTCTTTACTTTAAAGTCAAGTTTGTCTGATATAAGTATAGCTACTCCACTTTTTTTGGACTTTCAGTAGCATGACAGATAGTTCTCCGTCTCCTTACTTTCAATCTGAGGGTGTCCTCCTGTCTAAAATGAGTTTCTTGTAGACAGAAAATAGATGGATTTTGTTTTTGTATCCATTCTGCTACCCTATGTCTTTTGATTGGGGCATTAAACCCATTTACATTCAGTGTTATTATTGAAATATATGGGCTTAGAGTCATTGTGTCATTTGTGGGATTCATGCTTGTGGTGTGTCCTAGCATCTTGTGTTCCTTGCAACATTTCCCTCAGAGAATGCCCCTCAGGATTTCTTGTAGAGCTGATTTAGTGATGACAAATTCTTTCAATTTTTGTTTATTTGGAAAGACTTTGATCTCTCCTTCTATTCTGAATGACAGGCTTGCTAGATAGAGGATTCTTGACTGCATATTTCTTCTGTTCATCACATTGAAGATCTCCTGCCATTCCTTTCTGGCCTGCCAAGTTTCAGTAGATAGGTCTGTCACCACTCTGATAGGTTTCCCTTTGTATTTTAGGGCCCTTTTCTCCATAGCTGCTTTCAAAATTCTCTTTGTCCTTATATTTTGCCATTTTCACTATGATATGTCATGGAGAAGATCGACTCAAGTTACATCTGAGGGGAGTCCTCTGTGCCTCTTAAATTTCAACGTCTACTCCCCTCCCCAGGTTGGGGAAGTTCTCTGCTATAATTTGTTCCAGGACTCCTTCAGCACATTTCCCTCTCTCTTCCTCTTCTGGGATTCCTATGATACAGATATCATTCTGTTTGATTATATCACTGAACTCTAGAACTCTTCTTTCATGTTCCTGGATCAGTTTATTTGTTTTTTTTTTTTTCTCAATTTCTTCTTCTTCTATAATTGTGTCTTCTAAATCACTTATTTTCCTTTCTGCCTCTTCAATCTGTGCATTGGACGCCTCCATTTTATTATGAATCTCATTTATCGCATTTTTAAATTCATCATAACTATTTTTAAGTTCTATGGTGTTTGTAGCCATAGTTTCTTTTATGTCCTCCATGGTTTTTTAAGCCCAGCGATTAATTTTATGATTATTGTTCCAAATTCTTGTTCAGTTATTTTGCTTATATCTGTTTTGAGCAGTTCTTTAGCTGTCAATTCTTCCTGGAATTTCTTTGGGGGAGAGCTCTTTCGTTTCATCATTTTGGTTAGCTTTCTATTTCTTGTTAGTTTCAAAAGCTTGTTATGCACTCTGCACCTGTGAGGGCTGCTGTACCAAAGAAGGTTCTTTGACTGTCCAGGGCCTGTTAGTTCAGAAAGTGTTCTTTGAATAGTATCTCTTGGTCTCTCTTGTTGAGACCTTGGTTATTTTATTTTCCTACTTGTAGTGGTATTTGGGAGTCTCCACCATGTGTCCTTTGGCTTGTTTCTTGAGGTATCCCTGGAGAAGAAAACAGACAAACACATAGGGAACAAAGGCACACAAATGCACAGACAAATCCCACAAACACACAAACTGAAAGGGAAAACGAAAAAGAAAAGAGAAAAGAGGAAAGAGGGGAGGTGAATAATAAAAAATAAAAATACATAAAAAAGAAGAAAAGAAAAGGAAAAAAGAAGAAACCCAATAGACAAAGAATAGTTTAAAGCATATAACCAGATTTCCCAGCTACAGATAAATAGCCAGGTGTATGCAGTGCTGGTTGAAGAGCATAGAGAAAGAGAGAAATGACAGGGTGGGGATGAGGCGAAATTGGAAATGAAAAGAGCAGGAAGAAGGAATAAGAAGCTTTTTTCAAGGAGGGAAAGAGTGGAACATGGTTAGATAAGAGGAGAAAGAAGTGACTGTGGTGTTATCCAAAGAAAGTATATAGTCTGATTATTCCAGAGAGAAAGAGATGAAAAGGTAGGTACGTGTAGAATTATATCTAGAGAACGGATTAAATGTGATTGTTTAAGCAAGCCAGTGACCAGAATTAATCAGGGCAGTGTATCCATGTTAGCAGGGTGGGCATGGTTTGATCCAATGCATCCCGAGGAAGTCCTGCCTTGGCGGCTGTGGGGAGAAGAGTGGTGGCGCTCCCGTCCCTTCCTGAACCAAGGGCTGCAACTCACTTTTTTGGGTGTGTAAACTCCTTGTGCCTGGGGGCGCAGCCAAGGTGGGTCGTGTTCTATATCCCAGGCCTGGTCTCGTTTCCAGATCCCAGTCCGCGGGCCCCACTGAAATTGCTGGAAACACAAACTCGCAGGTGATCCCCTCAGGGCAGTCCCAAGCCTCTTGCCTTCCCCCTGGGGATTGAGCCAGAAGCCGCTGCTCCTGTCTTTTCCAGGTTGGGTTCATGAGCGAAGAGCATTTTCATCCATCCAGGGATCGCCTGGGATGAGTGGGTCCCACCTAGGGTCAGCTGGATAGCAGGAAACCGGTCCCTCTGTGTCCCATTGCCAGAAACACGAACTCACGGGCAAATATCCCATTTTTAAGCCCTTGGCCTGCCCTCTAGGGATCCAGCCAAGCCAGAAGCACAAAGGCACAGCCACCGCGCGTCCCCTCCAGGTCGAGCTGCGAGCAGGGAGCCTAAGATACTACTTTTCAAAAAATCACTTTCTCTCATATTAGAGATTCATTGACTCTGCACATAAAGACAACTCCATGTTCCCATTTCATTTCGGTTTCAACGTCAAGGTAATTGCTGTTTGCTGAAAGGCTTTATGCAAGTAATTTTTCCTCTCTTTTTGAAAGGCCTATTCTATGACATTTTTAGCCCTTAGTCCTGCTGACCTCACTAAGCATTTGGTGTCTAGAAAGAAAAAAGGGAGAAGAGAGGGGGTACAAGGAAGATTGGAGAAAAGATGAGGCAGAGAAAGTAGTGTGTGTTACAGGCGTGGCCTTTTAGCTCCAGTATCTGCACTTTGTCTACAAGTCATCTTTTAATGCACAGGATGGTTGCTAATGGGGCTGCTTCAGTCCCTGAAAGCCTTCCCACTCTAAGGGTCTGAACTGCCCTGTGTAGAAAGGGTCTGGAGGCAGGAGAACAAGCAGCAGCATAGTGAGACTGGTGGAAACCCTGGTTGTGCAGGCCTGGATCTGCTGCTACAAACCAGGAATGGCTACTGTCCCCTAAGAACGTCAACCTGAGGTCCATCATAAGGGCTTCAGGTTTCTTATCCTTGAAATATGGGCTCCCTTCCTGGTCCGCACAGAGCATAAAAAATACCTCACCCCTCAGAGATCAGATCTTCTGTGCCCTAACCTCTAGTACAGGGGTTGGTGGAGTCAATGTCCAGGAAGTGAGATTGGAGTGAATCTTTAATGCAGTCTGAACTCAAAAGTCTAAGGGCAGTCTGCATAGAAATGGTTTCTGTAGTAAAGCCTGTTTTTTTCCCTCTGGGTTGGGATTCTTCTCATGTGGACGTTGGGCCAGAGTGACACAGGATAGCAATAGAGCCCACTTTACCTACCTGTCTGTTCTCACAATCAGGGATGTGCCTCATTGCCCTGCTCCATTCCACTAGAGGGCTTCTTTTGACAGCCGAACACACCTGAAAGTCTTAATTAGGGCCTCTAGATCTCTGTGGGTTCTGGTCCTGGATGCCTGTGAACTGCTCTCCTCCCTTTACTACATCTGAATTCTCACAGGCCTCTTTGATGTTTACAGTTATCATGTCCCTTCAAGCTCAGGGCCTTGTGCCTGCAGTTCTTTTTGTCTTCCTGGGACATCCTATTTCCAGCTGTCTATAAGCCTCCCCCCTTCTTTTTTCAGGCCATCTGCCTTCTGAGCCTTCACTTATCATCCATCTTAAATATAAACCCCAGGGACGCCTAGGTGGCTCAGTTGGGTAAGCATCCAGCTTCGGCTCAGGTCATGATCTCATGGTTCATTAGTTCAAGCTCCATGATAGGATTTGTGTTGACAGATCAGAGCCAGGAGTCTGCTTCATATTCTGTGTCTCCTCTCTCTTCCCCTCCCCTGCTCATGCTTTGTCTTTCTTTGTCTCTCACAAATAAATAAACATTAAAAAAATTTAAATAGTATCCCCAGTCCTACTCCTTCACTGCATTCTCTGTCCCTTATCCAGGATGGCCCCTATCACAACCTGATGCCATCTTGCATAACTACTTGTTTGCTGAACTGTCATCTTTCTCCTCCAGTTGGAACAAGTGCTGTGAAGGCCAGGAGTTGAGTGTGCCCACTGCCAGTCCCTGGGAAGTGCCTTCTCATGGTTGATGCTCATTAAACATGGGTATTTCTTGTCATCCATTTAGTTCCTAATGCACACAGAGAGTTAGGATAGCAGAGGTTTCCATATTTTCTAAATTCTGCTTGGCTTCAGAATTGCAGCTAATATATAGGAAGGTGTCTGATATTGAGGGAGATATCTAAAAATCTGTAGGAATCTGTTCAGGTCCTGAATTTGGGTAGTGAGAATTCAAGAAGGGAGAGTTTGAGAATTTGGGAGAGAAGAGACTTATATTTCCCAAACTAATAAGGACAAGGGAAGACATAGTTAAGACTGAAGGATGAAATTTGAGCTACTGGGGCCATTGAGTCAGATGACATCAGTGGTTGTCACTTCAGCAGCCCAGGCTTCCTGGTGGTGTTTACTGTTTTCTAGGTAATGACACTGGCAACTGGATTTATCACCAAAGGGGATCTTCTATTAAGAACACTTTATTTAAGAAGGAAAGATGTAGGGGCGCCTGGGTGGCTTAGTCGGTTAAGCGTCCGACTTTCGCTTAGGTCATGATCTCGCGGTTCATGGGTTCGAGCCCCGCGTCGGGCTCTGTGCTGACTGCCAACTCAGAGCCTGGAGCCTGTTTCACAATCTCTGACTCCCTCTCTCTCTGACCCTCCCCTGCTCACGCTGTCTCTCTCTCTGTCCTAGAAATAAATTTTAAAAAATATTAAAAAAAAAAAAAGAAGGAAAGATGTATGGAATGTCTAGAGTGCTTCTTATTATTAATTACTTTTTTACTTGAAAGAGTAATCGGTGTTTGTCTGGAAAATTCACTTATTACCTGGCACTGTGCATGGTGGTGCTGAGTCTGAGATGCTGTTCAACCTCAGATGCTTTGAAGTGGGAGTGCCTTCCTCTCAGATGGTGCTTTAACAGAATTTTCTGCTGAAACATTGTCTCCTGTGTGGCCTCTTTCCATTTTGTTTCTTGTCATTGCAGCAGCCTCACTGTTGGGAGAGGTGTCTGTTGAAAGCTGAAGTCCGTGAAGGTACTTAAGGTTCTGAACGCATTGGAGGAGGAAGAGTCCAGCCAACCACAGAGGAGATCTTCACTACACCACCTGACAATGTTGCAGGAGAACTCACTGATGAGGAGTCAGATGATGAAGACGGTAGCCCAATACTGTGATGCCTGAGGATCCTGGCACTGAGGAGAAGGAAGATGACATACAGCTGCAGTCAGCCATGAAAAGAAAGAAGTCAGTAGTGGAACCTCAGTGTGTTTAGGCCAAAAGAGATATCCGACCCAACTTCAGCAGTTGGACTGCATCAGATCCTCATAGAGATGATCTCAAAAGCCAGGCATCGAGTCCTGTGGGGCTCTTTGAACTGTTTTGTTTTTTTTAAATTTTTATTTATTTTTGAGACAGAGAGAGATAGAGCACGAGCTGGGGAGGGGCAGAGAGAGAGGGAGACACAGAGTCCGAAGCAGGCTCCAGGCTCTGAGCTGTCAGCACAGAGACTGATGTGGGGCTTGAGCCCATGGACCGTGAGATCATGACCTGAGCCAAAGTCGGACGCCCAACTGACTGAGCCACCCAGATGCCCCTGAACTGTTTTTTGATGAAGGAACAATTAATTTCATTGTTAATGAAATCAGTTATTATGCTTGGCAGAAAAATATCAACCTGGGGCTCATGGTCCTGGAATTAAAGTATGTTTAGGGTATTTTGATTTTAAGTGTGTATATATCCTATCCAAGAAGGATATTTTGGAAAACATCTCCCAATTCACTTTATCATCTTGTGCCTGATGCACAAATATTTGAACTAGTTTGAACTGGTTTTTGTGGCTGATGCACAGAGTTGACAGGTCTTCTCATACATAAATGCATTTTTCAGACAACAATGACCTGGATGACAGTGATAGGTCTGCCAAGGTCAGGTCTCTCATGATCTGGTTGATTTGCAATTTCCAGATCATGTTTTCTTGGAAGAGTCCTAAAACTTTGGTGAATCCATGTGTGAACATGAATTTGGATACCAGGGGTCCAAGCAGCTGCCTGCAGGGAATCCCATGTGACTGGGCTACAAGTTCTGATGTGGGACAACCATCAGGGGCTATCTGGAGTGGTTTGAGCCCTCACAACGTTCCAAGTCAGACAGGGGGTTGGACCCAAGAGGTAGTAGTCATGTGGTAAAATTTGTGGATGCACTTCAAGAGTGTTACTGTATACCATACCACATTTTTTATAAGTTTTTTAGAAGTGTTAAACTCTTGTCTATTTTGAAAACAGAGGTGAAGGCCACAGGAATGGTTTATGAGTACAGGACTGAGTGATGTTCCCTCAAAGATCCCAAAAAACTTAAGAAAGTGATGGGTGTTCATTTGGTTAAAAAGTTGATAAGAGTGAAGAGATCATCATGTGCTGTTATCATGATAGTGTACTCAACAAAAACTCAACTGCTGTGGGCATAGAGCCAGTGGAGCTGACCATCCATAATTCAGAAACAGCCAAAAAATGGACCTAGGTTCATCAACCATCCCTGGTGAAGCTGTGCCAGGAGAAGGTGGGGAGAATCAGCAGAACAAACAAGCATATTGCCAAGTACAAGGTGAGGATCTGAGGCATGAAATCATACTGAAGATTGTTTGGGTATGTTATTGATGCCAACCTCAAAAATGAATGGCAGTTGAAAACAATATGCAGCCATGATGCCTACGTGGACCCCTGTCCTTCCACAGATATATGGCCTCAATGTAAGTAAGGTATAGATATAGATAGATATAATTTCTTCACCGATTTAAATTTTGCCTTTAATTCCTGAAATTTAGGGGAAAGTATTGAAACATGGAAAATACTTTATTTTGGAAAACCTAGTGGTATACATTCCAGAAGAATAAAAGAAATACATGTAAAAATTTGGACCTATCAAAAATCAGAAAAAGTTGAATATCTTCTTTATTTGGGAAAGAAGTTTCTACAACAGCACAAATTTAAGAGGAGCACATCAATACATTCAGATATATAAAAACTGAAATTGGTATTCATTATCAAAGTTAAAATGCAAATAAATTGATAAAATATATTCCAGATTATTACATTACAGTAATATCCTCAGGGAATAAAGATCACATAAACACCTAGATGAAAAGGGTAAAATGTACAGTATTATATAAAAATAAATGATCAAAGATAAAAACAAATGAACAGTCAATATATGTAAGAGACTCCACTCTGCTGGCAATGAAATTCAAAGAAAATTTAAGTCTCTTTAAAGAAGATATCTTTTTTTCATAATATGCTTTTATTACTTGTATGCCATTACTTTTGATGTAAGTGAAGAAAGGTGACCGATTCATGTTGTACCTTAGGGAGTATAAATCTGTACAACCTTTCTGAAGGCAATTTGATAAAGTCCATCCAAAATTCTCAAAAGTGTTCATACCTATAAAATAAATCAGATGTTTAGTACATAGTAATGTAAATAAATATATAGAGGGAGAATGGACATATTTCTTCAGTAGAATCTCAGTTAATGAATAAAGAAGGGTGCAACTAAAATAGTATTTGGCACACACTATAGTAATAATTTTGCAGGCAAGAGCTATCAGTGTGTGATAAATTTAGTAGGACAAAGCATTTTTGTACAAAATAATTTTTATTCACAAAGGTAAAAAAAAAAGATACTAACTCCTCAGCAGAGAAATCGGGCAAGTACCACCTCAACCAAAGCAATCAAAGTTATTAAGACATAAACACATGACATGTCCCTCTCCCATCCTCCAATATGATACACTGTGGTATTCCTGCCCAGAATTTATAAACTGAATTCCAAATCATGAGAAAACATGAGGAAAAACACTAATTGAATGACATCCCACAAAACACCTTCTGAAAGTATAAAAGCTGTAAAACAAACAAAAACAATGAAAATAAGAAACTATTCAAGATTAGAAGTGACAAAAGAGATATTTATTACAAAATGCAATGTGTGATCTTAGCCTGACTTCCACCAAAATAGTTAAAAAAGGGGAGGAGGGCATTGATGGGACAGTTGATGAAACTTGAATAAAGTCTGTAGTTTAGTTAGATTAGTTAACACTATACTATAAATATTACTCTCCTGGTTTTGATACTCTACTATGATTATGCAGTATGACAGCATCTGGGGAAGATAGGCAAAATAAATTATCTATATTAAAATTTCTTGGGGCGCCTGGGTGGCTTAGTCGGTTAAGCGTCCGACTTTCGCTTAGGTCATGATCTCGCGGTTCGTGGGTTCGAGCCCCGCGTCGGGCTCTGTGCTGACTGCCAGCTCAGAGCCTGGAGCCTGTTTCAGAGTCTGTGACTCCCTCTCTCTCTGACCCTCCCCTGCTCATGCTGTCTCTCTCTGTCTCTCTCTCCTAGAAATAAATAAAAAACATTTTTAAAAAATTTCTTGAAGGTTGGAAATACTTTCAAAATGAACGTTAAAATGTTCATACTTGTTTTGTTTTATTTTCATGTATTTATTTAGAGAGACAGAGAGCAAGAGGAGCAGGGGAGGGCCAGAAGGAGAGGGAGAGAAAGAGAGAAAGAGGGGGAAAGCATAAAGCTTGATGTGGGGCTTGATCTTATGCCCTGTGAGATTCTAACCTGAGCCGAAATCAAGAGTGGCACACTTAACCAACTGAGCCACCCAGGGACTCCATAATGTTCATAAATTTTGGTGTACTATATCCATCCTTAGAAATCTAGCCTAGACAGTTTAAAATGTTCGTCCTAAGAAATTTGTTAACCAAATTCCTTCTACTTTCCAATTTTCCTGCCTGACATCATCATGATTCATAAATATTAGCAGATATTTTCAAGTATTGTTTACCTTACTGAGGGCCCAAATAAATTAATTTAAATAGTTGGGAAAACAGTCTAAAACTTCAAGAAGCTGTAGAACAGCCAATTGTGACTTTTCCTTTAATATAAAAGGAAACTTTGCTACTGGAACAAATGAATAGTCTGAGGTTGTAATAGATGTAGGAGAAGGTGCAGCCACTCCTACTAAATGAAGACAAAACTAATATCCAGTTGAAGATTGTGCCCAATATCAAGAATCATAGCTGGCTGACAGGACATATTATCAAAGGAAAACTTTAAGGTATAAAACTATTGGTGGTCACTAATCCTATGAGTGGAGAAACACTGGAACATATTGTCTTCATTTTCTATAGAAATTTGTGAATCTTTTAACTATGTTGTATGGATTACTCTGGATGCCATTTCAAAAACTTTTTTATTGTTTTATTTATTTCTGAGAAAGAGAGAGACAGCGTGAGCAGGGGACGGTCTAAGATAGAGGGAGATACAGAATCTGAAACGGACTCCAGGCTCTGAGCTAGCTGTGAGCACAGAGCCTGACATGGGGCTCGAACCAATGAACTGTAAGATCATGACCTGAGCTGAAGTCAGACGCTCAACCAACTGAACTGCCCAGGTGCCCCGTCTGGATGCCATTTCAAACACACTTCTAGTTGCTAAGAAACTGGACACAATAAAAACTATACCAGACTGTGGAAACAAGGGCAACATTGAAGCTCTTCAACACCATGAAAATGGCTTTGTCTAGAAGACTACACTGATTGCCAATTATGCTTTTAAAAAAATATATGGTGAATATATATCATCTTAACCATTTTAAGGTGTAGCATTCAATAGCGTTAAGTATTTTCACACTGTTGCATAAAAGATCTCTAAAAATTTCTCATCTTGCTAAACCAACTCTTCCAGTTGAACAACTCATAACTTGCCCCTTCCTTAAACTCATAACAATCACTCTTCTATGTTTTTTTAGTAATAGTTTTATTAATAATTGCTATAACTTTATAGCAACCAATATATCCTTCAGTAGATGGGTGTATAAATCAAATGTGGTGCATGCATACAATGGAATATATTAAGAAATTTATTTAATTATTTTTAATAGTTTATTGTCATGTCGGTTTCCATACAACACCCAGTGCTCACCCAACTAGTGCCCTCCTCCATGCACATCACCCCCCTTCCCCTCTCCCCCATACCCATCAGTCCTCAGTTTGTTCTCACATTCAAGAGTCTCTCATGGTGGTTTGCCTCCCTCCCTCTCCCCCCTTCCCTGCTTCTCCCCCACAGTCCTCTGTTAAGTTCCTCCTAATCCTCCTATACGTGCAAACATATGGTAGCTGTCTTTCTCTGTCTGACTTATTTCGCTCAGCATAACACCCTCAAGATCCATCCATGTTGCTGCACATGGACAGATTTCATTCTTTCTCATTGCCATGGAGTATTCTATTGTACAGATAAACCACATCTTCTTGATCCATTCATCCGTTGATAGACACTTAGGCTCTTTCCATGTTTTGGCTATTGTTGAGAGTGCTGCAGTGAACATTGGGATACATGTGCCCCTGTGCATCAGCACTCCTGTATTCCTTGGGTAAATTCCTAGCAATGCTATTGCTGGGTCATAGGGGAGTTCTATTGTTAATTTCCTGAAGAACCTCCACACTGTTTTCCAGAGGGGCTTCACCAGTTTACATTCCCACCAACAGTATAGGGGGGTGCCCATTTCTCCACATCCTTGCCAGCATCTAGAGTCCTCTGATTTGCTCATTTTAATCATTCTGACTGGTGTGAGGTGGTATTTCAGTGTGGTTTTGATTTGTATTTCCGTGATAAGGAGGGATGCTGAGCATCATTTCATGTGTCTGTTGGCCATCTGGATGTCCTCTTTGGAGAAGTGTCTGTTCATATCTTCTCCCCATTTCTTCACTGGGTTGTTTGTTTTTTGGGTATGGAGTTTGATGGGTTCCTTATAGATTTTGGATACTAGCCCTTTATCTGATATGTCACTTGCAACTATCTTATCCCATTCCATCAGTTGCCTATTCGTTTTATGGATTGTTTCCTTTGCTGTGCAGAAGCTTTTAATCTTGATGAGATCCCAATAGTTCATTTCTGCTCTTGATTCCCTTGCCTTTGGGGACGTGTCAGGTAAGAAATTGCTGCGGTAGAGGTCAAGGAGGTTGTTTCCTGCTTTCTCCTCTAGGGTGTTGATAGTTTCCTGTTTCACGTTCAGATCCTTGATCCATTTTGAGTTTATGTTTGTTTATGGTGTGAGAAAATGATCTAGTTTCATTCTTCTGCATGTTGCTGTCCAGTTTTCCCAGCACCATCTGTTAAAGAGGCTGTCCTCAACAGGGAAAAACTGAGAGCTTTCCCCCTGAGATCAAGAACACAACAGGGAAGGGGCGCCTGGGTGGCTTAGTCGGTTAAGCGTCCGACTTTCGCTTGGGTCATGATCTCGCGGTTCGTGGGTTCGAGCCCCGCGTCGGGCTCTGTGCTGACTGCCAGCTCAGAGCCTGGAGCCTGTTTCATCTGTGTCTCCCTCTCTCTCTGGCCCTCCCCTGCTCACGCTGTCTCTCTCTCTCCTAGAAATAAATTTAAAAAATATATATATAAAAAAAAAAGAACACAACAGGGATGTCCACTCTCACCACTGTTGTTTAACATACTGCTGGAAGTCCTAGCATCAGCCATCAGACAACAAAAGGTTTTAATTGTTGTATTTTTAATTCTAGAATTTTTATTTTGTTTTCTTTTATTTAACAATACTATATCTTTGTTGATCCTTTTTCTTTAGTCAAATATCATACTGTTATGTAGTTGTTTAAGATATGATTTGCTTTAATTCTTTGACCATATTTAGGATAGCTTATTTAAATTCTTTGTCTAGTAAGCACAACATGAGGGCTTCCTCAAAGATAGTTTTATAGATGTTTTCTCCCTGTGAATGGGTCATAGCTCCTTATTTCTTTTCATACATAATAGTTTTCATTGAAAACTGTACATTTTAAATAATACAGTGTGGCATAGTTGGACATCAGATCTTTTCCTGTCCCAATGGTTTGTTGTTGAAGTTGTTACTTGGTTTTGTTTTGTTTTGAGTGACTTCTTTGGATTAATTTTATAAAGTCTATTTTCTTTTTCATATGTGGCCAATGAAGTCTCTGCTCAGTGAGTTCATTGTTCAGCTAATGTTTTATAAAGTTTTCTTTAAGTGTTTGCAGCTAATATATCTCCAAGTCTTCATTGTGGGCCTCAATTTGCATATTAGTACATCCCTTCAATATTCAGTCAATGTACAAATCCACTTCAGCCTTCACTTCCTGCTTGTATTTAGCCTCAATATTATCTTAGGGCCATCTTGTGTTACTCCTGAGCAAGTACACCGATCTGAGAATGTGCACATGATCTTTATAACAACTTCCAAGAATGTGTTAGAACTTTTCAAAACTTGCTGTGGACGTCTCATTCTCCATGTTTTCTGTTTAAGTGTTTGGTTAGAAAATCCCTTCCCCCACCCAGCTATTATACATTGTTTTAGAGAGCCATAATGCTCAACAATTGCCCTTGGTTTTGTTTGTGTGTGAGGGTTGTTTATTTGTTTGTTTCCAAATGCCCCTCAAACATATTTGTATAATGAGTGCTGAGTCAGATTTGATAAAAGAAAAAAAAGACAATCTTCCTCGTGGACTATTTCAAGAAATCAACAAGCCAATTAGGTAACAATAATTATCTGGGGATGGGGCTTTGAAGGATATCCAAAATTGTTTTTCCTCTCAAGTAGCTGCCTAGATCCTGTTTTGCACCATCATTGTACGATATTGGTTTTCAAGGAGAAGGGAGGATAGGAACAGACAATTAAAAGGCAACAGTGTTCACTAATTTTACTAAGATTCAGTCCTTTTTATTGAATAAATGATCCCTGAATTGCTGAAAGTCTTTCTTTAATTTCCAGAATTCTGAAAAAGTTGGTTTGAGCAATTTTTTTCAATGCTTTTATTGCTTTTATGTAGGTAACATTTATTTTCAGGAGGCTTTACTCTGTCTTTTTGGCTAAAATTATGACACCTTCATTTTTTAGAAGTTTTTGCCTCATATATAATTCCAGGTTGGTCTTGATTTCAGCTCAAGTAATGATCTCATAGTTCATCAGACCAAGTCTCACATTGGGCTTCATGCTGCCAGTGTGGATCCCGCTTGGGATTCTCTCTCTACTTCTCTTTCTGCCCCTCCCCTGTTTCTGCTTACTCACTCTCTCTCTCAAAATAAATAAATAAACTCAAAAAAGAGAAAACATTTAGTGAGTTAGATGTCAAATAAAAGCGAATATGTATTCCACAACCTGTTTATGAGGACTTCCTCTGCTTTGTGAAATTGAAGATTGTCTTGGAGATGGTGATGGATGAAGATAGGGCAGGGAAGGAGGTGTAATTTGTGTGAACATTTATCATGAATCTTTTTTTTCAGTTATACAACCTATATAGAAGATGAGTGGATTTGAGTAAGCAAATAATCCTTAGAGAATATATCTGGAAAATGAAGTCTGTGTTGACTATTTTATTTCCTGGTTTTATGTTTGACCTTAACTAGTTTCACCTTAAAGCTTGTGGAAAGGGCGGTGGGGAGTCTTTGTTTATAGAAAGGAAAATCGAGACTATGTTTTTAAAAAATTTTTGCAAAACTGTTCCATTTTTGGTGGTGTTCACATTGGTGTGAAAAGTACCAATTTATTTATAGTTATTGAGTGGATGCTTGGTTTGCTGAACACAGAAATCTAAGATTGAAAGACTGGATCACTCCAAGAACACGATAACATAAATTTGATCTTAATGAAAATGGCCCAGGCATAACATAGGAATGTCAGGTACTCTTAAATTCCAACATGAGGATGGACTCAATTGACAGAGACTGCAGATGACTGGATGGACTAGTCTACACTTGGGTTCATACTTGGTGAGTGACTGAGAGTGCAGAAGAGTCTATTATGACAGCAACTTGGTGGCTATCTCACTATAACTCAAATGGCTTTTATTTGTATCTTGTTGCTGGTGTCATATGGATTAATTCTGAGAAATTCCAGTGTCAAGTCTTCAGAAGAAAGTTATCTAGTGTTACACTAAATTAGAGAAAACATCTGGGCAGCTTTGGCTGTACAATGCTGGGAAGAAATGATTAAGTTAGAACGATTCACTCAGTTGACTGGATATGTTATTTGTATGAAAGCAAATATCCACATACTTGAAATCATTCAGTCCATAATGCCAATTATAGGCAGCACTAGGAACTTAGTTCTTAGCATTCTTAGTGAGAATGGAGGAAGAGCAGTATATAAAATCTTTCTGGAGGCAAGGAATATTATTTCAGTTCTGAGATTCCAGTGAAAAAGTAAATTGCTGTATTGTTTCTCTATATCCTTAACTATTAATATGGGAATGAATTAATATTAAGTATAAAATATTTTCTATTCATTAAATGACAGATAATAGCATAAATGATAACAAAAGATAACAAAATGATACAACTCCCAAATATATACACTTAGTTTTTTTCCTTAGAATGAGAAGCATAAAATGTTCAATTATATTTTGTATAAAAATATAAAACTTTATTAAATGAACATTTAAAAATATTCTTCTTGCAATACTTTAAAACAGAAGGCTGAGATTTGGGGTGGCAAAGGGAAATGGCAAAAATTTTGGAGAAATAAAGGAAAAAAGTAATGAAAATAATAATACAAATGGCAAAAAATTTCAAAGGATTATTATGAAAGGGATATAGAAGACATAGGAGACCTGAGATAGAGGAGTAATCACAGATAAAGACAAAGATATTGAGAGATAGATAAAAAGAGAAATGAAGAAATAGATGAGGGAGGGACAGAAACAGAGAGGACATAGGTGAGGATGAGGAGATATTCACTGCAATGTATGCTCTTGCTTTCTTTGACTTTGAGCTTCACATGGGTTTTCATTCTTTGAAACTGGAGAAGTCATAAAGCCACTGATCCAACCCTTTGAATTCTTTTAGCTGTAAATAATCACGAATTTTCAGTGCAATAGTGTTAAAGTTACATGCTGACCAGGATTTTCTCAACTCTAGACTAGATTGTTGCATGGTAGTTTTCTTCTTCTCTTTTTTCTTTTCTTTTCCTTTCCTTTCCTTTCCTTTTCTTTTTTTTTTCTTTTCTTGCTTGCTTGCTTTTTTGAAAAACCGAGGTTCAATTATTCCAGTGTGACTGTAGATTTTTGTGTGTGAGATAGCTGATCCTATGTGGGAGAATAATGGCACAACTTCCTCACAGACCAAAAAGGAATAATCAGGATGAAAACATTTATAGAGTATTCACATCCTATTGGGATAAAAATGTGAACCCAAATCAAAGCAATCAAATGGGTTGTTGTAATCATACCTTAAAAAGTGTGTCAAAGTTGTCTGTCAGATAGGGGAGGGAGGATGATTAAATTATAATAAAAATGACCAAATAGTTGGAATCTAAATCATTCATGTGGAAAAAATAAAAGAGTCAAACAAAGGAACTGAATTTGTTGGGTTGAAATATTTAGAGTTTAGAAATGATTAAATCATTATCTTTATTGATATGATTGTTTGATAGTGAGGATATGGATCATCTAATTTTTCATTTAAAATGAAGAGGGTAATTAGAGACCAGTGGCAATTTGAGTCATCTACAAAAAGTAACTTTTTTAAAAAATATTTTTATTTATTTCTAGGGGAGAGAGAAGGACAGTGTGAGCAGGGGAGGGTCAGAGAGAGAGGGAGTCACAGACTGAAACAGGCTCCAGGCTCTGAGCTGGCAGTCAGCACAGAGCCCGACGCGGGGCTCGAACCCACGGACCGCGAGATCATGACCTAAGCGAAAGTCGGACGCTTAACCGACTAAGCCACCCAGGCGCCCCAAGTAACTTTTGTTTTAGTGAAGCTTAAGTTTATACTAGAGAGTGTTAAGTTTCGCCACCAGAGAAATTCCAATATAAGAAGAGAGAAACGTTGTTTTCCCATTCTCCCATATCCCCACTCTGTCACAGTTCTTTAGTTTTACATTGTCTTTCGAAGTGGTTCATTTCATTTCTTTCCAGAACTTTAGGGAATGCGGTTATACTAGACAACTTTATCTTCTCTTTTTAGACATTTTTAGAGAAAGATTTCCAACTAGTCAGAAAGTAGGTGTTTTCTGTCACCTTCTTTGTTCTCCATAAGAAGAGATTTTGACAAGGCAATGGACTCTTTATGGGTGTTGAGTTACCTTGTCTTTTTCCTAACTGCTGAGTTGAGTTGTCTATGCTTTACATTTACCAGAACTCTGTTTACAAGTGGTGTGACATCTGCAATGGTGAACAAATAAATGAGACCTTTGCCTAAGGATTTTCTTTTTCCAGTCTTTCTCATTTATTATTTTAAGAAAAAAATCAATGTTCTAAAACCCCATTTTGTTCCTGCATGGTGGAAGAGGATACTTCTACAACTGTGTATAAAGCAACCAGACCCTTTGAGCAAGTAAGAACTACGTATTTCACTTCCTTTTTCAGCTCAAGTCCCATCCAAGAGAACTCCTCCTGCTGCATCCCATGTGGATGGGCGTTCCACCATACTGGTTGTGGGGTGTTGGGAAAGTACTTTGTAGTAAATGAAACATAATAGGTGTTATTATAAGGCTTTTCCCAAACTATGATACCACTTCACTGAAACAAATTGAAACATAATGGCTCTTTAAGTACATTTAAACTTTCTGTGTAAGGTATTTATAAACCACTGTCTCTTTTGTGTTAGTGACTGTAATAGAATGCTTATGTTGGAAAGAAAATGAAGTACAAGGAATTTAGCTTTATTGTCAGAAATGCTGGAATCTGACAGCTGATACCTAAATAAATGCTGATGAACTGAAGCACAAGTCCTTGCATATATCTACTCAATCACTGTCATAAAGATTTCTGGCTTAGGAACAACTGGATGTCTCAGTCTATAGAACATGACTCTTTTTTTTTAATTTTTAAAAAATGTTTTACTTATTTCTGAGAGAGAGAGAGTATGAGCAAGGGAGGGTCAGAGAGAGAGGGAGATACAGAATCTGAAGCAGTAGAGCATGTGACTCGATCTCAGTGTTGTAAGTTGTACTCAGGTTGTGTAGAGAGATTATTTAAAAATAAACAAAAAGATTTTTAAAAGATTTCTGGTTAGCAGGAAACCGGGTCCCTCTGTGTCCTATCGCCCGAATGTAAACTCGAGGGCAAAACTCTCAGAACTTTTAAGCCTTTCGGCTTCCCCCTAGGGATTCAGCAGAGCCAGAAGCACAAAGGCGAGGCCTCTGCACGGCCCCTCCAGGTTGAGCCGGCCAGCGGGAAGCAGTTGCCCTGGGGGACACCTGGGACAGGTGCGTCCAGCCTAGGGTCAGCTGAAAAGCGGGAAACTGGATCCCTCTGTCCTGAGCGGAGGTTTTTCTCTTCTCCGGCGACAGGGACAGTGTCTTGAGCCATTTCGGCCACTCTTTTCCTCCGCTAGACTCACTGTGGCTCCCTGCAGAGGGGGATTTCCCCCATCCCTCTGTGTCTCTGGTCCTGGCCCCATTTTATCTTTCCCAGTTTGCACTCACGCTAGAAGGTTTTCTCAGTGGACTCTGTCTCCTTTTCCTCCCAGACTCCTGGATTCTGTAAGGGTTCCTATGGCCTCAGACCTTCTCCGTGTGAGATATGGGGGTGAGTGAAATGTACAGAGTTCCCTACTTCTCCACCATCTTGTCTTCCACTCTCCAGCTGATGCTAGGTGGGACACAAACGTCCCAGGTGACCCCCAGGGAAGCTGCTCCCCTCTCTCCAGCTTGACCTGGAGGGGATGCGTGGCAGCTGCGCAGTTGTGCTTATGGCTCAGCTGGATCCCTAGGGAGGAGGCAAAAGACTTAAAACTTCTGAGAGTTCTGCCCGCGAGTTTACATTTGGGTGACAGGACACAGGAGGACCCAGTTTCCTGTGGCTCGATCCCCAGGGAGAAACTGCCCTGAGGGGCTCACCTGCTAGAGTTTACATTTCTAGCAATTTCACTGGGACGAGCGGACTGAGATCTGGAATTGTGGCCTGGCCTGGGATGTAGAGCACGGCCCACCTTGACTATGCCCCAGGCACAAGGAATTTACACACCCTAAAAAGTGAGTTGCAATACTTGGTTCAATAAGGGACTGGGGTGCTGCCACTCTTCTACACACAACCACCAAAGCAGGACTCCCGCAGGATGCATTAGATCAAACCACGCCCATCCCTGCTAGAGATTACCAGAGCCAGAGCAAGACCAATCACTGTCCTAATTAATCCTGGTCACTGGCTTACTTAAACAGTCACATTTAATACATTCTCTAGATGTAAATTCTACACCTACCTACCTTTTCATCTCTTCCTCTATGGAGTAATCAGACTGTACAGTTTCTCTGGATAGCATCATTTCTTTCCCTCTTCTCCAACCATAGTCCACTCTTTCGCTCTTTGAAAAAAAAAAAAACATTATTCCTTCTGCCTACTCATTTCATTTCCAGTTTCACTTCAGCCCCGCCCTGTCATCTCTCTCGTTCTCTAAGCTCTTCCACCAGTACTGCATACACCTGGCTATTTATCTGTAGCTGGGAAATCTGGTTAAATGCTTTAAACTGTTATTTGTCTATTGGGTTTCTTCTTTATCCTTTCTTTTCTTCTTTTTTCTTTTTTATGAATTTTTATCTCTGATTATTTCCCTTCCCTCCTTCCTCTTTTCTCTTTACTTTTTTGTTTTCCCTCTCGGTTTGCATGTTTGTTGGATTTGTCCGTGTGTTTGTGTGCCTCTGTTCCCAGTGTGTTTGTCTGTCTGTTTTCTTTTCTAGGGCTCAAGAAAGAAGCCAAAATACACATGGTGGAATCTCCCAAATACCACTATGAGTAGGGAAATAAAATAACCAAAGTCTCAACAAGAGAGAACAAGAGATACCATTCAAAGAGCAATTTCTCAAACGGACAGTCCCTGGTCGGTCAAAGAAACTTCTTTGGTACAGCAGCTCTCACAGGTGCAGAGTGCATAACAAGCTGTTAAAACTGACAACAGACAGAAAGCTAACCAAAATGATGAAACAAAAGAGCTCTCCTCCAAAGAAATTCCAGGAAGAATTGACAACTAAAGAACTGCTCAAAACAGATATAAGCAAAATAACTGAACAAGAATTTAGAACAATAATCATAAAATTCATCACTGGGCTTGAGAAAAGCATGGAAGACATCAGAGAGCCTACAAACACGATGGAGCTTAAAAATAGGTATGATGAATTTGAAAATGCGATAAATGAGATACGTAATAAACTGGAGGTGTCCAATGTACAGATTGAAGAGTCAGAAAGGAGAATAAGTGAATTAGAAGCCACCATTATATAAAAAGAGGAAACTGAGGAAAAAAAAGAGACAAACTGATCCAGGAACAAGAAAGAAGAGTTCGAGAGCTCAGTGATACAATCAAACGGAACAATATCCATAGCCATAGGAACCCCAGAAGAGGAAGAGAGAGGGAAAGGTGCGGAATGAGCCCTGGAACAAATTATAGAAGAAAACTCCCCCAACCTGGGGAGGGGAGTAGACATTGAAATTCAAGAGCCACAGAGAACTCCCCTCAGACATAACTTGAATTGACCTTCTGCACGACACATCATAGTGAAACTGGCAAAGTATAAGGACAAAGAGAGAATCTTGAAAGCAGCTAGGGAGAAAAGGGCACTAACATACAAAGGGAAACCTATCAGAGTGGTGACAGATCTATCTACTGAAACCTGGCAGGCCAGAAAGAAATGGTAAGAGATCTTCAATATGATGAACAGAAAAAATATGCAGCCAAGAATCCTCTATCCAGCAAGCCTGTCATTCAAAGTAGAAGGAGAGATAAAAGTCTTTCCAAAAAAACAAAAATTGAAAGAATTTGTCACCACTAAACCAGCCCTACAAGATATCCTGATGGGGACTCTCTGAGGGATATATTGGAAGGAACACAAGATGCTAGAGACACCACCACAAACATGGATCCCACAAATGATACAATGACTCTAAACCCATATGTTTCAATAATAACACTGAATGTAAATAGACTAAATGCCCCAATCAAAGACATAGGGTAGCAGAATGGATACAAATACAAAATCCATCTATTATCTGTCTACAAGGAACTCATTTTAGACTGGAGGACACCCTCGGATTGAAAGTAAGGGTATAGAGAAATATCTGTCATGCTACTGGAAGTTAAAATAAAACTGGAGTAGCTATACTTGTATCAGACAAAATGGACTTTAAAGACAGTAACAAGGGATGAAGGAGGGCATTATATAATAATTAAAGGGTCTGTCCATCAGAAAGAACTAATAATTATAAATGTCTATGAAGCCAGCATCACTTTGATTCCCAAGCCTCACACAGACCCAGAAAATAAGGAGAACTACTGGCCAATATCCTTGATGAATACAGATAAAAAAATCCTCAACAATATACTTGCAAATCAAATTCAACAGCACATAAAAAGAATTATCCACCAAGATCAAGTGGAATTCATTCCTGGGTTATAGGGCTGGTTCAATATTTGCAAATCAATCAATGGGAAACATCACATCAACAAAAGAAAAGATAAAAATCATATGATCCTGTTGATAGATGCAGAAAAAGTTTTCGACCAAATACAGCACCTCTTCTTAGTAAAGACCCTCGAGAAAGTTGGGATAGAAGGAACTTACTTAAACATCATAAAAAGCCATCTACGAGAAGCCCGCAGCTAACATCACCCTCAACGGGGAAAAACTAAGAGCTTTCCCCCTGAGATCAGGAACACAACAAGGATGTCTACTCTCACCACTGTTGTTTAACATAGTGCTGGAAGCCCTAGCATCAGCCATCAGACAACAAAAGGAAATCAAAGTTATCAGAATTGGCAAAGAAGAAGTCAAACTTTCACTTTTCATAGACGACATGATACTCTACATAGAAAACCCGACAGACTCCACCAGAAGCCTACTAGAACTGATCCAAGAATTCAGCCAAGTTGCAGGGTACAAAATCAACGTACAGAAATCGGTTGAATTTTGATACACCAACAATGAAGCAACAGAAAGAGAAATCAAGAAACTGATCCCATTCACAATTGCACAAAAAGCCCACAAACTGTCTAGGAATAAACCGAACCAAGGATATAAGAGATCTATATAATGAAAACTTATGAAGGAAATTGAAGACGACACAAAGAAGTGGAAAAACATTCCATGTTCTTGGATCGGAAGAATAAATATAGTTAAAATGTCATTACTACCCAAAGCAATCTACACATTCAATGCAATCCCAATCCAAATTGTACCAGCATTCTTCTCAAAACTAGAAGAAACTATCCTCAAATTTGTAATGAACCACAAAAGACCCCGAATAGCCAAGGTAATACTGAAGAAGAAAACCAAAACGGGAGGCATCACCATCCCAGACTTTAGACTCTACTACAAAGCTGTCATCAAAAGACAGTATGGTATTGGCACAAAAACAGACACATAGACAAATGGAACAGAATTGAGAACTCAGAAGTGGACCCAAAAGTATACAGCCAACTAATCTTTGACAAAGCAGGAAAGAATATCCGATGGAAAAAAGACAGCCTTTTTAACAGTTGGTGTTGGGAGAACTGGACAGCAACATGCAGAAGAATGAAACGAGATCATTTTCTCACACCATGCACAAAAATAAACTCAAAATGGATAAAGGACCTGAACGTGAGACAGGAAACTATCAACACCCTAGAGGAGAAAGCAGGAAACAACCTCCTTGACCTCCACCGCAGCAACTTCTTACTTGACACATCCCCAAAAGCAAGGGAATCAAGAGCAAAAATAAACTGTTGGGACCTCCTCAAGATTAAAAGCTTCTGCACAGCCAAGGAAACAACCCAGAAAATTAATAGGCAACCAACGGAATGGGAAAAGATAGTTGCAAATGACATATCAGATAAAGGGTTGATATCCAGAATCTACAAGGAACTCACCAAACTACACGCCCGAAAAGCAAACAACCCAGTGAAGAAATGGGCAGAAGATATGAACAGACACTTCTCCAAAGAGGACATCCAGATGGCCAACAGACACATGAAACCATGCTCAGCATCGCTCCTCATCAGGGAAATACAAATCAAAACCACACTGAGATACCACCTCACGCCAGTCAGAGTGGCTAAAATGAGCCAATCAGAGAACTCTAGATGCTGGCGAGGATGTGGAGAAACGGGCACCCTCCTCCACTGTTGGTGGGAATGTAAACTGGTACAGCCCCTCTGGAAAACAGTGTGGAGGTTCCTCAGGAAACTAACAATAGAACTCCCCTATGACCCAGCAATAGCACTGCTAGGAATTTACCCAAGGGATACAGAAATGTTGATGCATAGGAGCACATGTACCCCAATGTTCATAGCAGCACTCTCCACAATAGCTAAAACATGGAAAGAGCCTAAGTGTCCATCAACAGATGCAGTTATGTAATACTTATCTCAAGATACTAGGACAAGGGGTGCCTGGGTGGCTAAGTCAGTTAAGCGTCTGATTTTGGCTCTGGTCATTATCTCACAGTATGTGAGTTCAAGCCTCACATCGGGCTCTGTGCTGATAGCTCAGAGCCTGGATCCTGCTTAGGATACTGTCTCCCTCTCTTTCTGCCCCTCCCCACTTGCACACGTGGGTGCGCACATGCTCTCTCTCTCTCTCTGTCAAAGATAAACATTAAAAAAAAAAAAGATAGTACGACAAATATGCATTACTTCACAGATCTTCCCATCAGGAATCTGAATGAAGCTTGGCTGGGTGACTCTGCCTAAATATTTCCAACAAGGTTATAAGTGAAGTCCTGGATGGTGCTACAGTATCATCTGAATTCCCAACTGCGGAGGATCTGCTTCCAAGCCCACTCAGGTGTTATCATCAGAGTTCAGTTCAGTCCTCCTAGACTGTTGAGTTGAATGTTTCAATTGCTTGCTGTCTGTTGGCTGGAGCTTCCCTCACTTCCTTGATTTTCCATGGAGTATCTCATAACATGGTACCCAGCCTCCTTCAAGAAAGAGGGGAGGAAGGAGAAAGAGGGAGAGAGGTGGAGAGTGAGAGCAAGAGGGGAGTCGCAGTCTTTTTGTATCCTAATATCAGCAGTAATAAGCAATAAGATTCAGCCCTTGCTCAAGGAGAGAATACAAGGTTGTGAATACTGGCTAGCAAGGATCACTGGGGCCAGACTGTTTTCTATCAGAAAGATTCTCCAAACTCACTGTATTTTTGTCAAAACTTTGAATTTTTGAGTTAGAAAGTGCCTTAGAAAAATATACTTTACACCTATACAACTATCTCAAGTATTTTCAATCTCCCTATTATTTTAGTGATGAAGAAATTACAGTTTAGAACATTTAAATGGTTAGTCTCAGATCATTCAGCTACTTAGGATAACAGAACTATATATCCAGGCCCACAATATTTTTTTTATTTTCTTGACTACTTGCATATCTTTAAATTAATTTCTTGAATTGTTTTCAACTTATTCACATTAATTCTTTTACCTCTAGAACATTTAGGAAACATCCAAACATGTTGTAAATCACTGTAAAATTCACTCTAATGAATATGGTTTGTGGAGGAATGTTTAAAAAACCATTTCTATAACCAATTTTAACATTTAAATTATTAACAGTTCATAGATTATATGTGGATTTTTTGTATCTAGACCATACCATTAATATGAATGTATTTCAATTTTATATATTTCTACATTTCGTATATGAATAAAACCTTAAAATATCTACTCATTTCAATGATAGCCACATGCAGCCCTTAAGCCTTGAATGAAGATTTGTAAGTATATTTGTCATACTTTGGGGTATTTCCATGTCTTGACAGATTGTTTGGATAACTATCCTACTTATAACTGTCAGGAAATAGAATGATTTTGTTGGGCATAAAATGGCATATGACCAGCAGAGCCAGATTAGAAGGGTCAGTCATGGAAGTTGCATTTCATGGTGGATTCTGCTACTTATTTTATTTTATTTTATTTTTATTTATTTATTTATTTATTTTACAAAGAGTTTATTGTCAAGTTGGTTTCCATATAACACCCAATGCTCATCCCCATAAGTGTCCTCTGCCATGCCCATCTCCCCCTTCTCCCCCACACCCATCAGTCCTCAGTTTGTTCTCAGCATTCAAGAGTCTCTCATGGTCTGCTACTTATTTTAAACCTGAGTTAACAGTCTGCTCTATAACTTTACCTTTTATGCATCATACCCCTTGTATTTCCACATGTGTAGATGTAGACCTTTGCTCTTCACAGCTCTCAGCCAAGAACAAAGTAGTAAACAGATTTATTACTCAAAGCAGAATGTGCTAACCTTTAAGATCTCTGGAAAGTTCATGTGACAGTGAATTTTTTGGATTATGATGTAACAGGGGACATTCATCCTGAGATCTGTCCCATTTCAAACACTGGCTTGTTGGTGAATTACATTCTTTTTATTCTAGAATGGCTTGGTGTCCTCTTGGTCTAACACCCTGTCCCTTATTAAACTCTTCCTAGCAAAGGATATGGTTAATTCATGCTCTATGATCTAACAAACTGTCCTCTCTGAGGAGGCACTTGGCTTCACAAGAAATAAAGTCAAGAGTCAGACACAGATTTCTGAAGAAGTCATTATTGCCCTCAGGAACCAACTGAAAGAATCAGTGTAGAAATGTTCCTGGTACCCGCATACACAGAGGGCAAAATCAGCATCTTTCCGTCCCGTCTTTCTCCACTCATTTATTGATTCTTTTCCCACACATTTATTGACTTCAGTTCTATACTCCAACTACAGTCATATGTTTCATTTCCAAAAAGTATCTCAATATTCCTTTCCTCATTTAAAATTATAGTCTTCCATTCACCACCCTTCTCTGTTTTTTTTTTTTCTTAGTTAGTCATCAACTTGATTACATCTTTTTCTATATTTCCCTAAGGGACTGCCCTTCAAATTCTTTTCATTCAGTGTCTCCCCTTTCACTGTAAAATCAAATCTTAATTTTCCTTGTAGTTGCCATAAAGAGAAAAAAATATATATCTAGAGAAAAATTTATCAGTGGCATAAAAGGACGAGCTTTGCTCTTTCCAAATTATTGACAAACAATAATGGATGGAAAATTTTTTTCCTTTATACAACTTTACAATTCACATGCAGAAACCCACAATTCACAGCTACTTTCTGGGGAGTTTTATTTTTTATAAAGTATTCTAAGGTTTATCATTTCTGGGAAATGATTTTATCACTTTCAAGTTAATTCATCACCAGAAAAAGAAAGACATGGTTTACTTCTCTTCTCCGGTTTGAAGACAATCATTTTAATAGGCAACTGAGCATAAAACAGATACAACTTCTTAAACTTAATCAGAAACTTTGGATTTGTTAGGGTGCCTGGGTAGTCAAATTGGTGAAGTGACTGCCTCTTTGTTTCGTCCCAGGTCATGATCTCGCAGTTCATGAGATCAAGCCCTTTGTTGGGCTCTGTGCTGACAGTGAGGATCCTGTTTGGGATTCTCTCTCCCTCTGTCTCTGCCCCTCTCCCCGCTCGCATGCTCTCTCTCTCTCTCAAAATGAATAAGTAAACTTAAAAAAAAAAAAGAAATGTTAGGTTTTTCTGTGATTCTTTTATCTTAGTCAAAAGAATAGGCTCTGACATCACTGAAATGAAACTGTTTATGACATATGTTAAATACAATTAAAGTAAATCTTATGCCATAAAGGGGGCTATTTTCCCTTTTTTCCTCTTACCTTAGTTTCCTAGTTGAATCTATGAATACATTGACAACCTGCGTATTTCTTTGTTTTTGTCCATTTTCTTGGGCTAATCCATTCAGGGGACAAAACTGACCTTTTTTCATTGTCATCTATATAGAAAAATCCAGATATTATAAAGCGGGATTTTTATGCTTAAGAAGTTTTCCCTGGTTTTAGTTTTTAAACAGCTAACGGGAACACTGCTTTCTGTGTAAGTTTCCTGCAATGCCAAGAATGATCTGCCCTTTTTATGTTGCCTTTTCCCAAAGGGCTCACTGAGACCAGACTCTTAGCCCTCCATGGGTTCCTATAGTTCTTTCTGTTACCCGGACTGCCTGTTCTGGGCTCTACCCTAAATGAATTGTGTATAGAAACTGTTGTGGGTGTGTTATGGTTATGCCTTGAGACTGAAAGAACAAAGTTTATTTATTCTGGAATTTAGAGTTGACAAAAATGATTTCACTTACCTTATGCCACTTAATCCTCAAAAGCACAATGTGAGGTGGAGACAACATTTGGACTGTGAAAATGGTGTTTTGAGATCACACAGTTAATAAGATTCAGGTTTGTGACCCACACTCTCTTCTCCAGATTCCAGGAGACACAGACCTTCTAAGAACTCTTGGTGAAATTTTGCCATTTCCAAAATAACCAATAGCAAGTGAAAGCTCCTACCTGCATTTCATCTACCTCTCCTTAGACCCAGGAGATAGCAAAAAGGGAAAAAATATTAGTTTTTTAAAAGACAGTTCATTTATTTTACCAGGTTCATGTTGGAATGATTGTGTGTGCATGTGCATGCACATGTGTGAAAGTATAACCATTATCAAGGTTCATATAGTTTACATTGTAAATATTTTCAGTTAATAGCACATTCAGATATATACTAGGTTAACACTAATACTCATAAAATAAACTCAAGGGATTAGCGATAACCCTGTAATCCTAGTGATGAGTTAACCATGCATTGTAAATTTTATCACATGTAAAATTATTCTACTGGCGTGAATAAAAACTTGACACACGTGGAATGTCTAAGGAATGCATATCCTTCTAGTTAAATGAAATGATTTAGTTCCAGTCCATAACAATCATATCACACAACTTTTGTCTTGACTTTTGACTGAGTTGATCTGTCAATTTCAGCTATCCTCTGGATATACCCTATTCTATTTGATGTGGGCAAAACAACACCAATAATAATAGCTAACATTCATAGAGTGTTTTCTAAGTGCTTGACACTCGGCTAAGTTCTCTCTCTGTGTTATCTCATTGAGCCTTCTTAATCTTCACAACACCTGCTTGAGATCATCATTAATGCTTATCATAACTTGTTCTGTCACTTACAAAGATTAAAATAGCTATGTGCATGATAAAACCCAAAAGTAGCTTCGCTGATATCTATTATACAATGACCAATGATTGCTCATTTGTTACTGCCTTTTGGAACCATGGGTACATTTTGAGTTCATTTTGTGTGAGGATTGTTGAAACCCTGTCCAAATAAGAGATAAAAGTATATACTTTATGAATATTAATAGTACAGTTATATTTACATACCACTAGGGACAATGAGTTGCTGTCTTACTCTCTAATGGAACCTTAGGGAATAAGTATAAGGTTGAAGGCAGAGCCTATAGGATATGGTTTAGAGTTATGTCTAATGGCAGGTCTGGAACATTTTCAGAATAAACGTGCCAGAGCCATCTGCTTTCTCAATTTAACTTACCTGGGCTCTGGGGCTCTGCAGTTTACTTTAGTGAAACAGTTTTCTAAA